>CANJKZ010000261.1:1110000-1630000 GCA_947471745.1 Closterium sp. Naga37s-1
TTCAGGTAGTCAAGTTGTCAGGCAGTCAAGGTTTCAGGCAGTCAAGGTTTCAGGCAGTCAAGGTTTCAGGCAGTCAAGGTTTCAGACAGTCAAGGTTTCAGGCAGTCAAGGTTTCAGGCAGTCAAGTATTCAGTCCGTCAAGGTTTCAGGCAGTCAAGGTTTCAGGCAGTCAAGGTTTCAGGCAGTCAAGGTTTCAGGCATTCAAGGATTCAGTCTGTCAAGGTTTTCAGGCAGTCAAGGTTTCAGGCAGTCAAGGTTTTAGGTAGTCAAGGTTTCATGCAGTCAAAGTTTCAGGCAGTCAAGGTGTCAGGCAGTCAAGGTTTCAGGCAGTCAAGGTTTCAGTCCGTCAAGGTTTCAGGCAGTCAAGGTTTCAGGCAGTCAAGGTTTCAAGCAGTCAAGGTTTCAGGCAGTCAAGGTGTCACGCAGTCAAGGTTTCAGGCAGTCATGGATTCAGTCCTTCAAGGTTTCAGGCAGTCAAGGATTCAGTCCGTCAAGGTTTCAGTCCGTCAAGGTTTCAGGCAGTCAAGGTTTCAGGCAGTCATGGATTCAGTCCGTCAAGGTTTCAGGCAGTCAAAGTTTTAGGCAGTCAAGGTTTCAGGCAGTCAAAGTTTCAGGCAGTCAAGGTTTCAGGCAGTCAAGGTGTCAGGCAGTCAAGGT
Source organism: Closterium sp. Naga37s-1 (assembly GCA_947471745.1). Lineage (NCBI taxonomy): Eukaryota > Viridiplantae > Streptophyta > Zygnematophyceae > Desmidiales > Closteriaceae > Closterium > Closterium sp. Naga37s-1. The sequence continues at coordinate 1,110,658 of CANJKZ010000261.1, forward strand.
TTCAGGCAGTCAAGGTTTCAGGCAGTCAAGGTTTCAGGCAGTCAAGGTGTCAGGCAGTCAAGGTTTCAGGTAGTCAAGGTTTCAGGCATTCAAGGATTCAGTCCGTCAAGGATTCAGTCAGTCAAGGTTTCAGGCAGTCAAGGTGTCGGGCAGTCCAGGTTTCAGGCAGTCAAGGTTTCAGGCAGTCAAGGATTCAGTCTGTCAAGGTTTCAGGCAGTCAAGGATTCAATCCGTCAAGGTTTCAGGTAGTCAAAGTTTCAGGCAGTCAAGGATTCAGTCCGTCAAGGTTTCACGTAGTCAAAGTTTTAGGCAATCAAGGTTTCAGGTAGTCAAAGTTTCAGGAAGTCAAGGTTTCAGGCAGTCAAGGTTTCAGGTAGTCAAGGTTTCAGGTAGTCAAGTTTTCAGGCAGTCAAGGATTCAGGCAGTCAAGGTTTCTGGCAGTCAAGGTCTCCGGCAGTCAAGGTTTCAGGCAGTCAAGGTTTCAGGCAGTCAAGGTTTCTGGCAGTCAAGGATTCAGGCAGTCAAGGTTTAAATTCGTCAAGGTTTCAGGCAGTCAAGGTTTCAGGCAGTCAAGGTTTCAGGCAGTCAAAGTTTTATGCAGTCAAGGTTTCAGGCAGTCAAGGTTTCAGGCAGTCAAGGTTTCAGGCAGTCAAGGTTTCAGGCAGTCAAAGTTATAGGCAGTCAAGGTTTCAGGCAGTCAAAGATTCAGGCAGTCAAGGTTTCAGGTAGTCAAGGTTTTAGGCAGTCAAGGTTTCAGGCAGTCAAGGTTTCAGGCAGTCAAGGTTTCAGGCAGTCAAGGTTTCAGGACGTCAAGGTTTCAGGCAGTCAAGGTGTCAGGCCGTCAAGGTTTCAGGTAGTCAAGTTGTCAGGCAATCAAGGTTTCAGGCAGTTAAGGTTTCAGGCAGTCAAGGTTTCAGGCAGTAAAGGTTTTAGGCAGTCAAGGTTTCAGGCAGTCAAGGTTTCAGGCAGTCAAGTATTCAGTCCGTCAAGGTTTCAGGCAGTCAAGGTTTCAGGCAGTCAAGGTTTCAGGCAGTCAAGGTTTCACGCATTCAAGGATTCAGTCTGTCAAGGTTTTCAGGCAGTCAAGGTTTCAGGCAGTCAAGGTTTTAGGCAGTCAAGGTTTTAGGCAGTCAAGGTTTCAAGCAGTCAAGGTTTCAGGCAGTCAAGGTGTCAGGCAGTCAAGGTTTCAGGAAGTCAATGTTTCAGGCAGTCAAGGATTCAGTCCGTCAAGGTTTGAGGCAGTCAAGGATTCAGTCCGTCAAGGTTTCAGGCAGTCAAGGTTTCAGGCAGTCAAGGTTTCAGGCAGTCAAGGATTCAGTCCGTCAAGGTTTCAGGCAGTCAAAGTTTTAGGCAGTCAAGGTTTCAGGCAGTCAAAGTATCAGACAGTCAAGGTTTCAGGCAGTCAAGGTGTTAGGCAGTCAAGGTTTCAGGCAGTCAAGGTTTCAGGCAGTCAAGGTTTCAGGCGGTCAAAGTGTCAGGCAGTCAAGGTTTCAGGCATTCAAGGATTCAGTCCGTCAAGGAGTCAGTCAGTCAAGGTTTCAGGCAGTCAAGGTGTCAGGCAGTCCAGGTTTCAGGCAGTCAAGGTTTCAGGCAGTCAAGGATTCAGTCTGTCTAGGTTTCAGGCAGTCAAGGATTCAGTCCGTCAAGGTTTCAGGCAGTCAAGGTTTCAGGCAGTCAAGGATTCAGTCCGTCAAGGTTTTAGGTAGTCAAAGTTTTAGGGAGTCAAGGTTTCAGGCAGTCAAAGTTTCAGGCAGTCAAGGTTTCAGGCAGTCAAGGTTTCAGGTAGTCAAGGTTTCAGGTAGTCAAGTTTTCAGGCAGTCAAGGATTCAGGCAGTCAAGGTTTCTAGCAGTCAAGGTCTTCGGCAGTCAAGGTTTCAGGCAGTCAAGGTTTCAGGCAGTCAAGGTTTCTGGCAGTCAAGGATTCAGGCAGTCAAGGTTTCATGCAGTCAAGGTTTCAGGCAGTCAAGGTTTCAGGCAGTCAAGGTTTCAGGCAGTCGAAGTTTTAGGCAGTCAAGGTTTCAGGCAGTCAAGGTTTTAGGCAGTCAAGGTTTCATGCAGTCAAGGTTTCAGGCAGTCAAAGTTTTAGGCAGTCAAGGTTTCAGGCGGTGAAAGTTTCAGGCAGTCAAGGTTTCAAGTAGTCAAGGTTTCAGGCAGTCAAGGTTTCAGGCAGTCAAGGTTTCAGGCAGTCAAGGTTTCAGGCAGTCAAGGTTTCAGGCATTCAAGGTTTCAGGCAGTCAATGTTTCAAGCCGTCAAGTATTCAGTCCGTCAAGGTTTCAGGCAGTCAAGGTTTCAGGCAGTAAAGGTTTTAGGCAGTCAAGGTTTCAGGCAGTCAAGGTTTCAGGCAGTCAAGGTGTCAGGCAATCAAGGTTTCAAGCCATTAAGATTTTAGTCCGTTAAGGTTTCAGGCAGTCAAGGTTTCAGGCAGTCAAGGTTTCAGGCCGTCAAGGTTTCAGGCAGTCAAGGTTTCAGGCAGTCAAGGTTTCAGGCAGTCAAGGTTTCAGGCATTCAAGGATTCAGTCCGTCAAGGTTTTCAGGCAGTCAAGGTTTCAGGCAGTCAAGGTGTCAGGCAGTCAAAGTTTCAGGCAGTCAAGGATTCAGTCCGTCAAGGTTTCAGGCAGTCAAGGATTCAGTCCGTCAAGGTTTCAGGTAGTCAAAGTTTTAGGCAGTCAAGGTTTCAGGCAGTCAAAGTTTCAACCAGTCAAGGTTTCAGGCAGTCAAGGTTTCAGGTAGTCAAGGTTTTAGGCAGTCAAGGTTTCAGGCAGTCAAGGTTTCAGGCAATCAAGGTGTCAGGCAGTCAAGGTTTCAGCCAGTCAAGGTTTCAGGCATTCAAGGATTCAGTCCGTCAAGGTTTTCAGGCAGTCAAGGTTTCAGGCAGTCAAAGTGTTAGCCAGTCAAGGTTTCAGGCAGTCAAGGATTCAGTCTGTCAAGGTTTCAGGCAGTCAAGGATTCAGTCCGTCAGTTTCAGGCAGTCAAAGTTTAAGGCAGTCAAGGATTCAGTCTGTCAAGGTTTCAGGTAGTCAAAGTTTTGGGCAGTCAAGGTTTCAGGCAGTCAAAGTTTCAGGCAACCAAGGTTTCAGGCAGTCAAGGTTTCAGGTAGTCAAGGTTTCAGGTAGTCAATGATTCAGGCAGTCGAGGTTTCTGGCAGTCAACGTCTCCGGTAGTCAAGGTTTTAGGCAGTCAAGGTTTCAGGCAGTCAAGGTTTCTGGCAGTCAAGGATTAAGGCAGTCAAGGATTCAGGCAGTCAAGGTTTCAGGCAGAGAAGGTTTCAGGCAGTCAAGGTTTCAGGCAGTCAAGGTTTCAGGCAGTCAAGGTTTCAGGCAGTCAAGGTTTCAGGCAGTCAAGGTTTCAGGCAGTCAAGGCTTCAGGCAGTCAAGGTTTCAGGCAGTCAAGGTTTCAGGCAGTCAAAGTTTCAGGCAGTCAAGGTTTCAGGCAGTCAAGGTTTCAGTCCGTCAAGGTTTCAGGCAGTCAAGGTTTCAGGCAGTCAAGGTTTCAGGCCGTCAAGGTTTCAGTCCGTCAAGGTTTCAGGCCGTCAAGGTTTCAGTCCGTCAAGGTTTCAGGCAGTCAAGGATTCAGGCAGTCAAGGTTTCAGGCAGTCAAGGTTTCAGTCCGTCAAGGTTTTCAGGCAGTCAAGGTTTCAGGCAGTCAAGGTGTCAGGCAGTCCAAGTTTCAGTCAGTCAAGGTTTCACGCAGTCAAGGATTCAGTCTGTCCAGGTTTCAGGCAGTCAAGGATCCAGTCCGTCAAGGTTTCAGGCAGTCAAAGTTTCAGGCAGTCAAAGTTTCAGGCAGTCAAGGTTTCAGGCAGTCAAGGTTTCAGGTAGTCAAGGTTTCAGGTAGTCAAGTTTTCAGGCAGTCAAGGATTCAGGCAGTCAAGGTTTCTGGCAGTCAAGGTCTCCGGCAGTCAAGGTTTCAGGCAGTCTAGGTTTCAGGCAGTCAAGGTTTCTGGCAGTCAAGGATTCAGGCAGTCAAGGATTCAGTTCGTCAAGGTTTCAGGCAGTCAAGGTTTCAGGCAGTCAAGGTTTCAGGCAGTCAAAGTTTTAGGCAGTCAAGGTTTCAGGCAGTCAAAGTTTCAGGCAGTCAAGGTTTCAGGCAGTCAAGGTTTCAGGCAGTCAAAGTTTTAGGCAGTCAAGGTTTCATGCAGTCAAAGTTTCAGGCAGTCAAGGTTTCAGGCAGTCAAGGTTTCAGGCAGTCAGGCAGTCAAGGTTTCAGGCAGTCAAGGTTTCAGGCCGTCAAGGTTTCAGGCAGTCAAGTTGTCAGGCAGTCAAGGTTTCAGGCAGTCAAGGTTTCAGGCAGTCAAGGTTTCAGGCAGTCAAGGTTTCAGGCAGTCAAGGTTTCAGGCAGTCAAGGTTTCAGGCCGTCAAGGTTTCAGGCAGTCAAGTTGTCAGGCAGTCAAGGTTTCAGGCAGTCAAGGTTTCAGGCAGTCAAGGTTTCAGGCATTCAAGGTTTCAGGCACTCAAGGTTTTAGGCAGTCAAGTATTCAGTCCGTCAAGGTTTCAGGCAGTCACGGTTTCAGGCAGTCAAGGTTTTAGGCAGTCAAGGTTTCAGGCAGTCAAGGTTTCAGGCAGTCAAGGTGTCAGGCAGTCAAGGTTTCAGGTAGTCAAGATTTCAGTCCGTCAAGGTTTCAGGCAGTCAAGGTTTCAGGCAGTCAAGGTTTCAGGCCGTCAAGGTTTCAGGCAGTCAAGGTTTCAGGCAGTCAAGGTTTCAGGCAGTCAAGGTTGCAGGCATTCAAGGATTCAGTCCGTCAAGGTTTTCAGGCAGTCAAGGTTTCAGGCAGTCAAGGTTTCAGGCAGTCAAGGATTCAGTCCGTCAAGGTTAAAGGCAGTTAAGGATTCAGTCCGTCAAGGTTTCAGGCAGTCAAGGATTCAGTCTGTCAAGGTTTCAGGCAGTCAAGGATTCAGTCCTTCAAGGTTTTAGGTAGTCAAAGTTTTAGGCAGTCAAGGTTTCAGTTAGTCAAAGTTTCAGGCAGTCAAGGTTTCAGGCAGTCAAGGTTTCAGGTAGTCAAGGTTTCAGGCAGTCAAGGTTTCAGGCAGTCAAGGTTTCAGGCAGTCAAGGTGTCAGGCAGTCAAGGTTTCAGGCAGTCAAGGTTTCAGGCATTCAAGGATTCAGTCCGTCAAGGTTTTCAGGCAGTCAAGGTTTCAGGCAGTCAAAGTGTCAGGCAATCGAGGTTTCAGGCAGTCAAGGTTTCAGGCAGTCAAGGATTCAGTCTGTCAAGGTTTTAGGCAGTCAAGGATTCAGTCCGTCAAGGTTTCAGGCAGTCAAAGATTTAGGCAGTCAAGGATTCAGTCTGTCAAGGTTTCAGGTAGTCAAAGTTTTAGGCAGTCAAGGTTTCAGGCAGTCAAAGTTTCAGGCAGTCAAGGTTTCAGGCAGTCAAGGTTTCAGGTAGTCAAGGTTTCAGGTAGTCAAGGTTTCAGGTAGTCAAGGATTCAGGCAGTCAAGGTTTCTGGTAGTCAAGGTCTCCGGTAGTCAAGGTTTTAGGCAGTCAAGGTTTCAGGCAGTCAAGGTTTCTGGCAGTCAAGGATTCAGGCAGTCAAGGATTCAGTCCGTCAAGGTTTCAGGCAGTCAAGGTTTCAGGCAGTCAAGGTTTCAGGCAGTCAAAGTTTTAGGCAGTCAAGGTTTCAGGCAGTCAAAGTTTCAGGCAGTCAAGGTTTCAGGCAGTCAAGGTTTCAGGCCGTCAAGGTTTCAGGCAGTCAAGGTTTCAGGCAGTCGAGGTTTCTGGTAGTCAAGGTTTCAGGAAGTCAAGGTTTCAGGCAGTCAAGGTTTCAAGCAGTCACGGTTTCAGGCAGTCAAGGTTTCAGGCAGTCAAGGTTTCAGGCAGTCAAGGTTTCAGGCAGTCAAGGTTTTAGGCAGTCAAGGTTTCAGGCCGTCAAGGATTCAGTCCGTCAAGGATTCAGTCCGTCAAGGTTTCAGGCCGTCAAGGTTTCAGTCCGTCGAGGTTTGAGGCAGTCAAGGATTCAGGCAGTCAAGGTTTCAGGCAGTCAAGGTTTCAGGCAGTCAAGGTGTCAGGCAGTCCAGGTTTCAGTCAGTCAAGGTTTCAGGCAGTCAAGGATTCAGTCTGTCAAGGTTTCAGGCAGTCAAGGATTCAGTCCGTCAAGGTTTCAGGCAGTCAAAGTTTCAGGCAGTCAAGGATTCAGTCCGTCAAGGTTTCAGGTAGTCAAAGTTTTAGGCAGTCAAGGTTTCAGGCAGTCAAAGTTTCAGGCAGTCAAGGTTTCAGGCAGTCAAGGTTTCAGGTGAGAAGAAACAAGGAATGAATGAACTATGAATGAATTGGGTACAAGTACTAACCCTAATTGGGTTGTACCCCTTATGGGTTACCCCACTATAGCCTACACAATATGCATGAGCTATAATATTCTGACACACCCCCATAGGCAAAGTGGGGGAGAACAAGGGGTCACAAGACCAGTCAAGCAAAGTAAAGCAAAGCAAGCTCAGGGTGGATCACAAAGTCACCACACATTCCGAGCACAAGTTCAAGGCCACAAGGCCAGTTCACATGCAGGAGTACATATATATATAAAGGCTAGACAAGCAAGAGCAGGTATATATATATGTAACAGCACAAGCAAGGTCAAGAGGTGAGCAAGTGAGGCAAGGTAGGCACAAGGCCCAGCTGAGTACAGAAGCGCTGATGGTCACAAGGCGCAAGCGCCTTGGTGAAGATATCAGCAGTGTTGGCCTCAGAGGCCACGTACGCAAGACGCAGCTGACCACGCTGCTGCAGCTCACGAGCAAGAAAGTAGCGGAGAGCAATGTGCTTCGTTCTGTGCTCCAGTCGCTGCTCCCAACACAAGGCCAGCATGGCCTTGTTGTCTACGTACAGCACTGGAGGAGAACGAGGCAGCTCTCCGAGGTCAGTCAGCAGGTAGGTGAGCCAGCGAAGCTCCTGTGCAGCCATGGCTCCTGCGTAGATCTCAGCCTCACAACTGGAGCCGAGAACAGAAGACGAGCGGGTAGCCCGCCACGAAACAGAGCCGGAACCAAGGCTGAAGGTGTAACCCTGTGACGACCGCTGCGTAGCCTGGTCGTCAGCCCAAGAAGCGTCTGCGTGCCCAGTAAGGACCACTGGACTCTGCCCTCCAAGCACAAGCCCCATGCCCGACGTACTGCACAAGTAGCGCAACACCCTCTTCGCTACAGCCATGTGCTCCGGTCTGTGTCTCCCAGGAGCAACATAGCGTGCAAGAATGCTAAGAGGGTATGCAAGGTCAGGTCATGTGCAGGTCATCAGGTACATGAGGCAGCCAACAAGCTCTGGGTACGGGCCACTCGACTCTACGGACTCATCCGAAGGCAGAGCTGAGAGCGAGTGGCGAGTAGGCAGAGGAGTGGCCTGAGGCGAGGAGTACGTGAAGCCGAAGCGCTGAAGGACCTGCTGCACCATGTGTGACTGAGTCAGGGTAATGGTGCGGCGTGCTCTGTCCCGAGTGATCTGCAAGCCAATGTAGCTGCGCAGTTCACCCAGGTCAGTGCACGTGTGTCTCTTCTGCAGCTCGGACTTCACGTGGGCTAGTCCAGCAGTGTCAGCTGTGGCAAAGACCAAGTCGTCGACGTACACGAGGATGTAGAACGGCGGCAAAGAAGTGTCGGTGCGCAGAAACAGCGACGGGTCGGCAGTAGAGGGAGCAAACCCAAGAGCCGCAAGTGTAGTCCTCAGTGTGTCGTGCCACTCACGCGGTGCCTGGCGGAGACCGTAGACTGGACGCCGTAGGCTCCACTGGGTGCCAGGAGGAAAAGACCCAGTGAAGCCAGGTGGGCGACGCAGCCAGATCTCCTCGTGCAGGCTGCCCTGCAAGAAAGCAGTGCTGAAGTCAAGAGAGTGTAGCTCGTAGTCACGGTGAGCAGCTACGTGCAGCAGTACCCGAAGAGTGGTCATCTTCGGGGTGGGAGAGAAGGTCTGAAAGTAGTCAACTCCCTGCCGCTGACTGAAGCCACGAGCCACGTAACGCGCCTTGAAGACAGGCGGAGAACCCGGCGGTCGCTTCACCCTGAAAATCCACATGCCACTGACGATGTTCGCCCCAGGAGGGGGAACAGCGTCAACGTAGGTGCCTGTGGACTTCCAGGAAGCCATCTCTGCGTCCATAGCTGCCTGCCACTGAGAGGAGTAGGGACCCTCTATCGCCTCCGCGTAAGAGCGCGGAGTCGGGATGTCAAGTGCATCCGGGTCTCCCTCAGGGGTAAGCAGTACGGACACGAGATGAGGTGAAGCAGCGGCCAAGCACTGGAACTCCTCCTGCCTGTCCTCAAGGACGTCCGTGCCAAGGGCACACTCACCCCCGACGGACGGAGGACAGACAGACTCAGACTCAGCAACAAGACTGGCGACGTAGTCTAGGCGACAGCGAGCAGCAAAGTCGACGAGCTCAGCAACTAGGGCAGACGCAGCAGTGGACTCAAAGGAAGGGTCAGTGACAACAGTAGCAAGGAGACGCGTGACAGTAGGACTGGCAGCACGAAGAGAGTCCGACTCCGGGTCGGCAAGAGCAGGAAGAGAAGACTCAGGAGGAGAAGGCAAAGGGGCACGCAGAGGAGCAGTGGACGGACGCAGAGACATCCGGTGCGTGCCAGGGACAGGAGGAGGACGCTGACGCGAACCGCGACCACTAGTGCGAGCAGCACGGACAGGCGACGCAGGGCGAGACGCAGGCTCACGACGCTCAGCAAGACCTCCAGTAGGACCAGTGTAGGGAGACGGAGCAGGCAGTGGGGAGGCCGACTGTAACTGTAACTGCGACGGGACAGGCTGTGGATACTCTAAGGGAGGAGGAGGACCAGTAGAAGGCGGGAGACCAAGAACCTGCTGAAGGAGCGGAACGAAGTACGGCCGAGGCCGCGCGGCGACTCCAGACACAGGAGGGACAGCACCAGCACCCCCAGTGGCAGCACCAGCACCAGTAGCAGCTCCAGCTCCAGAACCCCCAGCAGCACCAGTAGCACCCCCAGCAGGACCGCCTCCAGGACCGACAGCAGTAGCCTCCGCGCCAACACCCGCAGCAACTCCAGCTCCAGAAGTACCCGCAGGTCCAGCAGCTCCAGTACTCCCAGTACGAGCACCTCCGGGACCCGTGGCACCAGCTCTCTCAGCAGCAACAGAACCTCCAGTACCCGCAGCACCTCCAGCTCCAGCAGCTCGCCTCCAGCGCCGGGCAAACCACTCACGCAGCTCCTGGGGAGAGAGTGGCTCCCGGCGAGAAGGAGCACCCGGAGAACCGCCAGGCACAGCACCACCAGGCGTAGCACCCCCAGGCTCAGCACCTCCAGGCGTAGTACCCCCAGGCTCAGCACCCCCAGACGCAGCACCCCTAGGCTCAGCACCTCCAGGCGTAGCACCCCCAGGCTCAGCACCCCCAGACGCAGCACCCCCAGGCTCAGCACCCCCAGTCGTAGTACCCACACGCTCAGCACCCCCAGAGTCAGCACCCACACGCTCAGCACCCCCAGAGTCAGCACCCCCAGGCTCAGCACCCTCAGCAGCACCAGAGTCACCAGCGACCTCGACAGGCTCAACAGCGTCTACCTGGGACACACCTGAAGGGGCAGGACCCTGAGGGGGGAGGGGGTCTACCGGGGGGGGACCTGGTACAAGGAAGAGCGGTGGCGGGGGGAGGGACGGAGTGCGGTAGGGGAAGAGGCGGTAGTAGGGGACCGACTCGTCGAACGTGACGTCCTGGGAGGACAGAACACGGCGAGAGGTGGGGTGGTAGAACTGCCACCCTGGGGCGTCAGGGGGGAAACCCAGGAAGACGCAAGGAGCAGCACGAGGGGACAGCTTGTCCGCAGACAAGTCGCGGACAAACGCCCGAGATCCCCAGACACGGAACGCAGACGCATCGCCAACCTTCCCCGTCCACAGCAAGGCTGGGGAGGTCTCCGGCATGGAGACCCTGGGCTGAAGGTTGATCTGATGCGCCGCGTACCGAACCGCAAACGGCCACAGAAAATGGGGGGCAGCCGCATGCATCATGGACGTACGGGCGACGTCCATGACCATGCCAATGCGGCGCTCAGCAATCCCATTTTGCTGTGGAGAGTCCGGAAGCGTGAAGGTCTGGCGGATGCCTCGTGCACGACAGTAGGCTCGCAGAAGGCCAGAGGAGAACTCTCCGCCTCTGTCAGAGTGCAGACGCAGAACAGGAAAGTCCGAGCCGAAGCTCCGCCTGAGCTGGAGACGAGCTGCGCGGATCCAGTCGATCAACACCTCAGTGACATCACCCTTGCTGCGCAAGGGGAAGACTGTGGTGTAACGCGAGTAGTCGTCAACCACCAGCAGGAAGTAGCGCTCGTGACCCTGTCCACGGACGCGGGCCGGGCCCCACACGTCCATGTGAAGCGTCTGCAGCGGGGCCTCTGTCGGAGGAAACTGGGAGGAGTGAGGGGCAGCCCGCTGCCGCCCCTCGACACAGGGGACGCAGGTAGGGCCAGGCCCCGGAGGAAGGGGAGGGAGGGACCGGGGAAGACCAGAGACAAGGACACGGGAGGCCATGCTCCGGAGACGAAGCAGGGAGGGGTGACCAAGGCGGTGGTGCCAGAGGAGAGTCTCGTGAGACAGGAGGCGACACGAGCAGGGGGCAGACTCAGGACCAGACCTGGACGCTGCAGCAAACACCTGACCCGACGCAGCTACCTGACCAGACGCAGGGACTGGGGGAGACGCAGTGGTCAGTGTGTACAGGCTCGACCCCGGCCGACGTGTAAACGTGGCCAGGTGTCGGCCTGTCCGAGCGTCCGTGCAGTGGGTCACCCGCTGACTCGCAGGAGTGAACTGGTGAACCCCCGCATCCTGTAGGTCAGCACCACTCACCAAGTTCGTAGAGAACGAGGGGAGGTAAAGACCAGACAGGGTGCCAGAGGGGGCCGCCGGACACGGGAGGACAGTGGAGAAGTGAGCAAGGACAGGACCCCCAGAGGGGTCTGCTAGAGAGACCGCAACTGGCCGGCCAAGCGGCGTGAGTGTGGTGCGGTCTCGAAAGAAGGAGCGAGAAGCCCCCGAGTCAAGGGTGAAGGTGTGGGAGGCCGAAGCCGACGCAGAACCTGAGAGAGCAGACTCATCAGTACCTGAGGGAGCAGACGCACCTAGAGCAGCAGCCTCGCTAGCACCTAGAGCAGCAGCCTCACCAGTACCTAGAGCAGCAGTCTCAATGCCCGGGTCGGGCGGAAAACACCGGTAACAGTCACCCTCATCACTAAGAGTCACAGTATACATGGCAGCAAGAATAGCATCAAAGTCAAGGTCAAAGACAGCTACACCCGCCCTAGACAGCTCACCCCAGCGGGGGATCTCAGTGGCCTCAGGGAACTGGTGACGCCAAGCGTCCGTCAGGCGGCCAAAGCAGCGCTGGGTGGAGTGCGCACCCCCGCACTGCTCACCCGCGCGGTCGCCGGTGCGCAGGACGTAGGTGCACGGACCAGTACCCCCACCCCTCTGGCGTGCAGTGTACCACTCACGGAGCTGCTGAGGGGAGGGGACGTCACGAGTGCGCTGCTGCTGCTGCTGCTGCTGCTGCTGCTGCTGGCGCTGACCACCACCGGAGCCGACCCTCTGCGAAGCGCCACCCCGACCAGCTCCACCTCCTCCGCCGCCTCCTCCTCCACCGCCGCCACCTCCGCTCCCTCCGCCACCGCCGCTGCCGCCTGCGCCTCCACTGCCGCCACCTACACCTCCACCCCCGCCACCACCCCCACTGCCACCCCCACCTCCTCCACCGCCTCCACCGCCGCCTCCACCGCCCCCGCTAGCTCCTCCAGCGCCCCTGCCCCCCTTGCCCTTGCCAGGGCGGCGTCTCCCGCTAGGGGTAGACGCTGCCCCAACCGACTCCAAACCAGCGAGGTCGGCCGCAGCAACAGAGGCAACAGAGGGCAAAAGAGGGGAGGGGGAACACCCCTCAAAGATGGGGGTGCGAGGGTCACCACGAGAGGCTCCTACAGCGACTATGCTCTTTTCTGCTGCTAGGAGGGCCTTCTCGAGGAGGTCAACGGTGAGAGTGGTGGGGCAAACCGAGAGGAAGTGGTCCCTGACTACGCGAAGGGAGTCAGGGAGACGGGTGACTATGTAGTAGAGGGTGATGTACATGGGGGGGGGGTTCTTGGCGCAGAACTCAGCAGGAAGCGCAGCGCGGTAGCGAGTGTCACTAGTGCGGAGGTGCGTAATGAGGTCAGCGACTGTGGGAAAGGCAGCAAGGTCAGGGAAGAGGTACGGTAGCATGAGGCGGCTCAGTGCAGCAGTGGCAGGGGAGGAGTAGCGTGCAACTACAGCGTCGTACAAGGTCTGAGCACTCTTGTACTGGCTAAAGTGCGCACGCTCAGAGGTAGGTAGGTGGCGACGCACAGCAAGACGTGCAGCAGCATCGCGCGTGGCCCACTGTGAGCGAACAGTGGCGTCAGCATCAGCAGCGGGGGCAGGAGAGGCACCAGAAGTGAGGTCAAAGAGGGAGAGGCCGTCTGCCCTATCGCACTGTAAGAAAAGCTGCAGGTCATCTATCCAGACTTCAAAGTCAATGGCCCGACCCTCAGCGTCAAAAGCGAGGACACTAGGGGTAGCCATGACAGCAGTAGACTAGCAGTGCAAACAGTAGGGTGAGGGCAGTGCTGCGAGAGAGGCGCTGCTCTTACCGGACAGGGCTGCTCGGGCGGCTCGGCTGCAGGGCGGCTCGGCGACTCGACGGCTGGGCGGCTCGGCTGCTGGGCGGCTCGGCTGCTCGGCTGCTGGGCGGCTCGGCTGCTGGGCGGCTCGGCGGCTGGGCGGCTCGGCTGCTGGGCGGCTCGGCTGCTATCGGCGGCTGGGCGGCTCGGCTGCTGGGCGGCTCGGCTGCTGGGCGGCTCGGCGGCTGGGCGGCTCGGTTGCTGGGCGGCTCGGCGGCTCAGGGGCTGGGCTGCTCGGTTGCTGGGCGGCTCGGCGGCTGGGCTGCTCGTAGGAGTAGGCGTGGGGGCCGTAGGAGCAGGCGCCGGGGCCGTAGGAGCAGGGGCCGGGGCCGCTAGGGCGGCGGATCGGGGCCGCGAGGGCGGCGGATCGGGGCCGCGAGGGCGGCGGAGTAGGGGCCGCGAGGGCGGCGGAGTAGGGGCCGCGAGGGCGGCGGATCGGGGCCGCGAGGGCGGCGGATCGGGGCCGCGAGGGCGGCGGAGTAGGGGCCGCGAGGGCGGCGGATCGGGGCCGCGAGGGCGGCGGATCGGGGCCGCGAGGGCGGCGGAGTAGGGGCCGCGAGGGCGGCGGATCGGGGCCGCGAAGGGCGGCGGATCGGGGCCGCGAGGGCGGCGGAGTAGGGGCCGCGAAGGGCGGCGGAGTAGGGGGGGGGCGCGAGGGCGGCGGATCGGGGCCGCGAAGGGAGGCGGCCGGCGCCGCGAGGGTGGGGCCGCGGGGTCGCTAGGGTAGGGCGACAGAGCCGCGAGGGCGGCTCGAAGGGGCCGCGAGGGCGGCGCGAAGGGGCCGCTAGGGCGGCGCGAGAGAGGGGAGCGCGACTCGGGCAGGGGCTGAGTGCGCTCCGGGCAGGAAAAAAAAACGGTGGGCCCTAGGAACAGTTCCCCCGAGGGAACCTGCTCGATACCATGAGAAGAAACAAGGAATGAATGAACTATGAATGAATTGGGTACAAGTACTAACCCTAATTGGGTTGTACCCCTTATGGGTTACCCCACTATAGCCTACACAATATGCATGAGCTATAATATTCTGACATCAGGTAGTCAAGGTTTCAGGTAGTCAAGTTTTCAGGCAGTCAAGGATTCAGGCAGTCAAGGTTTCTGGCAGTCAAGGTCTCCGGCAGTCAAGGTTTCAGGCAGTCAAGGTGTCAGGCAGTCAAGGCTTCTGGCAGTCAAGGATTCAGGCAGTCAAGGATTCAGTTCGTCAAGATTTCAGGCAGTCAAGGTTTCAGGCAGTCAAGGTTTCAGGCAGTCAAAGTTTTAGGCAGTGAAGGTTTCAGGCAGTCAAAGTTTCAGGCAGTCAAGGTTTCAGGCAGTCAAGGTTTCAGGCAGTCAAAGTTTTAGGCAGTCAAGGTTTCATGCAGTCAAAGTTTCAGGCAGTCAAGGTTTCAGGCAGTCAAGGTTTCAGGCAGTCAAGGTTTCAGGCAGTCAAGGTTTCAGGCAGTCAAGGTTTCAGGCCGTCAAGGTTTCAGGCAGTCAAGTTATGAGGCAGTCAAGGTTTCACGCAGTCAAGGTTTCAGGCAGTCAAGGTTTCAGGCATTCAAGGTTTCAGGCCGTCAAGGATTCAGTCCGTCAAGGTTTCAGGCAGTCAATGATTCAGTCCGTCAAGGTTTCAGGTAGTCAAGGTTTCAGGCAGTCAAGGTTTCAGGCAGTCAAGTATTCAGTCCGTCAAGGTTTCAGGTAGTCAAAGTTTTAGGCAGTCAAGGTTTCAGGCAGTCAAGGTTTCAGTCCGTCAAGGTTTTCAGGCAGTCAAGGTTTCAGGCAGTCAAGGTGTCAGGCAGTCCATGTTTCAGTCAATCAAGGTTTCAGGCAGTCAAGGATTCAGTCTGTCAAGGTTTCAGGCAGTCAAGTATCCAGTCCGTCAAGGTTTCAGGCAGTCAAAGTTTCAGGCAGTCAAGGATTCAGTCCGTCAAGGTTTCAGGTAGTCAAAAATTTAGGCAGTCAAGGTTTCAGGCAGTCAAAGTTTCAGGCAGTCAAGGTTTCAAGCAGTCAAGGTTTCTGGTAGTCAAGGTCTCCGGCAGTCAAGGTTTCAGGCAGTCAAGGTTTCAGGCACTCAAGGTTTCTGGCAGTCAAGGATTCAGGCAGTCAAGGATTCAGTTCGTCAAGGTTTCAGGCAGTCAAGGTTTCAGGCAGTCAAGGTTTCAGGCAGTCAAAGTTTTAGGCAGTCAAGGTTTCAGACAGTCAAAGTTTCAGGCAGTCAAGGTTTCAGGCAGTCAAGGTTTCAGGCAGTCAAAGTTTTAGGCAGTCAAGGTTTCATGCAGTCAAAGTTTCAGGCGGTCAAGGTTTCAGGCAGTCAAGGTTTCAGGCAGTCAAGGTTTCAGGCAGTCAAGGTTTCAGGCAGTCAAGGTTTCAGGCTGTCAAGGTTTCAGGCAATCAAGTTGTCAGGCATTCAAGGTTTCAGGCAGTTAAGGTTTCAGGCAGTCAAGTATTCAGTCCGTCAAGGTTTCAGGCAGTCAAGGTTTCAGGCAGTCAAGGTTTTAGGTAGTCAAGGTTTCAGGCATTCAAGGATTCAGTCTGTCAAGGTTTTTAGGCAGTCAAGGTTTCAGGCAGTCAAGGTTTTAGGCAGTCAAGGTTTCAGGCAGTCAAGGTTTCAGGCATTCAAGGTGTCAGGCAGTCAAGGTTTTAGGCAGTCAAGGTTTCAGTCCGTCAAGGTTTCAGGCAGTCAAGGTTTCAGGTAGTCAAGGTTTCAGGCAGTCAAGGTTTCAGGCAGTCAAGGTGTCAGGCAGTCAAGGTTTCAGGCAGTCAAGGTTTCAGGCATTCAAAGATTCAGTCCGTCAAGGTTTTCAGGGAGTCAAGGTTTCAGTCAGTCAAGGTGTCAGGCAGGCAAGGCTTCAGGCAGTCAAGGTTTCAGGCAGTCAAGGATTCAGTCTGTCAAGGTTTCAGGCAGTCAAGGATTCAGTCCGTCAAGGTTTCAGGCAATCAAAGTTTCAGGCAGTCAAGGATTCAGTCTGTCAAGGTTTCAGGTAGTCAAAGTTTTAGGCAGTCAAGGTTTCAGGCAGTCAAAGTTTCAGGCAGTCAAGGTTTCAGGCAGTCAAGGTTTCAGGTAGTCAAGGTTTCAGGTAGTCAAGGTTCAGGCAGTCAAGGATTAAGGCAGTCAAGGTTTCTGGCAGTCAAGGTCTCCGGTAGTCAAGGTTTTAGGCAGTCAAGGTTTCAGGCAGTCAAGGTTTCAGGCAGTCAAGGTTTCAGGCAGTCAAGGATTCAGTCCGTCAAGGTTTCAGGCAATCAAAGTTTCAGGCAGTCAAGGATTCAGTCTGTCAAGGTTTCAGGTAGTCAAAGTTTTAGGCAGTCAAGGTTTCAGGCAGTCAAAGTTTCAGGCAGTCAAGGTTTCATGCAGTCAAGGTTTCAGGTAGTCAAGGTTTCAGGTAGTCAAGGTTCAGGCAGTCAAGGATTCAGGCAGTCAAGGTTTCTGGCAGTCAAGGTCTCCGGTAGTCAAAGTTTTAGGCAGTCAAGGTTTCAGGCAGTCAAGGTTTCTGGCAGTCAAGGATTCAGGCAGTCAATGATTCAGTCCGTCAAGGTTTCAGGCAGTCAAGGTTTCAGGCAGTCAAGGTTTCAGGCAGTCAAAGTTTTAGGCAGTCAAGGTTTCAGGCAGTCAAAGTTTCAGGCAGTTAAGTTTTCTGGCAGTCAAGGTTTCAGGCAGTCAAAGTTTTAGGCAGTCAAGGTTTCAGGCAGTCAAAGTTTCAGGCAGTCAAGGTTTCAGGCAGTCAAGGTTTCAGGCAGTCAAGGTTTCAGGCAGTCAAGGTTTCAGGCAGTCAAGGTTTCAGGCAGTCAAGGTTTCAGGCAGTCAAGGTTTCAGGCAGTCAAGGTTTCAGGCAGTCAAGGTTTCAGGCCGTCAAGGTTTCAGTCCGTTAAGGTTTCAAGCAGTCAAGGTTTCAGGCAGTCAAGGTTTCAGGTCGTCAAGGTTTCAGTCGGTCAAGGTTTCAGGCAGTCAAGGTTTCAGGCAGTCAAGGTTTCAGGCCGTCAAGGTTTCAGTCCGTCAAGGTTTCAGGCAGTCAAGGTTTCAGGCAGTCAAGGTTTCAGGCCGTCAAGGTTTCAGTCCGTCAAGGTTTCAGGCAGTCAAGGTTTCAGGCAGTCAAGGTTTCAGGCAGTCAAGGTTTCAGGCCGTCAAGGTTTCAGTCCGTCAAGGTTTCAGGCAGTCAAGGTTTCAGGCAGTCAAGGTTTCAGGCAGTCCGCGTTCCAGGCAGAGCAGAAGGCAGGAGCAGAGGCAGCGGGTGGGTGAGGTAGGGACATAGCTTGGGGTGGGAGACGTAGAGAGCGCTGCGTGTGGCAGACAGTGGGCCGAAGTCGCAAGTCGCGAGTTGCTTGAGGCACCCACCATCGTGGCACTCGTCCGGGGGGGTGGGAACGGATGGCGCACGGCGGCCTGCAGTGGATGGACAACAACATGCAAAATTGATATGCGACGAAATTAAAACCCCCATCTGATTCGCGGGATTGAAACGGGAAACTGAAACGAAATTGAAACCTATCGGTGATTTTGTCTCATATTGAAACGCGAAACCGAAATGAGAAATTCAGACAACATATTCGCGAATTCATGCTCCGCGAATTTGATTTGCGAAATTGACTCTCTGCATGGGTGTGGCTTTCGGAAATACCTGAGCTGCCAGACGCGATCCAATCTGAACAAAATCGCTCGTTCTCGCTGAAATCGCACAGAAAGCTAGATGGCGTTGGTGGTTGAAATGACATGTCGCCGCAACAAGCCTGCAACATGCAACTAGCAAGCAGTGTTCACGTTAGATGCTAAAACTTAAGCACATCCTAAATAAGCCTCGAATACGCGAAGTATTCGAGAAAGAATATGCACTCAGATTTACCTTACTTTCCCGATTTGCCATTCCCGCGCGCTTGTTCTTCAATAATGCTCATCGCTTCTTTTGCCATAGTTTCCAGTGCAAATTTCACATCATGACGCCAACGCCCGAATTTCTCGTCACGTAAACGAGGCTTCTACAAAAAGGCAAATCCTTTGAGTTTGTTTAGAAAATCAGCTTCGACAGCAGCTCGCCTTTCCGCAGTCGCAGCAGCTCTAAGAAAGCGAGCAGAAGAAGCTGAGCGTGAGAAAATGAGAGCAAGAGGCGAAAGCGCTGTGAAATTCGAGGCTCAGGCGAGAATGAGGCGAGAGACGACGGTGACGCTGGAATGAGGCGGAGGGGTCACCAACTGCCTCTCCTCTCCTCTCCTCACAACAACACTCTTCAGATCTACCGTCCAGAATCACTGGATTGTCTGAAACTTTTTTGGTAACTCAAATCGCAACCGTAGGTTCGGACCTTTTGTGTTTTTCGTCACGGCAACCCTAGCCAGTTCTCGTTGGTCTACAGTGACGAACAGTGATGGCGGCTGCGAATGGTTGGCCCGGTCAGGCTGAATGTTTGTCCATGACAGGGAGAGTCGAGAGTCACTTAGGTGGCTGGTTGAGAATCGTCCGCGTGGCACATCTATCTGCCGGTCAGGAGGAAACGAAAAATGCACGAGACGAACGACACCGACTGTTTTTCAGCAAGATTCCGTTGACAAAGGCGGGAGTCGCGGGATTTCGCTGGTGAACGTTGGACCTCGTGACCTAGGAACCGTCGATTGTGGTCTGATCTGGAGTCGCAGAGTCGTCATGTCAGTTTGGAATGCGGCAAGCCCAATGGTTTGAATTCGCAGCTCTTGATCCAACCACTAGGAGCGAAGTGAATCTCAGCCGTGGATACAAAATCTAGGCAAGCAGCTGCGGTTGAGATCTGGAGGTTCAGCTGGTCCACTCTCTGACGCTGGCCTGCAGGTGGGAAAGGTTTGGGCAAAATGGGCGAAGATGGCGAAAGGTCTCCGCTTCGCATATTTGTTGTTACTCGTCGTTGATTTGGCTGAGGAACTGATCTTCTGACACCTGCTGGCTCCTCTGATCAACCCATAAATATTTGAAATAACAAGAAGCGGTGCTGAGCAGATACACTTGGAAATTGGGAAAAACAAATATTAGCAAATTGGAAAGAGTTTTTCAACCAACTTATGATTACAAGTCTGCCTGTCATCCTGATTCTCATATTCGCATAAGAATTTTCAAGAATCAGATGTCTTTTGGTGATGGATAAATGCAACATCATATTAGATTGTGTGTTTGGTAGAGATCTTCAGTTTCTCCAATTAATAATATCCATGAATGAGAATACTGGTGGAACAGATATGGGAAACAGCCTTGACTGCGTTACAGGCCTAGCGTGTTTACCAGCAATCGCTCACATCGCCACCATCGCAGCCATCGCGGCCGTCCGATCTGTGTGTAGTGACGGTGCGAGCCTGTTTCGCGGTTCACCAGACCCTCACGAAACTCGCCTGGGAAACTGTGGAACCCGATTGGTCCATTGTTTTAGAGTAACCGTTGGCGGAAACGGAAGGAAGGAAACCCAGGGAGCAGATTCGCTGAGCAAAGGGGAGGTGAAAGTAGGAAGCGGCAAGCTCTAGGCATCAGGGAGATGACAGGAACAGACAAGCTCAGCCAAAATGCAGGCAAACGGCTTTGAGGACAGAACAAGCATTTGAGATTCGTCGGTGTTGTGCTGTGTGCAGCAGGGAGTTACGGTTAGCTAGAACTTGGAGAGGAGATTCAACAGAGCAAGGCCAGTGATTCTTGAGCCTGCCTTTCATCAGGATTAAGCTGGACTGATCAGTTCTCTCTACCGAATCAGGGTGCACAGACTTATATTTAAGAGTGGATAGGTCGGAATGGAAGAGGTAGCTGTTATTGCTGATGCGGCAGGACCTTCAAAATTCTCCCTCCTCCTCCCCTCTCACCAAGGATTCATGATGATATTCCAAAACCGGCCGTTGATTGTTGCCTTTATCTCGCTCTGGGTCGCGCAATTCCTCAAGCCTTTTACATTATGGTGGGTATCGTCTGAGCATCTCTCGTCGCAATCGCGTCGACTATCATCTAAAACCAAGTTTTTAGTTTCCTCGTTACTGCTACAACAAAAGGTTCACGTCGCCACGGCGCCTCATTCTATATCTCGATACACTGGCTCACTTAGCCAATATGATTAGTTCGCGAATGCGTCAACCCGCGTTCGTTGCTGACGTTCCTACGCCAAGTGTGGATCAGCTCGTTTTCGTTCGTGGCTTTTGAGAAATCTGGTTATGACGTACACCCTATAGGATTGAGGCACAGTTTTTTTCCGCAAATCCGTCTACGCTCTCTACTCCATTTCAACCGTGAGCAGGCACTGGGAGAAGCGATGGGATTTCAAGCGAATCTTAGGATCCGGCGGCATGCCCTCATCGCATTCGTCGTCCGTCATGGGTCTGGCGTGCGCTGTGGCCTTCCAAGAAGGCACGGCGAGCCCGTTGTTCGCCGCGTGCCTCGTTTTCGCCGTCGTGGTATGTTTCCTGAAAACTTCCTTCTCTCCTGTTACTTTCACGTGCCGAGCGTCTCCATGACTGGTCATTCAAGCGTTTTGTTACCCCTTTGTTGGTACGGGAGCTTAGTGCGAAACGCTAGATCGTTTCAGGTCGAAATTGCTCGCTGACTGCCATTCTCGGATGTTTCTTCGCGCATTGCAGGTCATGTATGACGCCTCGGGGGTTCGGCTTCAGGCAGGCCGGCAAGCAGAGGTACGTGAAATTCCCACTGAATCCGGGCGAATATAAACAGCTCGAGACAAGCAACAGTTTTTATGCGAAGCACATACAGTGGGAATTGTGAAGTATGGAAATGCTGTGGCTTTGACTGGGTCTTGTAAGGTCATGTCGCTGCTCATTTGATCCAGCATGATCATTGCTTCCGTACGCACTGCAGTTGTCTGGGATGAGATGATGGTCATCCTACATCACGTCGGCCCTTTCACTTGGTGGTACCCATTCCACATTGTCTCACCCTCCCCCCATCTTACCCACGCAGTTGCTCATCCATGCTCAATCACCCATTCTGCTTTTTGCCCTCCCCACAGGTCCTAAACCAGATCGTATATGAGCTGCCACCAGACCATCCCTTGGCTGAGTCCCGGCCTCTCAAGGAGCCCATTGGACACACACAACCTCAGGTAGGCACTCGGTTACCACACTCTACCACAGCCATAAGTGCTGTTACCACACTCAGCCACAGGCTTGTGTGCAGTTTGCAGACTTCATCACAGGTATGACTGCAAATAGGTACACACATTAACTATCAAGGCTACAGACAAGTGATTGAATATCTACGAGAAACGGATATCAGGTATGAAGTGCATAGCAATGCAAGCTAGTGGTATGTATATTGCATGGCACCAGCTGGTATGAAGCACACTACAAAGCTCCAGGTACCCACACCACTACAGCTCACCAAATGCCCAGACTGTTTGACCCTCTGGTTGCTGCGTTGTTACAAGCCATTGTATTTTCGACTACCTCTGTCATCTCTTGCACAATGGTATATTTTTGCAGGTGGTGGCAGGAGCTCTTGTGGGGGTTTTTGTGGCGTACTTTATGCACCATTTCTATCCAACAGCCACTGCAGTTATGCATCCTTAAACTAGGTGTAGGTTGTGGTAGACCCACTTGCAGTGATTTTTGTTATTGTCAAACAACGTGTTCCAAACTGTAGAGCTCTTTATTCATCCAAGGTCCTGCAATGCCAACCGTGGAACATCCTGAAGGTTACTGGATTGAGAGACTCTGGTGCAGCTCCTTGTGGTACTACGGGTACAAGAACTCAAGCGGCAAAAAAGCAGAGAGAAAAATGGAGACAGAAAAAGGGGGAGGGGTAGTAGCACAGAGGAGGAAGCAAGCTCCAAAATTGGCCAGGAAAGGACTGGCATACCCTAGGAGAACAAGATGTCGAGAGTGGGATTCGAACCCACGCCCTTTCGGACTGGAACCTTAATCCAGCGCCTTAGACCAACTCGGCCATCTCGACATGGCACTCTCTGAAGAGGTGTGTTTATCACAATTTATCTATCAGTTGCTGTGCCTGATTCTAGCTAGCTCCTATTGTTTCGTTACAGTCGTCCCCGATGTGGAGGCGCTTGGCAGAAGCCGCATCTGCGGCATCGCGACGAGGTACGCCGCCAGGCGCGCCTCACGACTCGCCGCTTTCCGCCCTTCGCATTCACGCCGCTGTCCGCAGCAATTCCCGCAGAGAGCCCAGTTTGCCACATATCCCCCTTCGTGCGTCCCAGTTCATCGCTCTCCACCCCTCTCCACCCCTGCCGTCCCCTGCCGGCGCCCAGCGGTGGCATGGCGGATGGAGGAGCTGCAGCCGCCCAGCGAGCGCGTGCTGTTCCACTTCGCGAGGGCGGGCGCGCGGGGAGAGGAGGGCGCCACGCAGGGCGCGATGGACGCGTGGCACGTGTATTCCGACGCCATCTACGGCGGTGAGACGGTGTGCTCCTGGGTGCGGCGAGGTTCTGCGAGGTGCTGTGAGGTGCTGGGTGTGTTGCTATGTGTATACCTTTCCTCCCCACCCTCACCTTCTTACCAGCCCAAGACCCCCAAGTCCCTCTGTCCTTCTCTCCCCCGCCCCTCAACTTCCCAACCTGCCGCCCCTCAGGTTCGTCAACCGCCACCCTCGCCCATGCCACGTCCGGCAGCGCCGAGCCTGCAGGGTCGGGCACGGAGCTTCCAGGCATGTGCAGGGATCAGGGGCGTGGAGACATGATGGGCAGAGATAGAATGGATGGCAGTGCAGGGATGGTGCTCCCACCCCACGCACCCACCCAGCATGGCTGGGAGGTACGAGCTATGCGTCTGCAGCAGCACCTTCACTTCGAACCTCCCTCCTCCTTTGGTGAGTTCCTTTCCCCGTCTCCCGCCTTCTTCCCTCTCTCCTCTCCCTCTCTTCTTCCTCACTCCCTTCCCACCTCGCTGCCTTGCCCAACTTTCTCCTTCCGCACGCGCCTTTTCCTCCCTCCCTCTGGTAGTAGCAATGTCGCCATGCTTACACAAAACCCTCTTTCCTCACCCACCGGATTCTCGGGTCTCCAAGGCTCTCGGATTTCCAAGGCTGTCGGATTTCCAAGGCTCTCTGGTTTCCAAGGCTCTCGGGGTTTCCAAGGTTCTCGGGGTTTCCAAGGCTCTCGGGGTTTCCAAGGCTCTCGGGGTTTCCAAGGCTCTCGGGGTTTCCAAGGCTCTCGGGGTTTCCAAGGCTCTCGGGGTTTCCAAGGCTCTCGGGGTTTCCAAGGCTCTCGGGGTTTCCAAGGCTCTCGGGGTTTCCAAGGCTCTCGGGGTTTCCAAGGCTCTCGGGGTTTCCAAGGCTCTCGGGGTTTCCAAGGCTCTCGGGGTTCCAATGTGCTCATCTTCCCCGTGTGCCCCGTGTGCCTCTCCCCTGCCTCCACAGCCGTGTTCGCAGGCAGCTTGTCCCGACGCGTGCAGGGGAAGGAGCAGGGGGAGGGCGTGGAAGGCGGAGGGCGGGGAGGGGCAGGGCGGCTGCTCAAGGGTGGCTTTGCCGGCATTCGAACGATCGAGGTGAGCCATTCGATTAAGATGAAGAAACGCGTACATTGAAACGCGTTTCGGAGGAAGATGAAGAAAAAATATGTATTCTGGAGGGGAAACCCAAAAACATGAAGGAGAAAAAAGGTTCGCATGCAACCCACCTGCTCATTTGCGTTCCCACCGTTGCCTCCGCCCACCACTGCGTCACCTGCTCCCACCACCCAGCACCGCATCAATGCCCTCTCCTCGCCCCACCTCTCCGCTCGGGTTCCCAGGGCCTCCCCACCTTCTCTCTCTGGCGCATGCAGCCTGCCGCCACGAGCAGCACGAGCAGCCTGGAGGCCTTCTCCCCGCTGCTGCTGCCTCTGCCTCTGCCCGTGCCATCATCTCACTCTCTTGCTTCTCTCCTCCACTTACCCCCCCCTCTCCCACTTCCTTCCGCCTCCTCACCTTCTATGCCAGGCGCATGCAGTGTGCCGCCTCCACCCAGACGCCTTCTCCTCGATGCTGCTGCTCCTCATGTCATGATGATCTCACGCTGCTCCTTCTCTCCACTACCTATTCTCCCCCCCCACCGTTCCCCCAACCCCCCCTCTCAGGCGCATGCAGAATGCCGCCATGACCTGGACGCCTTCTCCTCGCTGCACCTGCTCGTGCCATGGTCTCACCCTCTCTCTTCTCCCCACCACCTATCCCACCCGTGTGTGCCCACTTCCACCCACCCGCTCCGCCCCTCTCAGGGGCATGCAGAGTGCCGCCATGACCTGGATGCCTTCTCCTCGCTACTGCTGCTCGTGTGTGGTGGCGACCTCTTGCTTCTCTCCACCAAGTATTCCCCGCGCCCCTGCCCCCCCCTTCCTCCCCGCTCCCCTCAGGCGCATGCAGCGTGCCGCCACGACCTGGACGCCTTCTCCTCGCTGCACCTGCTTGTGCGGGGTGACGGCCGCACCTACCTCTCCACCGTACGCCCTCCCCCTCCTCCTCCCCCTTGCCCTACCCTACCCCTTTCCCTCCCCTTCCCCCCCCCCCTCCCCCTCCACCCCCCCCTCCCCCTCCCGCTCCCCCTCCCCTTGCCGCGCTCCCTTCTTACCCAGTAGCTCCTACCTCCCCCAGTATGCCCTCCCCCCTCTCATCCTTATACTGCACTGCACCACTCTGCATCCCTCTGCCCTGCTGTCCTCTTGTGTGTGGTACCGATTACTCCCCCCTTCCCGCGTTTTTCACTCTCTCACACATCCCACTCTCGTCTCCCCTCCGTTTTCTCCCCTCTCTGTCAACTGCGCACAGAGGGGTGGGTGGGCGTGGGGTGGATGCCACCTTGCACCTCAAAACTGGGCGTGGGGTGGATGCCACCTTGCACCTCAAAACTGGGCGTGGGGTGGATGCCACCTTGCACCTCAAAACTGGGCGTGGGGTGGATGCCACCTTGCACCTCAAAACTGGGCGTGGGGTGGATGCCACCTTGCACCTCAAAACTGGGCGTGGGGTGGATGCCACCTTGCACCTCAAAACTGGGCGTGGGGTGGATGCCACCTTGCACCTCAAAACTGGGCGTGGGGTGGATGCCACCTTGCACCTCAAAACTGGGCGTGGGGTGGATGCCACCTTGCACCTCAAAACTGGGCGTGGGGTGGATGCCACCTTGCACCTCAAAACTGGGTGTGGGGTGGATGCCACCTTGCACCTCAAAACTGGGCGTGGGGTGGATGCCACCTTGCACCTCAAAACTGGGCGTGGGGTGGATGCCACCTTGCACCTCAAAACTGGGCGTGGGGTGGATGCCACCTTGCACCTCAAAACTGGGCGTGGGGTGGATGCCACCTTGCACCTCAAAACTGGGCGTGGGGTGGATGCCACCTTGCACCTCAAAACTGGGTGTGGGGTGGATGCCACCTTGCACCTCAAAACTGGGCGTGGGGTGGATGCCACCTTGCACCTCAAAACTGGGCGTGGGGTGGATGCCACCTTGCACCTCAAAACTGGGCGTGGGGTGGATGCCACCTTGCACCTCAAAACTGGGCGTGGGGTGGATGCCACCTTGCACCTCAAAACTGGGCGTGGGGTGGATGCCACCTTGCACCTCAAAACTGGGCGTGGGGTGGATGCCACCTTGCACCTCAAAACTGGGCGTGGGGTGGATGCCACCTTGCACCTCAAAACTGGGCGTGGGGTGGATGCCACCTTGCACCTCAAAACTGGGCGTGGGGTGGATGCCACCTTGCACCTCAAAACTGGGCGTGGGGTGGATGCCACCTTGCACCTCAAAACTGGGCGTGGGGTGGATGCCACCTTGCACCTCAAAACTGGGCGTGGGGTGGATGCCACCTTGCACCTCAAAACTGGGCGTGGGGTGGATGCCACCTTGCACCTCAAAACTGGGCGTGGGGTGGATGCCACCTTGCACCTCAAAACTGGGCGTGGGGTGGATGCCACCTTGCACCTCAAAACTGGGCGTGGGGTGGATGCCACCTTGCACCTCAAAACTGGGCGTGGGGTGGATGCCACCTTGCACCTCAAAACTGGGCGTGGGGTGGATGCCACCTTGCACCTCAAAAATGGGCGTGGGGTGGATGCCACCTTGCACCTCAAAACTGGGTGTGGGGTGGATGCCACCTTGCACCTCAAAACTGGGCGTGGGGTGGATGCCACCTTGCACCTCAAAACTGGGCGTGGGGTGGATGCCACCTTGCACCTCAAAACTGGGCGTGGGGTGGATGCCACCTTGCACCTCAAAACTGGGCGTGGGGTGGATGCCACCTTGCACCTCAAAACTGGGCGTGGGGTGGATGCCACCTTGCACCTCAAAACTGGGCGTGGGGTGGATGCCACCTTGCACCTCAAAACTGGGCGTGGGGTGGATGCCACCTTGCACCTCAAAACTGGGCGTGGGGTGGATGCCACCTTGCACCTCAAAACTGGGCGTGGGGTGGATGCCACCTTGCACCTCAAAACTGGGCGTGGGGTGGATGCCACCTTGCACCTCAAAACTGGGCGTGGGGTGGATGCCACCTTGCACCTCAAAACTGGGCGTGGGGTGGATGCCACCTTGCACCTCAAAACTGGGCGTGGGGTGGATGTCACCTTGCACCTCAAAACTGGGCGTGGGGTGGATGCCACCTTGCACCTCAAAACTGGGCGTGGGGTGGATGCCACCTTGCACCTCAAAACTGGGCGTGGGGTGGATGCCACCTTGCACCTCTCTCTGTCTCTCCTCCCGCTTGCTCTCTCTTCCCCTCTCCTCTCCCCTGCCCTCTTCTTCGCTTCTTTCCTCTCTGTCAGCTTTTCATGCCTTTTAGATTGGGTGGGTGCCTCCTTACAGGGTGTTTTCTTTTGTAGATTGGGTGAATGCTTAGAATTACTCTTACGTGCTCTCTCTTTCCCTCTTCCTCTCCCCTTCTTTCTCCTGTTGTCATCGCCCCCCTCCCTTTCAGCTGCGCACAGAGGGGTGGGGGGGCCAGCAGGCAGTGAGGAGAACACATGGCAGGGTGGGGGTGTTGCGACCCTACAGCTCTCTATCTGCACCTCACCACCCGCCGCTCTCCTTCCCGCTCCTCCCTTCTCCTCCCTTCTCCTGCCCTACTTTCTCCCCTCTCCCTATCAGTTACGCACGGAGGGGTGGGTGGGCGGGCCAGCAGGCAGCGAGGAGAACACGTGGCAGGCGTTCCTGCCCTCGCCACGAGGGCGCTGGGGAGTGGTGCAGGTGAGAATAAAGGGGTGAAGGGTGGTGCAAATGAGAGGCTGTAGTCTCGTCTCCCCACTCCACACATCTCAGCCAGCGGGCAGTGAGGAGAACACATGGCAGGTGTTCCTGCCCTCGCCTCGAGGGTGGTGGGGAGTGGTGCAGGTGAGAGGAGAAGGGGTGAAGAGTGGTGTAGGTGATAGTCAGGATCCCATCGCTCCCCGCGCAGAGGGCTGTAGTTTCTTACACGCATTTCAAGGGCAGGCAGTGAGGAGAACACCTGACGTGGAAGGTGAGGGTGGCGAGGAGAACGTCAAGGGGGCTGCTCAATCAACCTCTTCTCTCTCTCCCGCCTTCCTCCCCTGATTCATGATGTTTCGTTTCCCCCTCCCCCCTTCCCTCCCCCTCCTCCCCTCCGCTCCTGACCTGGAAAGACAGGTTGATGGGGTAGGGCGTCAGGTATTTCTATCCATCCCCCTCTTCCCTTCACCCTCCTTGCCAGTTACCGCCTTACATGGAAGGGCAGGGTGGTGGGGTAATGCATAGCATTTTTCTCTCCTTCCCCCTCTTTCCATCCTTTCCTCTCCCCTCTCCCTCCTTTCCCCTGGCTAGTTACCGCCTTACATGGAAGGGCAGGGTGGTGGGCAGCGGTGGGGGGCGAGAGCAAGGCGGAAGGGGAGAGGGGAGCAGCAGTGGTGGTGGTGATATGCAGATGAATGCGAGGAGGGTGGCGGGCATGGGTCTATTAGTCAACTTCAGCACCCCTCCCCACTCCTCTCCACCACCTCAACCTCCCTCCCATAACCAATGATCATTCCCCACTTCACCCCCGCTCCCCTCCGCCCCTTCTCCCCAGATTCCCCTTGCCAGCTACCGCCTTACATGGAAAGGCAGGGTGGTGGGCGGCGGCGGGGGGAGAGAGAGAGGAAGAGAGGGGGGAGGGGGCAGTGGTGGTGGAGGGATGCAGATGAATGCGAGGAGGGTGGTGGGAATGGGGATATCAGTCAACGTCAGCACCCCTCCCATGCACTCTCCGCATCTCAGTGCCACTGCCCGGCTCACACACCCTCCTCACATTGCTGAAGCCACATCTGGTGATGATACTGTTGCGGGGGGCGGTGATTTTTGTCCTGATGCTGCTGTGGAGTCTGACGCGTTTCCAGTGCATG
The DNA here is from genome assembly GCA_947471745.1 of Closterium sp. Naga37s-1. Lineage (NCBI taxonomy): Eukaryota > Viridiplantae > Streptophyta > Zygnematophyceae > Desmidiales > Closteriaceae > Closterium > Closterium sp. Naga37s-1. Next base: position 1,138,532 of record CANJKZ010000261.1, read on the forward strand.
GCGAGGGCCCGTTTAGACTGGAGGTTGCGTGGGTCAAGGCTGTCAGGGATGGTGCTTGATGGGATTGGGATGGTGCTTGATGCGATAACTACAGAGGAGATTCCAAGCGCGTACCTACCGTACAGACGTTTTCTAGCACTGTGAATGGAACACTGCTAGATGGCAAAGGCAGCTAGGCAAGGCAATCTTTGGAATCATAATAGCAGAGTTGCTACTGATGTACTACGGTATTGAAACTTCTGGAAACATGCTACGGTACCGTCGGTACCGTGCAGCTTATAGTTGAAGTGCAGATCACAATCGTTGGGAAACTGGACCTCCACCTCAATTATACGGTAGTGTGCTCCACCTCAACAACAGCGAGGATTATGCCTATCTGAATGCTGTGCTTATTTCCCGTACAGTATCTATTCCCCATTTTGACCCCCTACTAGTCTTGTCCTGTCCTCCCCAACTGCTCTGAGTCTCTGACTCTGCGGCAGCAACCAGGGCACGTTGAATGAAGGGCTTGGATCAAACGATGTTATCCCTGACAGAAACGTGCGGCTGAGATGGATGCTGGTGATTGAGAGCAAGATACGGATCTAAACCCCATGTCAACTAGAGTAGCACGGAAGGTGAACAGCTCGGAGGCTGCGGTGAATGTGAACATTCATGTGGGCCGTTGATCTAGAGTCACATGGGCAATCACGGGAATGTTGAGGGATTGCCTGGCGAGATTCCGCGCACTTGATGCGCTGGCTTGATAAGGAGACGGCGACCCCTCGGAAGACGAATACGTAGCCGAAACCACATACAAGGTGGGAAGGGGTGTGGCGAGCACGAGCGTGCGCAAAAACAGCCGGCTGATTCGCAAATTTTCTACACCGGTCCGGACGCATTCGCGTTTTGCCCCAGAAATGGCCCGGAATGCCCAGTATGAGCCCGTTCAAAGGGGTGGGGGCGGCACGTTTGTGCGCGTTTGGAGCCGAGACCACATACAAGGTGGGAGAGGGTGTGGCGAGCACGAGCGTGCGCACAAAACCGCCGGCTGATTCGCTATTTTTTTACATCGGTCGAGGGATTCAAGCGCATTCTAAGCATTTGTCGGCAAAAAAAACCGGAATCAAAGGCGCCAAACCATCTTTGAGCAAGAACCAAGCTGAAAATGTTGTGATATGTGTATTTGAACATGAGCCACCCGAATATGCAATAACATTTAGATTGTTCAATGCATTTCCCTACGCCTATATGATTCATGCGCATTCTAAGCATTTGTCAGCACGAATAGCCGGAATCATAGGCGCCGAACTTTTCTTTAAGCACGAACCAAGCTGAAAATGCTGTGATAGGTGCATTTGAACACGAGCCACCTGAATATGCAATATTATTGAGGTTGTTCAATGCTTTTTAGTACGCCTATATGGATTCATGCGCTGAGAAGAAACGAGGAATGAAATGACTAAGTGAAAGTTGGGTACAAGAAGCAAACCCTAGAAAACTGTACCCCATATGTGCTACCCCACTATAGCCTACAGTAGCTATGTCGTATAAATCTGACACACCCCCATAGGCAAAGTGGGGGAGAACAAGGGGTCACAAGACCAGTCAAGCAAAGCAAAGCAAAACAAGCTCAGGGTGGATCACAAAGTCACCACACATTCCGAGCACAAGTTCAAGGCCACAAGGCCAGTTCACAAGCAGGAGTACACATATATATAAAAAAGGCTAGACAAATAAGAGCAGGTATATATATATGTAACAGTACAAGCAAGGTCAAGAGGTGAGCAAGTGAGGCAAGGTAGGCACAAGGCCCAGCTGAGTACAGAAGCGCTGATGGTCACAAGGCGCAAGTGCCTTGGTGAAGATATCAGCAGTGTTGGCCTCAGAGGCCACGTACGCAAGACGCAGCTGACCACGCTGCTGCAGCTCACGAGCAAGAAAGTAGCGGAGAGCAATGTGCTTCGTTCTGTGCTCCAGTCGCTGCTCCCGACACAAGGCCAGCATGGCCTTGTTGTCTACGTACAGCACTGGAGGAGAACGAGGCAACTCTCCGAGGTCAGTCAGCAGGTAGGTGAGCCAGCGAAGCTCCTGTGCAGCCATGGCTCCTGCGTAGATCTCAGCCTCACAACTGGAGCCAAGAACAGAAGACGAGCGAGTAGCCCGCCACGAAACAGAGCCGGAACCAAGGCTGAAGGTGTAACCCTGTGACGACCGCTGCGTAGCCTGGTCGTCAGCCCAAGAAGCGTCTGCGTGCCCAGTAAGGACCACTGGACTCTGCCCTCCAAGCACAAGCCCCATGCCCGACGTACTGCACAAGTAGCACAACACCCTCTTCGCTGCAGCCATGTGCTCCGGTCTGTGTCTCCCAGGAGCAACATAGCGTGCAAGAATGCTAAGAGGGTATGCAAGGTCAGGTCGTGTGCAGGTCATCAGGTACATGAGGCAGCCAACAAGCTCTGGGTACGGGCCACTCGACTCTACGGACTCATCCGAAGGCAGAGCTGAGAGCGAGTGGCGAGTAGGCAGAGGAGTGGCCTGAGGCGAGGAGTACGTGAAGCCGAAGCGCTGAAGGACCTGCTGCACCATGTGTGACTGAGTCAGGGTAATGGTGCGGCGTGCTCTGTCCCGAGTGATCTGCAAGCCAAGGTAGCTGCGCAGTTCACCCAGGTCAGTGCACGTATGTCTCTTCTGCAGCTCGGACTTCATGTGGGCTAGTCCAGCAGTGTCAGCTGTGGCAAAGACCAAGTCGTCGACGTACACGAGGATGTAGAACGGCGGCAAAGAAGTGTCGGTGCGCAGAAACAGCGACGGGTCGGCAGTAGAGGGAGCAAACCCAAGAGCCGCAAGTGTAGTCCTCAGTGTGTCGTGCCACTCACGCGGTGCCTGGCGGAGACCGTAGACTGGCCGCCGTAGGCTCCACTGGGTGCCAGGAGGAAAAGACCCAGTGAAGCCAGGTGGGCGACGCAGCCAGATCTCCTCGTGCAGGCTGCCCTGCAAGAAAGCAGTGTTGAAGTCAAGAGAGTGTAGCTCGTAGTCACGGTGAGCAGCTACGTGCAGCAGTACCCGAAGAGTGGTCATCTTCGGGGTGGGAGAGAAGGTCTGAAAGTAGTCAACTCCCTGCCGCTGACTGAAGCCACGAGCCACGTAACGCGCCTTGAAGACAGGCGGAGAACCCGGCGGTCGCTTCACCCTGAAAATCCACATGCCACTGACGATGTTCGCCCCAGGAGGGGGAACAGCGTCAACGTAGGTGCCTGTGGACTTCCAGGAAGCCATCTCTGCGTCCATAGCTGCCTGCCACTGAGAGGAGTAGGGACCCTCTATCGCCTCCGCGTAAGAGCGCGGAGTCGGGATGTCAAGTGCATCCGGGTCTCCCTCAGGGGTAAGCAGTACGGACACGAGATGAGGTGAAGCAGCGGCCAAGCACTGGAACTCCTCCTGCCTGTCCTCAAGGACGTCCGTGCCAAGGGCACACTCACCCCCGACGGACGGAGGACAGACAGACTCAGACTCAGCAACAAGACTGGCGACGTAGTCTAGGCGACAGCGAGCAGCAAAGTCGACGAGCTCAGCAACTAGAGCAGACGCAGCAGTGGACTCAAAGGAAGGGTCAGTGACAACCGTAGCAAGGAGACGCGTGACAGTAGGACTGGCAGCGCGAAGAGAGTCCGACTCCGGGTCGGCAAGAGTAGGAAGAGAAGACTCAGGAGGAGAAGGCAAAGGGGCACGCAGAGGAGCAGTGGACGGACGCAGAGACATCCGGTGCGTGCCAGGGACAGGAGGAGGACGCTGACGCGAACCGCGACCACTAGTGCGAGCAGCACGGACAGGCGACGCAGGGCGAGACGCAGGCTCACGACGCTCAGCAAGACCTCCAGTAGGACCAGTGTAGGGAGACGGAGCAGGCAGTGGGGAGGCCGGCTGTAACTGTAACTGCGACGGGACAGGCTGTGGACACTCTAAGGGAGGAGGAGGACCAGTAGAAGGCGGGAGACCAAGAACCTGCTGAAGGAGCGGAACGAAGTACGGCCGAGGCCGCGCGGCGACTCCAGACACAGGAGGGACAGCACCAGCAACCCCAGGGGCAGCACCAGCACCAGTAGCAGCTCCAGCTCCAGAACCCCCAGCAGCACCAGTAGTACCCCCAGCAGGACCGCCTCCAGGACCGACAGCAGTAGCCTCCGCGCCAACACCCGCAGCAACTCCAGCTCCAGAAGTACCCGCAGGTCCAGCAGCTCCAGTACTCCCAGTACGAGCACCTCCGGGACCCGTGGCACCAGCTCCCTCAGAAGCAACAGAACCTCCAGTACCCGCAGCACCTCCAGCTCCAGCAGCTCCAGCAGCTCGCCTCCAGCGCCGGGCAAACCACTCACGCAGCTCCTGGGGAGAGAGTGGCTCCCGGCGAGAGGGAGCACCCGGTGAACCGCCAGGCACAGCACCACCAGGCGTAGCACCCCCAGGCTCAGCACCTCCAGGCGTAGTACCCCCAGGCTCAGCACCCCCAGACGCAGCACCCCCAGGCTCAGCACCTCCAGGCGTAGTACCCCCAGGCTCAGCACCCCCAGTCGTAGTATCCCCAGACTCAGCACCCCCAGGCTCAGCACCCCCAGGCTCAGCACCCCCAGGCGTAGCACCCACACGCTCAGCACCCCCAGAGTCAGCACCAGAGTCACCAGCGACCTCGACAGGCTCAACAGCGTCTACCTGGGACACACCTGAAGGGGCAGGACCCTGAGGGGGGAGGGGGTCTACCGGGGGGGGACCTGGTACAAGGAAGAGCGGTGGCGGGGGGAGGGACGGAGTGCGGTAGGGGAAGAGGCGGTAGTAGGGGACCGACTCGTCGAACGTGACGTCCTGGGAGGACAGAACACGGCGAGAGGTGGGGTGGTAGAACTGCCACCCTGGGGCGTCAGGGGGGAAACCCAGGAAGACGCAAGGAGCAGCACGAGGGGACAGCTTGTCCGCAGACAAGTCGCGGACAAACGCCCGAGATCCCCAGACACGGAACGCAGACGCATCGCCAACCTTCCCCGTCCACAGCAAAGCTGGGGAGGTCTCCGGCATGGAGACCCTGGGCTGAAGGTTGATCTGATGCGCCACGTACCGAACCGCAAACGGCCACAGAAAATGGGGGGCAGCCGCATGCATCATGGACGTACGGGCGACGTCCATGACCATGCCAATGCGGCGCTCAGCAATCCCATTTTGCTGTGGAGAGTCCGGAAGCGTGAAGGTCTGGCGGATGCCTCGTGCACGACAGTAGGCTCGCAGAAGGCCAGAGGAGAACTCTCCGCCTCTGTCAGAGTGCAGACGCAGAACAGGAAAGTCCGAGCCAAAGCTCCGCCTGAGCTGGAGACGAGCTGCGCGGATCCAGTCGATCAACACCTCAGTGACATCACCCTTGCTGCGCAAGGGGAAGACTGTGGTGTAACGCGAGTAGTCGTCAACCACCAGCAGGAAGTAGCGCTCGTGACCCTGTCCACGGACGCGGGCCGGGCCCCACACGTCCATGTGAAGCGTCTGCAGCGGGGCCTCTGTCGGAGGAAACTGGGAGGAGTGAGGGGTAGCCCGCTGCCGTCCCTCGACACAGGGGACGCAGGTAGGGCCTGGCCCCGGAGGAAGGGGAGGGAGGGACCGGGGAAGACCAGAGACAAGGACACGGGAGGCCATGCTCCGGAGACGAAGCAGGGAGGGGTGGCCAAGGCGGTGGTGCCAGAGGAGAGTCTCGTGAGACAGGAGGCGACACGAGCAGGGGGCAGACTCAGGACCAGACCTGGACGCTGCAGCAAACACCTGACCCGACGCAGCTACCTGACCAGACGCAGGGACTGGAGGAGACGCAGTGGTCAGTGTGTACAGGCTCGACCCTGGCCGACGTGTAAACGTGGCCAGGTGGCGGCCTGTCCGAGCGTCCGTGCAGTGGGTCACCCGCTGACTCGCAGGAGTGAACTGGTGAACCCCCGCATCCTGTAGGTCAGCACCACTCACCAAGTTCGTAGAGAACGAGGGGAGGTAGAGACCAAACAGGGTGCCAGAGGGGGCCGCCGGACACGGGAGGACAGTGGAGAAGTGAGCAAGGACAGGACCCCCAGAGGGGTCTGCCAGGGAGACCGCAACTGGCCGGCCAAGCGGCGTGAGTGTGGTGCGGTCTCGAAAGAAGGAGCGAGAAGCCCCCGAGTCAAGGGTGAAGGTGTGGGAGGCCGAAGCCGACGCAGAACCTGAGAGAGCAGACTCATCAGTACCTGAGGGAGCAGACGCACCTAGAGCAGCAGCCTCGCTAGCACCTAGAGCAGCAGCCTCACCAGTACCTAGAGCAGCAGTCTCAATGCCCGGGTCGGGCGGAAAACACCGGTAACAGTCACCCTCATCACTAAGAGTCACAGTATACATGGCAGCAAGAATAGCATCAAAGTCAAGGTCAAAGACAGCTACACCCGCCCTAGACAGCTCACCCCAGCGGGGGATCTCAGTGGCCTCAGGGAACTGGTGACGCCAAGCGTCCGTCAGGCGGCCAAAGCAGCGCTGGGTGGAGTGCGCACCCCCGCACTGCTCACCCGCGCGGTCGCCGGTGCGCAGGACGTAGGTGCACGGACCAGTACCCCCACCCCTCTGGCGTGCAGTGTACCACTCACGGAGCTGCTGAGGGGAGGGGACGTCACGAGTGCGCTGCTGCTGCTGCTGCTGCTGCTGCTGCTGCTGGCGCTGACCACCACCGGAGCCGACCCTCTGCGAAGCGCCACCCCGACCAGCTCCACCTCCTCCGCCGCCTCCTCCTCCACCGCCGCCACCTCCGCTCCCTCCGCCACCGCCGCTGCCGCCTGCGCCTCCACTGCCGCCACCTACACCTCCACCCCCGCCACCACCCCCACTGCCACCCCCACCTCCTCCACCGCCTCCACCGCCGCCTCCACCGCCCCCGCTAGCTCCTCCAGCGCCCCTGCCCCCCTTGCCCTTGCCAGGGCGGCGTCTCCCGCTAGGGGTAGACGCTGCCCCAACCGACTCCAAACCAGCGAGGTCGGCCGCAGCAACAGAGGCAACAGAGGGCAAAAGAGGGGAGGGGGAACACCCCTCAAAGATGGGGGTGCGAGGGTCACCACGAGAGGCTCCTACAGCGACTATGCTCTTTTCTGCTGCTAGGAGGGCCTTCTCGAGGAGGTCAACGGTGAGAGTGGTGGGGCAAACCGAGAGGAAGTGGTCCCTGACTACGCGAAGGGAGTCAGGGAGACGGGTGACTATGTAGTAGAGGGTGATGTACATGGGGGGGGGGTTCTTGGCGCAGAACTCAGCAGGAAGCGCAGCGCGGTAGCGAGTGTCACTAGTGCGGAGGTGCGTAATGAGGTCAGCGACTGTGGGAAAGGCAGCACCCACACGCTCAGCACCCCCAGAGTCAGCACCCCCAGGCTCAGCACCCTCAGCAGCACCAGAGTCACCAGCGACCTCGACAGGCTCAACAGCGTCTACCTGGGACACACCTGAAGGGGCAGGACCCTGAGGGGGGAGGGGGTCTACCGGGGGGGGACCTGGTACAAGGAAGAGCGGTGGCGGGGGGAGGGACGGAGTGCGGTAGGGGAAGAGGCGGTAGTAGGGGACCGACTCGTCGAACGTGACGTCCTGGGAGGACAGAACACGGCGAGAGGTGGGGTGGTAGAACTGCCACCCTGGGGCGTCAGGGGGGAAACCCAGGAAGACGCAAGGAGCAGCACGAGGGGACAGCTTGTCCGCAGACAAGTCGCGGACAAACGCCCGAGATCCCCAGACACGGAACGCAGACGCATCGCCAACCTTCCCCGTCCACAGCAAGGCTGGGGAGGTCTCCGGCATGGAGACCCTGGGCTGAAGGTTGATCTGATGCGCCGCGTACCGAACCGCAAACGGCCACAGAAAATGGGGGGCAGCCGCATGCATCATGGACGTACGGGCGACGTCCATGACCATGCCAATGCGGCGCTCAGCAATCCCATTTTGCTGTGGAGAGTCCGGAAGCGTGAAGGTCTGGCGGATGCCTCGTGCACGACAGTAGGCTCGCAGAAGGCCAGAGGAGAACTCTCCGCCTCTGTCAGAGTGCAGACGCAGAACAGGAAAGTCCGAGCCGAAGCTCCGCCTGAGCTGGAGACGAGCTGCGCGGATCCAGTCGATCAACACCTCAGTGACATCACCCTTGCTGCGCAAGGGGAAGACTGTGGTGTAACGCGAGTAGTCGTCAACCACCAGCAGGAAGTAGCGCTCGTGACCCTGTCCACGGACGCGGGCCGGGCCCCACACGTCCATGTGAAGCGTCTGCAGCGGGGCCTCTGTCGGAGGAAACTGGGAGGAGTGAGGGGCAGCCCGCTGCCGCCCCTCGACACAGGGGACGCAGGTAGGGCCAGGCCCCGGAGGAAGGGGAGGGAGGGACCGGGGAAGACCAGAGACAAGGACACGGGAGGCCATGCTCCGGAGACGAAGCAGGGAGGGGTGACCAAGGCGGTGGTGCCAGAGGAGAGTCTCGTGAGACAGGAGGCGACACGAGCAGGGGGCAGACTCAGGACCAGACCTGGACGCTGCAGCAAACACCTGACCCGACGCAGCTACCTGACCAGACGCAGGGACTGGGGGAGACGCAGTGGTCAGTGTGTACAGGCTCGACCCCGGCCGACGTGTAAACGTGGCCAGGTGTCGGCCTGTCCGAGCGTCCGTGCAGTGGGTCACCCGCTGACTCGCAGGAGTGAACTGGTGAACCCCCGCATCCTGTAGGTCAGCACCACTCACCAAGTTCGTAGAGAACGAGGGGAGGTAAAGACCAGACAGGGTGCCAGAGGGGGCCGCCGGACACGGGAGGACAGTGGAGAAGTGAGCAAGGACAGGACCCCCAGAGGGGTCTGCTAGAGAGACCGCAACTGGCCGGCCAAGCGGCGTGAGTGTGGTGCGGTCTCGAAAGAAGGAGCGAGAAGCCCCCGAGTCAAGTGTGAAGGTGTGGGAGGCCGAAGCCGACGCAGAACCTGAGAGAGCAGACTCACCAGCACCTGAGGGAGCAGACGCACCTAGAGCAGCAGCCTCGCTAGCACCTAGAGCAGCAGCCTCACCAGTACCTAGAGCAGCAGTCTCAATGCCCGGGTCGGGCGGAAAACACCGGTAACAGTCACCCTCATCACTAATAGTCACAGTATACACGGCAGCAAGAATAGCATCAAAGTCAAGGTCAAAGACAGCTACACCCGCCCTAGACAGCTCACCCCAGCGGGGGATCTCAGTGGCCTCAGGGAACTGGTGACGCCAAGCGTCCGTGAGGCGGCCAAAGCAGCGCTGGGTGGAGTGCGCACCCCCGCACTGCTCACCCGCGCGGTCGCCGGTGCGCAGGACGTAGGTGCACGGACCAGCACCCCCACCCCTCTGGCGTGCAGTGTACCACTCACGGAGCTGCTGAGGGGAGGGGACGTCACGAGTGCGCTGCTGCTGCTGCTGCTGCTGCTGCTGGCGCTGACCACCACCGGAGCTGACCCTCTGCGCAGCGCCACCCCGACCAGCTCCACCTCCTCCGCCGCCTCCTCCTCCACCGCCGCCACCTCCGCTCCCTCCGCCACCGCCGCTGCCTCCTGCGCCTCCACTGCCGCCACCTACACCTCCACCCCCGCCACCACTCCCACCGCCACCCCCACCTCCTCCACCACCTCCACCGCCGCCTCCACCGCCCCCGCTAGCTCCTCCAGCGCCCCTGCCCCCCTTGCCCCTGCCAGGGCGGCGTCTCCCGCTAGGGGTAGACGCTGCCCCAACCGACTCCAAACCAGCGAGGTCGGCCGCAGCAGCAGAGGCAACAGAGGGCAAAAGAGGGGAGGGGGAACACCCCTCAAAGATGGGGGTGCGAGGGTCACCACGAGAGGCTCCTACAGCAACTATGCTCTTTTCTGCTGCTAGGAGGGCCTTCTCGAGGAGGTCAACGGTGAGAGTGGTGGGACAAACCGAGAGGAAGTGGTCCCTGACTACGCGAAGGGAGTCAGGGAGACGGGTGACTATGTAGTAGAGGGTGATGTACATGGGGGGGGGGTTCTTGGCGCAGAACTCAGCAGGAAGCGCAGCGCGGTAGCGAGTGTCACTAGAGCGGAGGTGCGTAATGAGGTCAGCGACTGTGAGAAAGGCAGCAAGGTCAGGGAAGAGGTACGGTAGCATGAGGCGGCTCAGTGCAGCAGTGGCAGGGGAGGAGTAGCGTGCAACTACAGCGTCGTACAAGGTCTGAGCACTCTTGTACTGGCTAAAGTGCGCACGCTCAGAGGTAGGGAGGTGGCGACGCACAGCAAGACGTGCAGCAGCATCGCGCGTGGCCCACTGTGAGCGAACGGTGGCGTCAGCATCAGCAGCGGGGGCAGGAGAGGCACCAGAAGTGAGGTCAAAGAGGGAGAGGCCGTCTGCTCTGTCGCACTGTAAGAAAAGCTGCAGGTCATCTATCCAGACGTCAAAGTCAATGGCCCGACCCTCAGCGTCAAAAGCGAGGACACTAGGGGTAGCCATGACAGCAGTAGACTAGCAGTGCAAACAGTAGGGCGAGGGCAGTGCTGTGAGAGAGGCGCTGCTCTTACCGGACAGGGCGGTTTGGGCGGCTCGGCTGCAGGGCGGCTCGGCAGCTCGGCGGCTGGGCGGCTCGGCGGCGGGGCGGCTCGGCTGCTGGGCGGCTCGGCTGCGGACAGGGCGGCTCGGCGGCTCGGCGGCTGGGCGGCTCGGCGGCTCGGCTGCTGGGCGGCTCGGCTGCTGGGCGGCTCGGCTGCTGGGCGGCTCGGCGGGGCCGCTGAGAGGGCGGCGTCCGGGGCCGCTGGGAGGAGGCGGCGGGGCCGCAAAGGTAAGTGGCGGGGCCGCGGAGGTAGGTGGCGGGGCCGCACAGTAAGGCGGCGGGGCCGCGAAGGTAGGTGGCGGGGCCGCACAGGTAGGTGGCGGGGCCGCGGAGGTAGGTGGCGGGGCCGCACAGTGAGGTGGCGGGGCCGCGAAGGTAGGTGGCGGGGCCGCACAGGTAGGTGGCGGGGCCGCGGAGGTAGGTGGCGGGGCCGCACAGTGAGGTGGTGGGGCCGCGAAGGTAGGTGGCGGGGCCACACAGGTAGGTGGCGGGGCCGCACAGGTAGGTGGCGGGGCCGCGGAGGTAGGTGGCGGGGCCGCGGAGGTAGGTGGCGAGGCCGCACAGTGAGGTGGCGGGGCCGCGAAGGTAGGTGGCGGGGCCGCGGAGGTAGGTGGCGATGGGCGCGACGGGCGCGACGGGCGCGACGGGCGCAACGGGCGCGACGGGCGCGACGGGCGCGACGGGCGCGACGGGCGCGACGGGCCGAAAGGGCGGCGCGACTCGGGCCGGCGCAAAACGCGCTCCGGGCAGGAAATTTTTTTTTTTTTCGTGGTGGTGGGCCCTAGGAATCGTTCCCACTAGGGAACCTGCTCTGATACCATGAGAAGAAACGAGGAATGAAATGACTAAGTGAAAGTTGGGTACAAGAAGCAAACCCTAGAAAACTGTACCCCATATGTGCTACCCCACTATAGCCTACAGTAGCTATGTCATATAAATCTGACATGCGCATTGTAAGCATTTGTCAGCAAAAATAGCCGGAATCATAGTCATCGTACTATTCTTTGAGCACGAACCAAGTTGAAATTGATGCGGTGGGTGTACTTGAACATGAGCCACTCAAATATGCAATAACATTCAGGTTGTTGAATGCTTTTCCCTACGCCTATATGGATTCATGCGCTTTCTAAGCAATTTTCGGCAAAAATAGTCGAAATCATAGACGCAGAACTTCTGTTTGCGCAAGAACCAAGCCGAAAATGCTATAATAGGTGTATCTGAAAATGAGCCACTCGAATATGCAATAACATTCAGGTTGTTGAATGCTTTTCCCTACGCACATAGGGATTCATGCGCAGACTAAACATTTGTCGGCAAAAACAGCCAAAATTATATGCGCCGAACTTTTCTTTGAGCACGAACCAAACCGAAAAGGCTTTAATAAGTGTATTTGAACATGAGTCACTAATATGCAAAAACATTCAAGTTGTTGAATGATTTACCCTACGCCTATAGGGATTCATGCGCTTTCTAAACATTTGTCGGTAAAAACAACCGAAATCATAGGCGCCGAACTTTTCTTTGCGCACGAAGGCCGAAAAGGCTCTAATATGCTTATTTAAACACGAGCCACTCGAATATGCAATAACATTCAGATTGTTGAATGCTTTTCCCTACGCGTATAGGGATTCATGCGCTTTCTAAGTACTTGTCGGCAAAAACGCCGAAAATATAGGCGCCGCACTTTTCTTTGCACAAGAACAAATCTGAAACGACTCTAATAGGTGTACTTGAACATAAGCCACTCGAATATGCAATAACATTCAGGTTGTTCACAGGGCACCCTCACGGTTCACAGTCCCGCTACCCCAACTATACTGGAGTGATAACATACCGCAAGGACTCACTCTTCTATCGGAACAAAGCATGGTGAGTGCAGATCGAAGCATAAAGCACAAGTGCGCAATCACCGATCTCATGGCTCGCTCGTTCACATCAAACCACCCACGGCTCGTAGTCCCGCTTCAAATTATGTGTATCTAAAAGGTTAGAACCTAGTGTTGTTAAAGTAGATGGACTAATCTAGTGGACGAAAATGGTACTAACTGCATCTCTACAAACATAAGTTATGCGCTGGTCAGTTTGGTCGGTATGCGCGCCTGTAATGCAGGTAACACGCACGACTGGAATGCCTATAGTTGGCGAATTACATAGATCCAAAAGGTTAGAACCTGGTAGCGCGGTGAGGAATAGTATAATTTAAAGGAAAAGCGAAAAATATATAATATTCACTGTATTTATACAGAGAAAATTATGCGTGGGTCGGTTCAGCCAGTATGCACGCTTGTGTGCAGGTACAAGGCGGAGGAGGAGCTTTGAAGTCTCCCAAATTATGTGGATCTAAAAGGTTAGAACCTAGTGTTGTTAAAGTAGATGGCATAATCTAGTGGACTGGCAATAAAATGGTACTAACTGCATCTCTACAAACATAAGTAATGCGCTGCTCAGTTTGGTCGGTATGCGCGCCTGTAGTGCAAGTACCATGCACGACTGGAATGCCTATATTTGGCGAATTACATAGATCCAAAAGGTTAGAACCTGGTAGGGGGTGGGGAATGGTATGATTTCAAGGGAAAGTGAAAAATATTATGGTATTTACTGTATTTATACAGAGAAAATGATGCGTCGGTTGGTTCGGTCAGTATGCACGCTTGCGTGCAGGTACAAGGCGGAGCTGAAGCTCTGAAATCTCGCAAATTATGTGGATCTAAAAGGTTAGAACCTAGTGTTGGTAAAGTAGATAGTCAAATTTAGAAGACTGGCAAGAAAATTGTACTAACTGCATCTCTACAAACAGAAGTAATGCGCTGGTAAGTTTGGTCGGTATTGTCAGAACTATGCAATTATATGCTCTAGGCTGTAGTGGGGCACTCCTTATGGGGTACATCCCAATTAGGTTTTGCTATACAAACCCTGTACTGCTGTCATTCTAGTCATCTTTGATTCCTACTTTCTGACATGGTATCAGAGCAGGTTCCCTAGTGGGAACGTTTTTCTTAGGGCCCACCACGATAAATTTTCCTGCCCTGCCCGAAGCGCGCCTCGCGCCTGCCTCACTTGCGCCGTCGCGCGCCCTGCCCTACTGCCGCCCGTAGCGGCCCTGCCCTCCCGGCCCGTCGCGGCCCTGCCCTAACGGCCCGTCGTGGCCCTGACCTAGCCGCCCGTCGCGGCCCTGCCCTGTCGCCGCCCTTCGCGGCCTGACCTAGCAGCCCGTCGCGGCCTGACCTAGCCGCCCGTCGCGGCCCTGCCCTGCCGCCCCCCCGTTGCGGCCCTGACCTTGTCGCCCGTCGCGGCCCTGGCCTCAGCCGCTCGTCGCGGCCCTGCTCTACCGCCGCCCCGTCGCGGCCCTGCTCTGCAGCCGCCTTGTCGCAGCCCTGCCCTGCTGCCGCCCCGTCGTGGCCCTGCTCTGCCGCCGCCTCGTCGCGGCCCTGCTCTGCCGCCGCCTCGTCGCGGCCCTGCCCTACAGCCGCCCCGTTGTGGCCTTGACCTAACCGCCCGTCGCGGCCCTGCCCTGCACCCGCCCCTGGTAAGCGCCCGCCCTGCTAAGCGCGCCGCCGCGCCCGCCTGCCTGCCGCGCCGCGCCGCCCAGCTGAGCCGCGCCGCCCAGCCGAGCCGCGCCGCCCAGCCGAGCCGCGGCGCCCTGCCGAGCCGCACCGCTCTGCTGGACCGCGCCGCCCTGCCCTACTGCGCTGCGCTGCCCTCCCCGCGCTCCTCCTGCTGTTCGTGCTACTACTGCTGCTACTGCCGCCATGGCTAGCCCTACTGTTCTTACCTTCGATGCTGAGGGTCGTGCAGTCGATTTCGACGTTTGGGTAGATGACCTGCAGCTCTATCTTTAGTGCGACTCTAGGGACGGAGTCTCGCTTTTCGATCACACGTCCGGCGCCTCTGTTGCACCTGCTGCCACTGCTGACAGTACGGTTCGCTCGCAGTGGACTACTCGTGACGCTGTTGCTCGCCTTGCTATTCGTAGTCACCTGCCGTCTGCTGAGTGCGCGCACTTTGGCCAGTACAAGACTGCTAAGTATTTGTATGACGCTGTCGTCGCGCGCTACTCCTCCCCTGCCACTGCTGCCCTCAGCCGCCTCATGCTGCCGTACTTGTTCCCTGACCTGGCCGCTTTTGCCACAGTCGCTGACCTCATCACTCACCTCCGCACTAGTGACACCCGCTACCGCGCTGCGCTTCCCTCCGAGTTTCGCGCCAAGAACCCCCCCCCCCCCCCCCATGTAGATCACCCTTTTCTACCTCGTCACCCGTCTCCCTGACTCTCTTAGGTGCAGTTGGAATCAGTTAGGTGGTGGGCCCACCCACAGGATCGACCCAAGGGGGTCGACCTGCTCTGATACCATGTCAGAATAAGAAGTAGAAAGTTTAGAAACAGAAAGAGAGTTTGCACTAGCAGCAGTTGGCATACATATAGGAAACCCTAATTGGGTTGTACTCGCTATAGAGTACCCCACTGCAGGCTAGACAATAATAACATTCTCACATATATTTGGCGAATTACATAGATTCAAAAGGTTAGAACCTGGTAGAGGGGTGGGGAATGGTATTATGTAAAGGAAAATCGAAAAATATGTGGTATTCATTGTATTTATACAAAGAAAATGATGCGTGGGTCGGTTCGGTCAGTATGCACGTTTGTGTGCAGGTACAAGGCGTAGCTGTAGCTCTGAAATCTCGCAAATTATGTGGATCTAAAAAGTTAGAACCTAGCGTTGTTAAAGTAGATGGCCTAATGTAGTGCACTGGCAAGAAAATGGTACTTTTTGCATCTCTACAAACATAAGTAATGCGCTGGTCAGTTTGGTCGGTATGCGCGCCTGTAGAGCAGGTACCATGCACGACAGGATTGCCTATATTTGGCGAATTACATAGATCCAAAAGGTTAGAACCTGGTAGAGGGGTGGGGAATGGTATGATTTCAAGGAAAAGTGAAAAATATTATGGTATTTACTGTATTTATACAGAGAAAATGATGCGTCGGTTGGTTCGGTCAGTATGCACGCTTGCGTGCAGGTACAAGGCGGAGCTGAAGCTCTGAAATCTCGCAAATTATGTGGATCTAAAAGGTTAGAACCTAGTGTTGGTAAAGTAGATGGTCAAATTTAGAAGACTGGCAAGAAAATTGTACTAACTGCATCTCTACAAACAGAAGTAATGCGCTGGTAAGTTTGGTCGGTATTGTCAGAACTATGCAATTATATGCTCTAGGCTGTAGTGGGGCACTCCTTATGGGGTACATCCCAATTAGGTTTTGCTATACAAACCCTGTACTGCTGTCATTCTAGTCATCTTTGATTCCTACTTTCTGACATGGTATCAGAGCAGGTTCCCTAGTGGGAACGTTTTTCTTAGGGCCCACCACGATAAATTTTCCTGCCCTGCCCGAAGCGCGCCTCGCGCCTGCCTCACTTGCGCCGTCGCGCGCCCTGCCCTACTGCCGCCCGTAGCGGCCCTGCCCTCCCGGCCCGTCGCGGCCCTGCCCTAACAGCCCGTCGTGGCCCTGACCTAGCCGCCCGTCGCGGACCTGCCCTGTCGCCGCCCTTCGCGGCCTGACCTAGCAGCCCGTCGCGGCCTGACCTAGCCGCCCGTCGCGGCCCTGCCCTGCCGCCCCCCCGTTGCGGCCCTTACCTTGTCGCCCGTCGCGGCCCTGGCCTCAGCCGCTCGTCGCGGCCCTGCTCTACCGCCGCCCCGTCGCGGCCCTGCTCTGCAGCCGCCTTGTCGCAGCCCTGCCCTGCTGCCGCCCCGTCGCGGCCCTGCTCTGCCGCCGCCTCGTCGCGGCCCTGCTCTGCCGCCGCCTCGTCGCGGCCCTGCCCTACAGCCGCCCTGTTGTGGCCCTGACCTAACTGCCCGTCGCGGCCCTGCCCTGCACCCGCCCCTGGTAAGCGCCCGCCCTGCTAAGCGCGCCGCCGCGCCCGCCTGCCTGCCGCGCCGCGCCGCCCAGCTGAGCCGCGCCGCCCAGCCGAGCCGCGCCGCCCAGCCGAGCCGCGGCGCCCTGCCGAGCCGCACCGCTCTGCTGGACCGCGCCGCCCTGCCCTACTGCGCTGCGCTGCCCTCCCCGCGCTCCTCCTGTTGTTCCTGCTACTACTGCTGCTACTGCCGCCATGGCTAGCCCTACTGTTCTTACCTTCGATGCTGAGGGTCGTGCGGTCGATTTCGACGTTTGGGTAGATGACCTGCAGCTCTATCTTTAGTGCGACTCTAGGGACGGAGTCTCGCTTTTCGATCACACGTCCGGCGCCTCTGTTGCACCTGCTGCCACTGCTGACAGTACGGTTCGCTCGCAGTGGACTACTCGTGACGCTGTTGCTCGCCTTGCTATTCGTAGTCACCTGCCGTCTGCTGAGTGCGCGCACTTTGGCCAGTACAAGACTGCTAAGTATTTGTATGACGCTGTCGTCGCGCGCTACTCCTCCCCTGCCACTGCTGCCCTCAGCCGCCTCATGCTGCCGTACTTGTTCCCTGACCTGGCCGCTTTTGCCACAGTCGCTGACCTCATCACTCACCTCCGCACTAGTGACACCCGCTACCGCGCTGCGCTTCCCTCCGAGTTTCGCGCCAAGAACCCCCCCCCCCCCCCCATGTAGATCACCCTTTTCTACCTCGTCACCCGTCTCCCTGACTCTCTTAGGTGCAGTTGGAATCAGTTAGGTGGTGGGCCCACCCACAGGATCGACCCAAGGGGGTCGACCTGCTCTGATACCATGTCAGAATAAGAAGTAGAAAGTTTAGAAACAGAAAGAGAGTTTGCACTAGCAGCAGTTGGCATACATATAGGAAACCCTAATTGGGTTGTACTCGCTATAGAGTACCCCACTGCAGGCTAGACAATAATAACATTCTCACATATATTTGGCGAATTACATAGATTCAAAAGGTTAGAACCTGGTAGAGGGGTGGGGAATGGTATTATGTAAAGGAAAATCGAAAAATATGTGGTATTCATTGTATTTATACAAAGAAAATGATGCGTGGGTCGGTTCGGTCAGTATGCACATTTGTGTGCAGGTACAAGGCGTAGCTGGAGCTCTGAAATCTCGCAAATTATGTGGATCTAAAAGGTTAGAACCTAGCGTTGTTAAAGTAGATGGCCTAATCTATTGGACTGGCAAGAACTCGGCCGTCCTTCGGGTGGACAACAAGTCGGCCATCACTGTCGCCGAGGGCATGGGGTTGACGCGCTACCTCAAGCACATGGAGCGGCGATAGGCCTGGCTGCAGCACATGGTGAAGCGCGGGAAGTTTTCGCTGAGGTACATCACGACCACCGAGCAGCCGGCCGACTTCTTGACGAAGGCGCTGCACTATCCGGCTTTCAACCAGTGCTCCGTTGCAATTGGCCATGTGCGACTGGCCGACGTGGGCGACGGCGACGACGACGTGCAGCAGTAGGTGCCATGCCCTCTTGCATGGCTGGTGCGGTGACCGGCGTGCTGTCTGTTGTGTGCACGACCACGAGCTATTCTCAGAGCAGTGCTGCCTTGTGGGCTGAGGGCCCAAGCGTGAACGCGGCAGGGGAGTGTCAACGAAAGTTGTGTTGGCCCTGTCCTCGCTTGGGCGGAGCCGACCTCGTGGTCGAGCGTGTGGGAGGTGCAGCCGACCTGCAGCAGTGGGCGAGCTGGTCGACGGGGCTGGTCAATCTGCACGGGGGCCACTGCAAGGGGCGCCGACTTCGGGAGGGCGCTGACTTCGGGTGGTCGACCTGGCGAGGTCGACATTGGAGGCGTCGACCTGGTGACGCCGACCTGGGGAAGCTGACTTGGGTGGTCGGCTGACAGCTGTACTGGTCGACCTGGGGTTGGTCGATGAGGAGTGTCGTCGACCTAGAGCTGGTCGACCAAGGGTGTGGTCGACCTGGTGTGGTCGACTGGAGGTGGTCGTCGACCTGGGTGGTCGACGGGCACGGGAAGGAGCAGCTGGTCGACATGGTTGCCTGGTCGACCAGGTTACCAAGGCGACGAGGTTCTGCGGAGGCACGCGAAAGTCGCTCAGGTGTTCGTGGCGAGGACGACCTCGGTGTGGTATCCCGAGGTCGACGTGGCTGATCAGATGCAGTCGTCAGCACGAGGACGATCTGGTGTGTGCGCTGTGCAGGTGACAAGGCGCAGCACGCCAATCACCTGCGAACACCTGCGAAGCGGGTGCGCTGCTGTCCTGCGGGTGCAACGTTGGCACGCCGTCGACTTGCAACGTTGGCACGCCGTCGACTTGCAGCGTTGGTGGGCCGCGACTTTGCACTGCTGGAGAGCGGTCGACCATGCAGCGCTGGAACGCGGTCGACCGTGCTGCGCTGGCAGTCGACCTGCTTGCATGCTAGCATCTGATGTAGTCATTGTTGCCTTGCCATTGTGAACCATTGTTGTGAACTTTCCTTAGTGGAACTCTTGCCAATTCTCCCCGTGAACTAGCTAGTAGTGTGCACACAAAGAAACGACTAAGTGAACGAACGCAGAGATCACTCTAGCCCCGTGCCTAGCCCGTAGTCTAGCTCCCGTTGAATTGGTTATCTCCGCATGGTGCGGTGAGCATGGACGGCACACGACTTACTATTCAGTCTAATCGATTGAGTGGTCCCTTACCTAATTCGTGTTCGTAGGCCTGCAGCTGTGCGGTAGTCACTATGGTAGGCGCCGTAGGTGACACGGGGGTGGTGGACACCCTGGAGGCACGGCTGGAGAATGCAAGGAGACGTCATGAGGCTAATGAGTACGACGACCTCCCCTGGGCGGTCGTCGAGGCTGGCATATGCACTGTGTGGGCGACGGAGGACCCTTCTCGGCCTGCATCTCCTCGACCGGTGAACACCGAAGGCGGCGTCGACGTGGGCGTCAACGCCAGTGACCAAGTCGGCAGCAGTGCGGGAGGGACGTCGTCGAGGCAGAGAGGAGTGATACACGCCGGTGATGTCGGCGGCGTTCAGGCACGAGGGATGCAGTCGTCGGCGGCTGCAGGCACCTCGCAGGGCGACGTCGGTGGACGTCGGAGCGGAATGACGCCGATGTCGGCGACCCACGTGACGGCGGGAGGAATAGCGCCGAGCTACGGCTACTTCATGTTCACGCCAGACAGGATCTCCGTCACCCCCCTACTGGTCGGCCGCCCCGACATACTCACGTGGAAGGAAGCCATCGAGCCCCAGCTGGAGATGGCCGGGCTGATAGGCTTCGCCAACGGCACCGTGGCGACGCCGTCGGAGCTCTACCCCGACCTACGTGCAGAGTTTTGCGTCGTGCAGTTGCTGACCTTCACAGTCATCTCGCGGTGCTGCTCGCCGGGCGTGCAGATCGCCTTGAAGCTGTGCAAGCACTACTTGGACGCCGGCCACCAGGCGTGTCACTTTATCGAGTCGACGTACCAGGTCACCGACGACCTGTAGATCGGCCGGCTCGAGGAGCAGATGACGCATCTGCGGATGGGCGACCATGAGACAGCGACCGACTACTGCAACCGGGCTCGGCGGCATCTCGCCACCATGAGGATGGCTGGCGTGCAGTACTCGACGACGTTGTACGTCACGCACGTCCTGAAGGGGCTCACGAGCAACTACAACCTGCTGAAGTGGCTATCGGTGGCGCCGAGCACGCGGGCGACACTCAACGAGGACTCCCTTACCTCGTACATCCTGCAGGATGAGGCGATGCAGGAAGCTGAGCGGCCCTCGGAGCTCTTGCCGCAGGTGAACTACGCTGCCCCGGCGAAGCAAAATGGTCAATCGGGACAGCGCGTGCAGTCTGGTAGCAGTGGCAGCACTAGCTGGAAGCCGGCGAAGGACGCCGACACCGTGAAGTCGGCCAAGGATGGTGGTCGGGGAGGAGGAGGTCGGCGTCAGGAGTGCTGGATCTGCCACAGCCCCGACCACCTCTCCTTCGAGTGCCCCGACCGCAGTGACTCCGACGACGACGACGACGACGCCAAGGGAGGCCGCGGGAGGTCGGCCAGCCTTCGTCCACGTCGGGGAAACAAGCCGCGCAAGGAGAAGCAGTCGAACAAGTCGACCTCGGCGAAGGACGCCGGCTCTTCTGCTGGCGGCAAGGGGCGAAACGACAAGGCGGCGTCGTGCTCGCTGGTCGGCGTCGTGGAGCCGACCGTCTCGCTGGCGCCGGAGGCCAACGAGGACTTCCAGGCGATGGCGGCGGCCATGCAGGCAAATCCGGCGGTGGTCCTGCTCGACAGTTGCTGCTCGCATCACCTGATGGGGACGAAGGAGGTATTCGTCGACCTGCAGCCGAGTGGCGACGTCAAGCACGTGCGCGGCTTCAACGGGCCGCTGCAGGACGTCAAGGACCGGAGCACGGTCGCCTTGTAAGGGGAAGCCGGGAAGCAGGTGCTGATCCCCGACGTGCTCTACGTCCCGGGCGTGCGAGCGAACCTGCTATCGGCTGGCCAGCTGAAGGAGAACGGGGTGAAGCTGAAGGAAGACGGCGATGGGATGCTGCTCGTCTCGGCGGCGGGGGACGTGCTCGGTCGGGCGACGTACACGGGCCGTGTCCTCTGCACCGACCTGCGTCCCTGCTCGGTGAAGTCGACAACGCCTGCGGCGGAGGTGGTGGCCCTGCGGGCGATCGTCTCGGCGACGAAGTCCATGCAAGACCGACTGCATGCGAGGCTCGCCCACGTCAGCATGGACACCATCCGGAGCTCGGCGAAGCACGAGGTCGCCACTGGGCTGGACCTCAAGTCGACGTCCGGCGCCGACTCGCCGTGTGTCTCGTGCGTCGGTGGGAAGCTGGCGCGGCACAGCTCCCCCGACTAGGGCTCCGACGCCAACGACGTGCTGGCTGTCGTGCACATCGACCTGTGCGGGCCATTCCGAGTGGCTGCCAAGGACGGAAGCATGTACTTCTTGCTGCTGAAGGACCGCAAGACCCGCTACGTGTGGGTGAGGCCGGTCGCCAAGAATTCGGACATGCTGCAGGAGTTCGTGCAGTGGCTGGCGGTGGCTGAGCGGCAGACGAAGAAGTCGGTGCTCATGCTACCTTCTGACCGGGGAGGGGAGTTCCTCGGGAAAGCGTTCACCGACTTCGTGGACGGCAAGGGGATCGTCCACGACCTGACCTGCCCCTACACCCCGCAGCAGAACGGCATGGCAGAGCGGGAGATGCGAACGGTTGTGGAGTCGGTGCGGACGATGCTGCTGCACATGGGCATGCATCACCACTGGTGGCACCTCGCTCTGCGGCAGGCCGTCTGGGTTCGCAACTGCCTTGAGAGGTCGACGCTGCCGCCGGGGACGATGCCGTACCAGCTGCTCACCGGGACGAAGCCCGACTTGTCGCTGGCATGCGTGTAGGGCTGCATGGCGCAGTTCCTCGTCCCCGAGCAGCAGCGCGGTGGGAAGCTGAAACCGAAGGCCAAGTGGGGCCTTCATCTCGGCGTGTCGGAGGAGAGCAAGGGCTGGGAGCTCCTCGACATCGCCGACAACCGGGTGGTCACCACGTCGGACGTGGTGTTCTACAAAACGATGTCGCTGGAGGTGTGGAAGTTCGAGCACGGGCCGGCGACGGGGCGGGCGCAGGTCAACCCGCCGACGGACACCTCGACGGCGACGCTCCCTCTGCTCGCCGAGGTCGGTGAGCTTGCTGATGAGGACGCCGAGGACGTCCGTCCTCGTTCACCTTCCCCTGCCCCTTCTGCCCCTCCCCTTGTGGCCGACCTGCGTGTGCTGACTCCGGTGTCGGCCTCCGGCGGTGAGGGGAGAAGGAGGGCGTCGCCTGTGGCGCCGGCCAAGAGCATCGCCGGTGGCCGACGTGACGTCCAGCATGTCGGCGTGGGAGTGAAGTCGACGACGACAGGAGAGGAGCAGGCCGAGGAGGTGCAGCCGACTTTGGTGGCGCCGGCGAATGAGGCATCGACAGGGCAGCAGCCGACAGGGGAGCAGGTAGGAGCGAAACCGACCAGGGAGCAGTCGGCGAACGGGCAGTCGGCAGGGGAGTCGATCGCAGGGGAGAAGTCGGCAGGGAAGCCGACTGAGTTGCAGCAGGGCGACGAGGGCAGCGACGCTAGTGACGATGGAGGGGACGCCGAGGAGTCCACCGACAGCGAGGTGGTGGAGGTCCGGCCTGGACCACAGCAGTCAGGCCGCATTCGGAGGCCGCGCGACTTCTTCGTACCGGCTGCCTTCACCACGGCGTACGACGAGGTCGACGATGACCTGCTGTACGACGACGCCGAGTAGGATGAAGAGCTGCCGAAGCTCGACCCCGACATGCACGCCGACCCCGAACACCGCTGTAACATCTCGACGATGACGGTGAAGGAGGCGCTGGCAAGCTGGAAGGGCAAGGCGGTGAAGGCCGCCATGGAGGAGGAGATCCGCAACCTCATCGGCATGGGGACATGGGAGCTGGTCGAACGCCCACCCGGGGTGAACATCATGAAGAACTGGTGGGTGCTGACGATGAAGTACCACATCGACGACACCGTCGAGCGAGAAAAGGCGAGACTGGTCGTGAAGGGCTTCACGCTGGTGTATGGCACTGACTACGACGAGACGTATGCGCCGGTGAGCAGCTACGTCACGCTGAGGATATTTCCTCAACATCATCGCCGTCCTCAACCTCAACCTGATGCAGCTCGACATGAAGAACGCTTTCCTGCAGAGCAAGCTCGACCGGGTGCTGTACATGTACCAGCCGGACTACTTCAACGACGGGACCAGCCAGGTGTGCAAGCTGTTGAAGAGCCTCTATGGGCTGAAGCAGTCGCCGCTGCTGTGGTACATGGCTCTCGACGGTGTGCTGCTGGGCGCTGGCTGGAAGAAGAGACAGGTCGACAAGGTGCTCTACTTCAAGGTCGGCGGGGATGGCGTGGCCTGGTGGGTGCTGGTCTACGTTGACGACCTGCTTGCCGCCAGCAGCAGTGCAGCGATGCTGAAGGAGCTGAAGGAGCTGCTGGAGGCCGCCTTTGAGCTGCGCGAGATTGCCGGTGCAGAAGTACCTCGGGCTGGAGATCGTGCGCGACAGGAAAGCAAGGAAGCTGTGGCTTCACCAGCAGGGCTACGCCGACAAGCTGCGCTGTCGGTTCATCGACGAGGAGCAGACCGGGCGCACCCCGAAGACGCCGGTCTCGGTCGACGCCTACGCTGAGCTCACCTTCGACGACGAGGAGGCACAGGAGCGCCAGGAGGAGGAGGAGTACCGGCAGAAGGTCGGCTCGCTGCAGTTCGCGGCGACCTCGACGAGGCCGGACATCGCCTTCGCCTGCAGCAAGCTGGGGAGCGGCCTCACGGTGAGGAGCGACCAGCACTGGCGCGAGGTCGACTGCTGCCTCGCCTACCTCGCCAATACGCGTGACACCGCCCTGGAGTTCGGCGGTGGCCCAGAGTCGCTGAAGCTAGTCAGCTACGTGGACGCCGACGACGCCGGCGACAAGAAGAACGGACGAGCACGGGCGGCTACGTGTTCGTCTACAGAGGGGCCGCGCTCTCCTGGTCGAGCCAGCGCATCAAGTGCGCGACGCTGTCGTCGACCGAGTCGGAGTATGTGGCGGCCAGCGAAGCCGGCAAAGAGGGACGTCGCCTTCGCTTCCTCCACGCAGAGTTCCGGCAGCTGGACGCCGGGACGCCGACCGTCCTTCGGGTGGACAATAAGTCGGCCATCACGGTCGTCGAGGGCATGGGGTTGATGGGCAACCTCAAGCACATGGAGCGGCGACAGGCCTGGTTGCAGCACATGGTGAAGCGCGGGAAGTTTTCGCTGAGGTACATCCCGACCACCGAGCAGCCCGCCGACTTCCTGACGAAGGCGTTGCACTATCCGGCTTTCAACCAGTGCTCCGTTGCAATCGGCCAGGTGCGACTGGCCGACATGGGCGACGGCGACGACGACGTGCAGCAGTAGGTGCCATGCCCTCTTGCATGGCTGGTGCGGTGACCGGCGTGCTGTGTGTTGTGTGCACGCCGACGAGCTATTCTCCGAGCAGTGCTGCCGTGTGGGCTGAGGGCCCAAGCGTGAACGCAGCAGGCGAGTGTCAACGGGAGTTGTGTTGGCCCCGTCCTTGCTTGGGCGGAGCAGACCTCGTGGTCGGGCGTGCGGGAGGTGCAGTCGACCTGCAGCAGTGGGCGAGCTGGTCGACGGGGCTGGTCGATCTTCACGGGGGCCACTGCAAGGGGCGCCGACTTCGGGAGGGCGCCGACTTCGAGTGGTCGACCTGGCGAGGTCGACATCGGAGGCGTCGACCTGGTGACGCCGACCTGGGGAAGCCGACTTGGGTGGTCGGCTGACAGCTGTACTGGTCGACCTGGGGTTGGTCGATGAGGAGTGTCGTCGACCTAGAGCTGGTCGACCAAGGGTGTGGTCGACCTGGTGTGGTCGACTGGAGGTGGTCGTCGACCTGGGTGGTCGACGGGCACGGGAAGGAGCAGCTGGTCGACATGGTTGCCTGGTCGACCAGGTTACCAAGGCGACGAGGTTCTGCGGAGGCACGCGAAAGTCGCTCAGGTGTTCGTGGCGAGGACGACCTCGGTGTGGTATCCCGAGGTCGACGTGGCTGATCAGATGCAGTCGTCAGCACGAGGACGATCTGGTGTGTACGCTGTGCAGGTGACAAGGCGCAGCACGCCAATCACCTGCGAGCACCTGCGAAGCAGGTGCGCTGCTGTCCTGCGGGTACAACATTGGCACGCCGTCGACTTGCAACGTTGGCACGCCGTCGACTTGCAGCGTTGGCGGGCCGTGAATTTGCACTGCTGGAGCGCGGTCGACCATGCAGCGCTGGAACGCGGTCGACCGTGCTGCGCTGGCAGTCGACCTGCTTGCATGCTAGCATCTGATGTAGTCAATGTTGCCTTGCCATTGTGAACCATGGTTGTGAACTTTCCTTAGTGAAACTCTTGCCAATTCTCCCCGTGAACTAGCAAGTAGTGTGCACACAAAGAA
Organism: Closterium sp. Naga37s-1; assembly: GCA_947471745.1. Classification (NCBI taxonomy): domain Eukaryota; kingdom Viridiplantae; phylum Streptophyta; class Zygnematophyceae; order Desmidiales; family Closteriaceae; genus Closterium; species Closterium sp. Naga37s-1. The sequence goes on from CANJKZ010000261.1 coordinate 1,163,972, forward strand.
ACGACTAAGTGAACGAATGCAGAGCTCACTCTAGCCCCATGCCTAGCCGGTAGTCTAGCTCCTGTTGAATTAGTTATCTCCGCAACTGCATCTCTACAAACATAAGTAATGCGCTGGTCAGTTTGGTCGGTATGCGCGCCTGTAGTGCAGGTACCATGCACGATTGGAATGGCTATATTTGGCGAATTACATAGATCCAAGACGTTAGAACCTGGTAGAGGGGTGGGGAATGGTATAATGTAAAGGAAAAAACGAAAATATGTAGTATTCACTGTATTTATACAAAGAAAATGATGTGTGGGTCAGTTTGGTCAGTATGCACGCTTGTGTGCAGGTACAAGGCGGAGCTGGAGCTCTGAAATCTCGCAAAATATGTGGATCTAAAAGGTTAGAACCTAGTGTTGTTAAAGTAGATGGCCTAATCTGTGGACTGGCAAGAAAATTGTACTAACTGCATCTCTACAAACATAAGTAATGCGCTGGTCAGTTTGGTCGGTATGCGCGCCTGTGGTGCAGGTACCATGCACGACTGGAATGCCTTTATTTGGCGAATTACATAGATCCAAAAGGTTAGAAACTGGTAGAGGGGTGGGGAATGGTATAATTTAAAGGAAAAGAGAAAGATATATGGTATTTACTGTATTTATAGAGAGAAAATGATGCGTGGGTCGGTTCGGTCAGTATGCACGCTTGTGTGCAGGTACAAGGCAGAGCTGGAGCTATGAAATCTCGCAAATTATGTGGATCTAAAAGGTTAGAACCTAGTGTTGTTAAAGTAGATGGCTTACAACTAGTGGACTGGCAAGAAAATGGTACTAACTACATCTCTACAAACATAAGTAATGCGCTGGTCAGTTTGGTCGGTATGCGCGCCTGTAGTGCAGGTACCATGCACGACTAGAATGCCTGTATTTGGCGAATTACATAGATCGAAAAGGTTAGAACCTGGTAGACGGGGGGGAATGGTATAATGTAAAGGAAAAACAAAAAAATATGTGGTATTCACTGTATTTATACAAAGAAAATGATGTGTGGTTCGGTTTGGTCAGTATGCACGCTTGTGTGGAGGTACAAGGCGGAGCTGGAGCTCTGAAATCTCGCAAATTATGTGGATCTAAAAGGTTAGAACCTAGTGTTGTTAATGTTTATGGCCTAATCTTGTGGACTAGCCAGAAAATTGTACTAACTGCATCTCTACAAAGATAAGTAATGCGCTGTTCAGTTTGGTCGGTTTGCGCGCCTGTGGTGCAGATACCATGCACGACTGGAATACCTATATTTGGCGAATTACATATATCCAAAAGGTTAGAACCTGGTAGAGGGGTGGGGAATGGTATAATGTAAAGGAAAATCGGAAAATATGTGGTATTCACTGTATTTATACAAAGAAAATGATTCGTGGGTCGGTTCGGTCAGTATGCACGCTTGTGTGCAGGTACAAGGCGGAGCTGTAGCTCTAAAATCTCGCAAATTATGTGGGTATAAAATGTTAGAACCTAGTGTTGTTAAAGTAGATGGCCTAATACAATGGACTGCCAAGAAAATTGTACTAACAGCATCTTTACAAACATAAGTAATGCGCTTATCACTTTGGTCGGTATGCGCGCCTGTAGTGCAGGTACCATGCCCGACTGGAATGCCTATATTTGGCGAATTACATATATCCAAAAGGTTAGAACCTGGTAGAGGGGTGGGGAATGGTATAATTTAAAGGAAAAGCGAAACAATTGTGGTATTCACTGTATTTATACAGAGAAAATGATGCGTGGGTTGGTTCGGTCAGTATGCACGCTTGTGTGCAGGTACAAGGCGGAGCTGGAGCTATGAAATTTCGCAAATTATGCGGATCTAAAAGGTTAGAACCTAGTATTGTTAAAGTAGATGGCCCAATCTAGTGGACTCGAAAGAAAATGGTACTAACTGCATCTCTACAAACATAAGTAATGCGCTGGTCAGATTGGTCGGTATGCGCGCCTGTAGTGCAGGTACCATGCACGACTGGAATGCCTATATTTTGCGAATTACATAGATCCAAAAGGTTAGAACCTGGTAGAGGGGTGAGGAATGGTATAATATAAAGGAAAGGTGAAAACATATGTGGTATTCACTGTATTTATACAAAGAAAATGATGTGTGGGTCGGTTCGGCCAGTATGTACGCTTGTGTGCAGGTACAAGGCGGAGCTGGAGCTCTGAAATCTCGCAAATTATGTGGATCTAAAATGTTAGAACCTAGTGTTGTAAAAGTAGATGGCCTAATCTAGTGGACTGGCAAGAAAATGGTACTAACTGTAAAACTTATATGCTGCATGTTGTGTAGGCTGTAGAGTTTGCTACTTGTACTCCTGCTTGCTGCTAGTTCATTCATTCTCGTTCATTATTCTGACATGGTTTCAGAGCAGGTCCTGACCTAGGACCGTTTTTTTTAGGGCCCGCTGAATAGTTCCCTGCCCGTAGCGCGTTACCCTGCCCGTAGCGCCCTACCGTGTCCGTCGCGCTGCCCCACCAGTCGCGTTACCCTGCCCGCGCGCCGCCCTGCTGGCCGCCGCGCTGCCTTGCCCTGCCCTGCGTTGCGCTGCCTAGTGCGCGCTCTACCCTGCCCTGCGTTGCGCCTCCCCGCGCACGCCCTGCCCTGCATCGTGCTGCCCGCGCGCACCCTGCCCTGCCCCGCGTCGCGCCGCCCTGCGCACGCCCTGCCCTACGTCGCGCTGCCCTCGCACGCCCTGCCCTGCCCCGCGTCGTGCCGCCCTACGCACGCCCTGCCCTGCGTCGCGCTGCCCGCGCACGCCCTGCCCTGCCCTGCGTCGCGCCGCCCTGCGCACGCCCTGCCCGTCGCGTCGCGCGCCCCTGCTGCCGGTCGTGCCCGTGCGCCCCTGCTGCCCGTTGCGTCGCTAGTGCGAGCTGCCCAGCCCGTCGCGTCGCCCGTCTGCCCTACCTCTGCCCGTCGCGTCGCCCGTGCGGGCTGCCCCAGTCCGCCGCATCGCCCGTCGCGTCACCCGTCTGCCCTGCCTCTGCCCGTCGCGTCGCCCGTCCGCCCCGCCCTTGCCTGCCCGCGCGCCCTCCTCTGCCCGAACGCCGCCCTACTTGCAGCGCGCCGCCCTCCTCTGGCCGCGCGCCGTCCTTGTCTGACCGTACGCCGCCCCGACCTACTTTAGTGCCCGCTATGACGTCTCTTCGAGGTAGCGGTGGGAGTGGTGGCGGCGGTGGTGGCAGCAGTGGGAGTGGTGGCGGCGGCCGTAGTGGCAGTCTCGGTGGAGCTGTTCGGTGGGGAGTTTCTGGCGGTGGCCAGATGCAGCTCCAGCGGCGTCTGCGCGAGACCCTCACACCCCAGCAGCTTCGTGAGTGGTACGCTAGTTGGAGTGGTGGCGGCGGCCGTAGTGGCAGTCGCCGTGGAGCTGTTCAGTGGGGAGTTTCTGGCGGTGGCCAGACACACCTGCAGCGGCGTCCGCGTGAGACCCTTACGCCCCAGCAGCTTCGTGAGTGGTTTGCTCAGTGTGGGGCGTCTCGGAGTACTGCTCGCTGCCCGTACGTCATTCGCACAGGTGATTGGGCTGGTCAGACTTGCGGGACACTTGGTCACACACAGTCCCGCTGCTTCTCCTGTCTGAGCAACGCCTGGCGTGCAGAGTTTGGCAATGCGGCTGAGCTCCCCCGCTGGCTGGAGCTTCTTTGGCAGAGGGTGGATATCTTTGCTCTTGACTATGATGCTATCCTCACTGCCATGTATGCATTGACTGTTAGTGCTGAGGGTGACTGTTACCTGCGTGTGCCGGCCGGCCCAGGTATAGAGGCTGCTGCTCTAGGTTCTAGTGAGTCTGCTCTCTCTGGTACTGCGCCTGCTGCGGCCTTGCACACCTTCACGCTTGACTCAGGTGCTTCCCGCTGTTTCTTTCGCGACAGTACCACAGTCACACCACTCCCTGCACCTGTTGCAGTCTCTCTGGCTGACCCCTCTGGGGGCCCAGTTCTTGCACGTTCCTCCACTGTTCTCCCGTGTCCGGCGGTTCCGTCTGGCTCACTGTCAGGTCTTCACCTCCCCTCGTTCTCTACGAACTTGGTGAGCAACGCCGTCCTTCAGGATGTATGGGTTGACACCTTCACCCCTGGAGGACAGCGTGTGGCGATCTATACGTGCTCCCGGACTGGCCGTCACCTGGCCACGTTCACCCGTCGGCCTGGGTCGAGTCTGTACACACTGACTACTGAGCCTCCCCAGGTAGCTGCGTCTGCGTCTGCGTCAGGTCAGCTAGCGGCCCCCTGCTCGTGTCGCGCCCTGTCACACCAGACGCTCCTTTGGCACCACCGCCTTGGTCACCCCTCCGTGCCACGCCTCCGTGGCATGCACTCCCGTCTCCTTGTCTCTGGTCTTCCCAGGTCTCTGCCTCCCCTCCCACCCTCGCCTGCCCCCCCCCTGCCTTCCCTGTGTCGAGGGGTGGCAGCGCGCCGCTCCTCACTCCTCCTCGTTTCCCCCGACGACTGCTCCCCTGCAGACTCTCCACATGGACGTGTGGGGCCCAGCCCGCGTCCGCGGACAGGGCCGCGAGCGCTACTTTCTGCTGGTTGTTGACAAATACTCGCGTTACACCACGGTCTTCCCCTTGCGCAGCAAGGGGGAGATCCCTGATGTTTTGATCCCTTGGATCCGCGCTGTCCGTCTCCAGCTCCGCGAGCGGTTCCACGCAGACCTTCCAGTCCTGCGTTTGCACTCTGACAGAGGTGGTGAGTTTTCCTCCGACCTCTTGCGGGACTTTTGTCGTGGGGAGGGCATTCTCCAGTCGTTCACGCTTCCGGCCTCTCCGCAGCAGAATGGGGTTGCTGAGCGCCGCATTGGCTTAGTCATGGAGGTCGCTCGTACCTCCATGATCCATGCGGCTGCCCCCCCCTAAACCATCAGCTCAACCTCTGGCCCCGTGTCTCCTTGCCGGAGACCTCGCCTACACTGCGTTGCACGGGGAAGGTTGGCGATGCGTCGGTGTTCCGGGTCTGGGGCTCTCATGCCCTTGTCCGCGATACGTCCGCGAACAACCTCTCCTTCCGCGCCATTCCCTTCGTCTTCCTTGGCTTTCCCCCTGACGCGCCTGGCTGGCAGTTTTACCACCCCAACTCGCGCCGTATCCCGCCCTCTCAGGACGTCACGTTTGATGAGTCGGTTCCCTTTTACCGTCTCTTCCCCTACCGCACTGCCCCTCTCCCCCCCCCCGCCGCTCTTCCTTGCACCAGGTCCTCCTCCGGTAGACCCCCTCCCCCCTCAGGGTCCTGCTCCCTCAGGTGTGTCTCAGGTAGACCCTGTCGAGCCAGTCGAGGTCGCTGTCGACTCTGGTGCTGCTGGGGGTGGTGCTGCTAGGGGTGCTGCGTCTGGGGGTGCTGAGCCTTAGCGTGTGGAGCCTGGGGGTGCTGAGCCTGAGCGTGCGGAGCCTGGGGGTGCTGAGCCTGGGGTTGCTGAGTCTGAGGGTGCAGAGCCTGGGGGTGCTAAGCCTGAGCGTGCGGAGCCTGGGGGTGCTGAGCTTGGGGGTGCTGAGCCTGAGCGTGCTGCGCCTGGAGGTACTATGTCTGCTGGAGATTCTCCGGGTGCCTCGTCATGGCGGGAGACTCTCTCTCCACCGCAGCTGCGCGAGTGGTTTGCTCGGCGCTGGAGCCTTCGTAGTGACACTGCTAGAGCTGGGGGGCCTGCCGCTGGAGACCCTGGAGCTGGAGGGCGCTGGAGCTGGAGGTACCGGAGGTGCTGGAGCTGCTGGTCCTGGAGGTGCTGGAGGTACTGGAGGTTCTCCGAGTGCCTCGTCCCGGCGGGAGAGCCTCTCTCCACCGCAGCTGCGCGAGTGGTTTGCTCGGCGCTGGAGTCTTCACAATGGCGCTGCTGGAGCCGGGTGGCTTGCCGCTGGAGGCCCTGGAGTTGCTGGTCTTGGAGGTGCTGGAGGTGCTGGAGCCGCTGGTCCCGGAGGTGCTCGTACTGGAGGTACAGGAGCTGCTGGAGCTGGTGGTGCTGTAGGTGCTGGAGCTGCTGGAGCTGGAGCTGCTGGAGGCGCTGGAGCTGGAACTGCTGGGTGCTGGAGGCGCTGGTCCCGGAGGTGCTCGTACTGGAGGTACTGGAGCTGCTGGAGCTGGAGGTGCTGCAGGCGTTGGAGCAGGAGGTGCTGCAGGCGTTGGAGCTGGAGGAGCTGGAGCTGGAGCTGCTGGAGGTACTGGAGCTGCTGGAGCTGGAGGTGCTGCAGGCGTTGGAGCTGGAGGCACTGGAGCTGGAGCAGGTGGTGCTGCTGGCGTTGGAGCTGGAGACCCTGGAGCTGGAGGTGCTGGCCCTGGGGGTGCTGGTGCTGTCGGTGCTGGTTCTGGAGGCACTGTGCGGCCGCGACCGTACTTCGTTCCACTGCTTCAGCAGGTTCTTGGTCTCCCGTCTTCTACTGACCTTACTCCAACTCTCCTGTGTCCACCGCCTGACCAGTCGCAGCCACAGTTACAGCCATCCTCCCCACTGCCTGCTCCTTCTCCTTACACTGAGCAGACAGGAGGTCTTACAGAGCGTCGTGAGCCTGCGTCTCGTCCTGCCTCGCCTGTTCGCGTTGTTCGCACTGGTCGCCGTGTTCCTCGTCAGCGTCCTCCTCCTGTCCCCGACATACACCTTATGGCACTTCGTCCTTCCTCTGTTCCACAGCGTGTCCCTCTGCCGTCCTCTCTTCCTGACGTTCCTGACCCTGCGTCCGACCTTGCACGTGCTGCCAGTCCTACTGTCACACGTCTTCTAGCCACTGTTGTCACTGACCCTTCGTTTGAGTCCACTGCTGCGTCTGCCCTAGTTGCTGAGCTTGTTGACTTTGCTGCCGCCTGTCGTCTCGACTACGCCGCTAGTCTTGTTGCTGAGTCTGAGTCTGTCTGTCCTCCGTCCGTCGGGGGTGAGTGTGCTCTTGGCACGGACGTCCTTGAGGACAGGCAGGAGGATTTTGAGTGTTTTGCAGCTGCTGTACCTCATCTCGTGTCCATGCTGATTGCACCTGAGGGAGACCCGGATGCACCAGACATCCCGACCCCGCGCTCTTACGCAGAGGCGATTGAGGGTCCCTACTCCTCTCAGTGGCAGACAGCCATGGACGCAGAGATGGCATCCTGGAAGTCCACAGGCACCTACGTCGACGAGGTTCCCCCACCTGGGGCGAACATCGTCAGTGGCATGTGGATTTTCAAGGTGAAGCGGCCGCCAGGTTCTCCGCCTGTCTTCAAGGCGCGTTACGTTGCACAAGGCTTCGGTCACGGACAGGGAGTTGACTTCTTCCAGACCTTCTCCCCTACCCCGAAGATGACCACTCTTTGGGTGCTGCTGCACGTCGCCGCTCAGCGTGACTACGAGCTTCACTCTCTAGACTTCAGCACAACTTTCTTACAGGGCAGCCTGCACGAGGAGATCTGGCTGCGCCGCCCACCTGGCTTCACTGGGTCGTTTACTGCAGGTACCCAGTGGAGCCTCCGGCGGCCAGTCTACGGTCTCCGCCAGGCGCCTCGCGAGTGGCACGACACACTGAGGACGACGCTTGCGGCTCTTGGGTTTGCTCCTTCGACTGCTGAACCGTCGCTGTTTCTACGCACCGACACTTCGCTGCCGCCGTTCTACATCCTCGTGTACGTCGACGACTTGGTCTTTGCCACTGCTTGTTAAAAGTGAGAGTGTGGTAGCCATGGCTAGGAAGAGAGAAGGTAGCGAGAGAAAATTGTATTAGGAAAGAATTGTCGAGATACAAGTCTAGAAAGGAATTGGAAACCCTAATTGAAGTTAGGGTGTGTTCAGTTTGTACTATAGCTACGAAATGAACCTAAATTGAACCTGGAAGCATAACTCGCTCTAAGCATGGTGGAATGATAAGAGAACACCAAAATAAAGGCCAGAGCGAGCTCTAGCCTACTCCAACACACCCCCAGGCTAGGTGAAGCTCTGGAACAAAACACCTAGCGAACGGGAACACCCCCAGAAGTGGCAAGACGCGTGAGCCCAAGCTCGCGCACGTAGAAACGGTGTGGCGCACGCAGAAGGGCTTTGGTGAAAATGTCAGCAAGGTTGGCAGTAGCGGCCACCTTGCGAAGGCGTAAGAAGCCAGACTGCACCAGCTCGTGCACGAAGAAGTAGCGGACCTCTATGTGTTTGCTGCAGGCGTGATAGACAGGATTTTCAGTGAGATGAATCATGCTCGCACTGTCACAGGAGAGCGTCACAGAGGGCTGAGAGTGACCGAGCTCAGCAAGGAGAAAGGAGAGCCAGCGAGCCTCCTGAGCTGCCAATGTGCCTGCGTACAACTCAGCTTCGCAGGTAGAAAGGCAGACAGAGGATGAGCGAGTGGAGCGCCAGCTGATGAGACCACTGCAAAGAGTAAAACCATAACCCTGAGAGGAGCGGCGATCAGGGCGAGAATCAGCATAGGAGGAATCACTGTAACCGCAAAGAACAGGGGGAGAAGAGCCACCAAGAGTGAGAGCAAGATCAGAGAAAGCGCGGAGATAGCGGAGAACGCGCTTGGCAGCCGCCCAGTGCACGTCTGTGTGGCGACCAAGGCCAACAAAGCGAGAGAGGACACTGAGGGGGTAAGCAAGATCGGGGCGCGTGCACATCATAGCATACATGAGTGACCCAACGAGCTCAGGATAGGGTCGCAGTTCTGAGGAGGGAGCGGGAACGGCAGGGGCAGTAAGCTGATGGTTAGCGGGAAGAGGAGTGGAAACTGGCTTAGCCTGTGACATTTCAAAGCGTTCAAGGATGGAGTGGATGTAGAAAGATTGAGAGAGAGAGATGGTGCGCGCAGTACGATCGCGACGAATCTCCATGCCAAGGTAGTGGCGAAGCTCGCCAAGATCCTTGCACAGGAGACGTGCCTGGAGGGCGAGCTTGACTGCGGCAAGGTCGGCAGAATCTTCAGCGAGGAGCACCAAGTCATCGACGTAGGCAAGAATGTAAACCCTGTGGGGGGAAGTGCGAATGAAGAGACTGGGGTCGGAAGAGGAGGTGGAGAAGCCAAGAGAGTGAAGAGTGGAGGCAAGCTTAGCATGCCACTCGCCTGGGGCCTGCTTAAGACCATACACTGGGCGCTTCAGCTCCCAGACAGTGCCTGGAGGGAAGGGGCGAGGAAAGCCAGCGGGGCGCTCAAGGAAAATGCGTTCATGAAGCTCGCCTTGGAGAAAGGCATTGGAGACATCCATAGAGTGAATCTCCCAATTCCAGCGGGCGCCTAGATCAAGAAGGAGGCGAAGAGTGGGGAGATGGGCAGTGGGGGAGTAAGTGGCAAAGTAGTCAATGCCTTCACGTTGGGTGAAGCCTTTGGCGCAGTAACGGGCTTTGAAGACAGGGAGCTCCCCAGGCAGCTGTTTGACACGAAAGACCCATTTGCCCTTCACAATGGTGGCGCCAGGGGGGGGGACAGAGTCAACGTAAGAGTGAGTCCTAGTGAATGCCTCACACTCGGCAATGATGGCAGCCATCCACTCAGTTGCATGAAAGCCAGACACTGCCTCGGAATAGGTCTGAGGGGTGGGAATAGCGGCAGTGTCAACGGAGAGAAGAGTCGGAGAATTGGAGAAGTCGCCAATGGTGACACAGAGGAGGGGTGAAACAGGATGAACAGAGAAAATCTCCTCAAAGCGATCTTCGAGAAGATCAACGTTCTGAGAGGGAGAGAGACGAGTAAAGAGAGCAGAGTGTTGAAAATTGGACATTGCACGGGTCATGGAGCGGGTGAGACGGGGAGAGGGTGGGGGGGCAGGTGCAGAAGGGAGGGTAGCAGAAGGAGGTGATGAGGGAGGGGCCATGGGAGCAGAAGATGAAGAGGCAGGAGGAGAGATGCCAGAGATGACAGCGGAGGGGGGAGTGGAGGAGGCAGGCAGGGGAGGTGGAGCAGGCGCAAGAGGAAGGGGAGGAGGAGAGGGAGCAGCAGAGGGCAGCGGATCAAAGTCAGACCAATGGAGAGAGGGAGCAGGTGGGGTGGGAGGGGGAGTGAGGAATGGAGATCGAGTCTCATCAAAGATGACATCCTGGCTGCGAATGAGCTGCTGAGAGGAGGGAGCATAGAAAAGGTAGCCAGGACAGTCAGAGTTGATACCAATAAACGCACAAAGCTGCGTCTTGGGAGCGAGCTTCCCACCCTGACGCGCCCGATCAGCGGGATTGATGAGGACATGAGCGACACAGCCCCACACCCGAAGAGGGCGGGCAGAAGGCTGGCGGCCAGTCCAGAGCTGAAAGGGTGTAATGGAAGAGCGAAGGGGATGAGGGCGAAGGTTAGAAATAAGAGTGGCGTGAACAAGAGCGTAGCTCCAAAGAGAGTGGGGAGCAGAAGCATGCGTAAGGAGACAGCGGGTGATCTCCATGAGAGTGCGAATACGACGCTCGGCAACACCATTTTGTTCAGGAGAATGCGGAAGGGTGGAGGTTTGGCGAATGCCATGAGAGGAGCAGTAAGAAGAAAGAGAGTGGTTAAAGAACTCGCCACCACCATCAGAGTGGAGGCGCGCGACAGGGCGGCCAAAGCGAAGACGCGCCTGCTCAGCCCAGCGAATGATGAGGGAGGGGGCGTCAGATTTGGCACGGAGGGGATAGACAGTGGCAAAGCGAGAATGGTCATCGACGAGAAGAAGAAAATAGCGATGACCCTGACGGGAGGCAATGGGAGAGGGACCCCAGAGGTCCATATGCACAAGATCAAGGGGTTTGGGGGAGGCAGAAGGGGAAGAAGGATGAGGAGATTGGGAGAGCTTAGCTTGAACACAAGGGGTGCATGGAGGAGCAGGAGAGGGGGGAAGGGGCGGGAGAGAGGAAGGGAGATCATGAAGCAGCTTCGAGTTGACCATGCTGCGAAGGAGAGGGAAGTTGGGGTGGCCAAGGCGATGATGGAGAAGAAGGGTAGGTTGGGTGAGAGAGCGACAGTCGTAAGAGGAGACGGGAGGGACAGAAGAAGAGGAAGTGTGGTGGACAGATGAGGGGAGGGGAACACGAAGGGTGTAGAGGCGAGTAGTAGGAGAAAGGGTGAAACGAGCGAGGTGCCGGTCGTGGTAATGAAGATCACAATAGAGTGCACCTGCGGGGAAGAGCACTCGTACACCGAGGCGTTGAAGGGCAGGAAGGGATAGGAGGTTATGACGGCAAGAGGGAACATAAAGGCCAGTAACAGCGCCAGAGGGAGAGGCAGGACAGGGAAGAGAGGAAGTGCCTGTGCAGATCATGGTCATGGTCTCCCCAGCCCCATCAATAGAGAGGGGACGAGGAAAATTGCGAAGAACACCAGCATCACGAAAGACAGAGTCAGTAGCAGCACTGTCAAGGACAAAATCCAAGGTGCGAGGAAGTGAGAGAGCGGCAGCCGTAGGGCTGGGAGAGTGAGAAGCAGTGCTTTGAACAGGTGGAGAAAATGGAACGAGAAAGCGAGGGTCCATAAGAGGAGAAGCACCAAGGATGCTATCCTGAGATGGCATGGTCACACTGAAAACAGAGGCCAGAGAGCCAAAACCAGAGGTTACAGCGACAGAAGAGCGGCGACGCTGATGGGATAGCGGAATCCAAGAAGAGGGGTGGAGAAGAGGGGAGGTACAACGGCAAGTAGGAAGGGCGGAAGGGGAGGAAGGGGCAGCGAAGGGGGCGGAGAGTAGGGAAGGCAATGGTAGGAGAGGAGGTACGGCGGGAGAAGGGTGAGGACGGAAGCGCAGAGGAAGAGAGGTAAGAGCGAGAAGAGGCCCCATATGGGGGAGAGGATAGCAGTAAAGCAGTGTTGGGGAGAGAAAAGAGGAGGAGGAATAGGGGCGATGTAGTCAGCTGCTGAGCCGTTGAGGGGAAAAATAAGAGGAGGAGGGATAACGACGAAGTAGTCTGCTGCTACGCCGCTGAGGGGAGACATAAGAGGAGGAGGGAAAACGGCGGGGTAGTCTGCTGCTGCGCCGCTTAGGGGAGAAATACGAGGAGGAGGGATAGCGACGAAGTAGTCTGCTGCTGCGCCGCTGAGGGGAGAAATACGAGGAGGAGGGATAGCGGCGAAGTAGTCTGCTACTGCGCCGCTGAGGGGAGAAATACGAGGAGGAGGGATAGCGGCAAAGTAGTCCGCTGCTGCGCCGCTGAGGGGAGAAATACGAGGAGGAGGGATAGCGGCGAAGTAGTCCGCTGCTGCGCCGCTGAGGGGAGAAATACGAGGAGGAGGGATAGCGGCGAAGTAGTCTGCTGCTGCGCCGCTGAGGGGAGAAATACGAGGAGGAGGGATAGCGGCGAAGTAGTCCGCTGCTGCGCCGCTGAGGGGAGAAATACGAGGAGGAGGAAAGGTGTGGAAGGCGACGAAACACGGACAGCTACCAGCTGCAGCAGATAGGGAGAGAAGAGAGGCGGAGGAAGAGGTGAGAGGGTGGGGGAAATAGAGGGAGAGAGAAGAGGAGGAGGAGGGTGAAGGAGCGGAGTGTGGGGAGGAAGTAGGGTCACGATCACCAAGTGGCAATCAGTAACACGTAGCCAGGTGGCAGATGCGGAGGGGAAGGAGGTGGAGGAAGGGAGGAAAGGCACGGAAGGGAGGAAGGAATGAGGAGAGGAGGAGGAGGGTGAAGAGGCGGATGGGGTGAGGGGAGAAGGAGGAGGTGGTGCAGAAACGGCAGAAGAAGGCGCACCACGGGGGGGAGGGAAAGGCGCCTGCAGGGAGGTGTGGCAGGCCGCCCACGAGAGGGTAAGGAAGGGTGGCTGGGAGGAGGGAAGGGTGGCCATGGAGATGGAGGGCGGTGGGCAAGACGCGCGCGCGCATCGACGGCGGGGAGGCGCGCGTCGACGGCGGGACGGCCGCGCACGTCGACGACGGGCAGGGCGCGCGACGCGGCGGTGAGTAGGGCGCGCGACGAGGCGGGGGGGGGGGGGGGGGGTGGGGCGGCGCGACGACGAGACAGGGCGCGCGACTAGGGGACGGGGCGCGTGACTAGGCAAGGAGACCTCGGGTGATGGATGGAAGGTTCCGTGACTGAAAAAAAACAAAAAAAAAAAAACTTCAAGGGTCGAAATACTAGGGAAAATAAATTTCGATTAGGTAAAAAGTGGCGCGCCGGATGCCTAAGGCCTAAACCGTACTAAGAGATATAGATTGGGACAAAACGCCAAGGATTTGGCTCTAGATACCATGTTAAAACTGAGAGTGTGGTAGCCATGGCTAGGAAGAGAGAAGGTAGCGAGAGAAAATTGTATTAGGAAAGAAGTGTCGAGATACAAGTCTAGAAAGGAATTGGAAACCCTAATTGAAGTTAGGGTGTGTTCAGTTTGTACTATAGCTACGAAATGAACCTAAATTGAACCTGGAAGCATAACTCGCTCTAAGCATAGTGGAATGATAAGAGAACACCAAAATAAAGGCCACAGCGAGCTCTAGCCTACTCCAACACTGCTGACACTGAGGGACTGGCCCTAGTGAAGTCGGAGATGCAGAAGAGACACACGTGCACATACCTGGGTGAGCTGCGCAGCTATCTTGGCTTGCAGATCACCCGGGACAGAGCACGGCGCACCATTACCTTGACTCAGTCACACATGGTGCAGCAGGTCCTTCAGCGCTTCGACTTCCAATACTCCTCGCCACAGTCCACTCCTCTGCCTACCGGTCACTCGCTCTCAGCTCCACCTTTGGACAAGTCCGTAGAGCCGAGTTGCCCGTATCCAGAGCTTGTGGGCTGCCTCATGTACCTGATGACCTGCACTCGACCTAACCTTGCTTACCCTCTTAGCATCCTGGCACGCTACGTTGCGCCCGGGAGACACCTACCAGAGCACTGGAAGGCCGCTAAGAGGGTGATGCGCTACTTGTGCAGTACGTCGGGCACGGGGCTCGTGCTTGGAGGACAGGGTCCAGTTGTCCTCACTGGACACGCAGACGCCTCTTGGGTTGACGACTTGGCTACGCAGCGGTCGTCACAGGGTTACACTTTCAGCCTTGGCTCCGGCTCTGTTTCTTGGCGGTCTACCCGCTCGTCTTCTGTTCTCAGCTCCAGTTGTGAGGCTGAGATCTACGCATGGGCCATGGCTGCACAGGAGTTATGATGGCTCACCTACCTGCTGACAGACTTGGGAGAGCCGCCTTGTTCTCCTCCAGTTCTGTACGTCGACAACAAGGCCATGATTGCCTTGTGTCAGGAGCACAGACTGGAGCACAGGATGAAGCACATCGCTCTGCGCTACTTCCTTGCTCGTGAGTTACAGCAGCGTGGTCAGCTTCGTCTTGTTTACGTGGCCTCTCGGGCCAACACTGCTGATATCTTCACCAAGGCACTTCAGCCTTGTGATCATCAGCGTTTCTGTACTGTTCTAGGCCTTGTGCCTACTTGGCCTCACTTGCTCACTACTTGACTTTGCTTATACTGTGATCTATATACATATACCTGCATGCTTACACTTGCTAGGTTTTGATAACTGTACGCAGCACCCCTAGCAGCACTACCCCCAGCAGCACCAGAGTCGATAGCGACCTCGACAGGCTCGACAGGGTCTACCTGAGGTTCCTGACCCTGCGTCCGACTTTGCTTGTGCTGCCAGTCCTATTGTCACACGTCTTCTAGCCACTGTTGTCACTGACCCTTCGTTTGAGTCCACTGCTGCGTCTGCCCTACTTGCTGAGCTTGTTGACTTTGCTGCCGCCTGTCGTCTCGACTACGCCACTAGTCTTGTTGCTGAGTCTGAGTCTGATTGACCTCCGTCCGTCGGGGGTGAGTGTGCTCTTGGCACTGATGTCCTTGAGGACAGGCAGGAGGACTTTGAGTGTTTTGCAGCTGCTGCGCCTCATCTCGTGTCCATGCTGATTGCACCTGAGGGAGACCCGGATGCACCAGACATCCCGACCCCGCGCTCTTACGCAGAGGCGATTACGGGTCCCTACTTCTCTCAGTGGCAGACAGCCATGGACGCAGAGATGGCATCCTGGAAGTCCACAGGTCGACGCAGTTCCCCCTCCTGGGGCGAACATAGTCGATGGCATGTGGATTTTCAGGGTGAAGCGGCCGCTGGGTTCTCCGCTTGTCTTCAAGGCGCTTTACGTTGCACGGGGCTTCAGTCAGCGACAGGAAGTTGACTTCTTCCAGACCTTCTCCCCTACCTCGAAGATTTGGGTGCTGCTGCACGTCGCCGCTCAGCGTGACAACAAGCTTCACTTTTTTTACTTCAGCACAACTTTCTTACAGGGCAGCCTGCACGAGGAGATCTGGCTGCGCCGCCCACCTGGCTTCACTGGTTTGTTTCCTGCTGGTACCCAGTGGAGCCTCCGGCGGCCAGTCTACGGTCTCCGCCAGGCGCCTCGCGAGTGACACGACACACTGAGGACGACGCTTGCGGCTCTTGGGTTTGCTCCTTCGACTGCTGACCCTGTCAAACGTATATGCTATAGTCTGTGTAGGCTGTAGTGGGGTAGCTCATATGGGGTACAACACTTTAGGGTTTCCTACTTGTACTCCTCATGCTGCTCAATGCAATCATTCCTCGTTCTATCTTTCACATGGTTTCAGAGCAGGTTCCCTAGTGGGAACTTTTTTTTTTAAGGGCCCACCACGATCGTTTTTTTTTTTTTTTTTTTCCTGCCCTGCTCGAAGCGCGCCTCAAGCCTGCCTCACCTGCGCCGTCGCGCGCCCTGCTCTACAGCCGCCCGTAGCGGCCCTGCCCTCTCGGCCCCTCGCGGCCCTGCCCTAACGGCCCGTCGCGGCCCTGACCTCGCCGCCCGTCGCGGCCCTGCCCTGCCGCCACCCGTCGCGGCCCTGCCCTCAGCCGCTCGTCGCGGCCCTGCTCTACCGCCGCCCCGTCACGGCCCTGCCCTGCTGCCGCCCCGTCGCGGCCCTGCTCTGTCGCCGCCTCGTCGCGGCCCTGCCCTACAGCCGCCCCGTTGCGGCCCTGACCTAACTGCCCATCGCGGCCCTGCCCTGCACCCGCCCCTGGTAAGCGCCCCTGCTGCCCGTCGCGTCGCGCGCCCCTACTGCGCGCCGCGCCGTGCTCCCCTGCAGCCCGTCCCGTCGCGCGCCCCTGCAGCCCGTCGCGTCGCGCGCCCCTGCAGCCCGTCGCGTCGCCCGTCGGCCCTGCCCGTGCCCGTCGCGTCGCCAGAGCGGGCTGCCCCATCCCGCCGCGACGCCCGTCCGCCCTGCCTGCCTGCGCGCCGCCCCTGCCCGCCCTGCGACGCGCTGCCCCGTGCAAGCCGCCCGCGCGCAGACCCTTGCAGCCCGCGCGCTGCCCGTCTGCAGCCCGCGAGCCTCCCCTGCAGCCCGCGAACCGCCCCTGCAGCCAGCGCGCCTGCCTCTTGCAGCCAGCGCACTGCCCCTGCAGCCCGCGAGCCACCCCTGCAGCCCGCGAGCCGCCTCTGCAGCGCCCAGTGCGCCCTGCCAAACCCTAAAAAAAGCAAAAAAAAAAAAAACAAAACAAAACAAAACAAAAAAGAGGAGCCCTAGGTGCTGCTGCCCTAGGTGCTGCTTCCCTAGGTGCTACTGCTGCTACTGCTGCTACTAGCGGTGGCCAGATGCAGCTCCAGCGACGTCCGCGCGCGTCCCTCACGCCCCAGCAGCTTCGTGAGTGGTACGCTAGTTGGGGTTGTGGCGGCGGTCGTAGTGGCATCCGCCCTGGAGCTGGTCAGCCGGGAGCTTCTGGCAGAGGCCAGATGCAGCTGCAGCGGCGTCCGCGCGAGACCCTTACGCCCCAGCAGCTTCGTGAGTGGTACGCTCAGAGTAGAGGGTCTCGGAGTACTGTTCGTTGCCCGTACATCATTCGCACAGGTGATCGGGCTGGTCAGACTTGCGGGACGATTGGTCACACACAGTCCCGCTGCTTCGCCTGTCTGAGCGACGCTTGGCGTACCGAGTTTGGCGACGAGGCTGAGCTCCCCAGCTGGGTGGAGCTGCTTAGGCAGAGGGTGGATATCTTTGCTCTTGACCATGATGCTATCCTCACTGCCATGTATGCATTGCCTACTAGTGCTGAGGGTGCCTGTTACCTGTGTGTACCGCCTGACCCAGGTATCGAGTCTGCTGCTCTAGGTGCTGGTGAGGCTGCTGCTCTAGGTGCTAGTGAGTCTACTGCTCTAGGTGCTGGTGAGGCTGCTGCTCTAGGTGCTAGTGAGTCTGCTCCTCCAGGTGCTGGTGAGTCTGCTCTCTCTGGTACTGCTCCTGCTGAGGCCTTGCACACCTTCACACTTGAGTCAGGTGCTTCCCGCTACAAATTGCGCGACAGCACCACACTCACGCCGCTCAGTCGGCCAGTTGCAGTCTCCCTGGCGGACCCCTCTGGGGGCCCCGTCCTTGCGCACTCCTCCACGGTTCTACCGTGTCCGGCTGTCTCGTTCTCTACGAACTTGGTGAGTGGAGCTGACCTCCAGGATGTGTGGGTTGACCAGTTCACCCCTGGAGGTCAGCGTGTGACCCACTGTACGTGCTCCCGGACTGGTCGGCACCTGGCCACGTTCACCCGAGCGCCTGGCTCGAGTCTGTACACACTGACTACTGTGTCCCCTCAGGTAGCTGCGTCTGCGTTTGCGTCAGATCAGCTAGCGGCCCCCTGCTCGTGTCGCGCTTTCTCGCACCAGACTGTCCTTTGGCACCACCGTCTTGGTCACCCCTCGGTGCAGCGCCTTCGTGGCATGCACCGACGTGTCCTTGTCTCTGGTCTTCCCAGGGTTCTCCCTCCCCTCCCACACTCGCCTGCTCCTCCCTGTCTTCCCTGTGTCGAGGGGCGGCAGCGCGCCGCTCCTCACTCCTCCTCGTTTCCCCCGACGACTGCTCCCCTGCAGACTCTCCACATGGACGTGTGGGGCCCAGCCCGCGTCCGTGGACAGGACCGCGAGCGGTACTTTTTGCTGGTCGTGGACGACTACACGCGTTACACCACGGTCTTCCCCTTGCGCACCAAGGGTGAAGTCCCTGATGTTTTGATCCCTTGGATCCGCGCTGCCTGTCTCCAGCTCCGCGAGCGGTTCGAGACGGACTTTCCCGTCCTGCGTCTGCACTCTGACAGAGGTGGGGAGTTTGCGTCTGACTTTCTGCGGGACTTTTGTCGTGGGGAGGGCATTCGCCAGACGTTCACACTTCCGGCCTCACCGCAGCAGAATGGGATTGCTGAGCGCCGCATTGGCTTAGTCATGGAGGTCGCTCGTACCTCCATGGTCCATGCGGCTGCCCCCCATTTTCTGTGGCCGTTTGTGGTCCGATACACTGCGCATCAGCTCAACCTCTGGCCCCGTGTCTCCTTGCCGGAGACCTCGCCCACACTGCGGTGGACGGGGAAGGTTGGCGATGCGTCAGTGTTCCGGGTCTGGGGTTCTCGTGCCTTTGTCCGCGATACGTCCGCGGACAAGCTCTCCGCCCGCGCTATTCCATGCGTCTTCCTTGGCTTTGTCCCTGACGCACCTGGCTGGCAGTTTTACCACCCCACCTCGCGCCGAGTCCTGCCTTCTCAGGACGTCACGTTCGACGAGTCGGTTCCCTTTTACCGTCTCTTTCCCTACCGCACTGCCCCTCTCCCCCCCCCGCCGCTCTTCCTTGCACCAGATCCTCCTCCGGTAGACCCCCTCCCCCCTCAGGGTCCTGCTCCCTCAGGTGTGTCTCAGGTAGACGCTGTTGAGCCTGTCGAGGTAGCGGGTGACTCTGGTGCTGAGCCTGAGCGTGTGGAGTCTGGGGGTGCTGAGCCTGGGGTTGCTGAGTCTGAGGGTGCGGAGCCTGAGGGTACTGAGCCTGCGGTTGTTGAGACTGGGGGTGCTGAGTCTGCTGGAGGTACTGCTGGTGCTGGGGCTGGAGGCCCTGGAGCTGCTAGCACTGGAGGTACTGGAGTTGCTGGAGTTACTAGTCCTGGAGGTCCCACTGGTGCCTCGCCCCAGCGGTCTAGCCGACGGGAGCCTCTCTCACCACAGCAGTTGCGCGAGTGGTACGCTCGGCGCTGTAGCCTTCGGAGTGGCGCTGCTGGAGCTGGAGGCCCTGGAGCTGCTAGTCCTGGAGGTGCAGGAGGTACTGCTGGTACTGGAGGTACTGGAGGTGCTGGAGTTACTAGTCCTGGAGGTCCCACTGGTGCCTCGCCCCAGCAGTCTAGCCGGCGGGAGCCTCTCTCTCCACAGCAGTTGCGCCAGTGGTACGCTCGGCGCTGTAGCCTCCGGAGTGGTGCTGCTGGAGCTGGAGGCCCTGGAGCTGCTAGTGCTGGAGGTGCTTGTGGTGCTGGCACTGCTGGTCCCAGGGGTGCTCGTGCTGGTGGCGTTGGAGCTGCCGGAGCTGCTGCTGCTGCTCGAGGTGCTGGAGCTGCTAGTCCCGGAGGTGCTCGTATTGGTGGTACTGGAGTTGCTGGAGCTGGTGGTGCTGCTGTTGCTGCTGGAGGTGCTGGAGCCGCTGGTCCCGGAGGTGCTCATACTGGAGGTACTGGAGCTGCTGGAGCTGGAGGTGCTGCTGGAGCTGGAGCTGCTGGAGGTCCTGCTGGTGTTGCCGCTGGTCCCGGAGGTGCTCGTACTGGAGGTCCTTGAGCTACTGGAGCTGGAGGTGCTGCTGGAGCTGGAGCCGCTGGAGGTCCTGCTGGTGCTGGAGCTGCCGGAGGTACTCGTGCTGGAGGTATTGGAGCTGCTGAGGCTGGTGGTGCTGCAGGAGTTGGAGCTGGTGGCGCTGGAGCTGTTGCTGCTGGAGGTGCTGCTGGAGCTGGAGACCCTGGAGCTGGAGTCTCGTCCTACGTCGCCTGAGTCTCGTCCTGCGTCGCCTGACCTCGTCCTGCGTCGCCTGAGCCTCGTCCTGCGTCGCCTGTTCGAGCTGTTCGCACTGGTCGTCGTGTTCCGCATCCGCGTCCTCCTCCTGTCCCAGGCACGCACCTGATGGCACTTCGTCCGTCCACTGCTCCACAGCGTGTCCTCCGCCGTCTCCTCCTGCGTCCTCTCTTCCTGACCTTGCTGACCCGCCGTCAGACCTTGCTCGTGCTGCCAGTCCTACTGTCACACGTCTTCTCACTAGTGTTGTCACTGACCCTTCGTTTGAGTCCACTGCTGCATCTGCCCTAGTTGCTGAGCTTGTTGACTTTGCTGGCGCCTGTCGTCTAGACTACGCCACTAGTCTTGTTGCTGAGTCTGAGTCTGTCTGTCCTCCGTCCGTCGGGGGTGAGTGTGCTCTTGGCACGGACGTCCTTGAGGACAGACAGGAGGAGTTTGAGTGCTTTGCCGCTGCATTACCTCATCTCGTGTCCATGCTGCTTGCCCCTGAGGGAAACCCGGATGCACCAGACATCCCGACCCCGCGCTCTTACGCAGAGGCGATAGAGGGTCCGTACTCCTCTCAGTGGAAGACAGCCATGGACGCAGAGATGGCTTCCTGGAAGTCCACATGCACCTACGTCGACGAGGTTCCCCCACCTGGGGCGAACATCGTCAGTGGCATGTGCATCTTCAGGGTGAAGCGGCCGCCGGGTTCTCCACCTGTCTTCAAGGCGCGTTGCGTTGCACGAGGCTTCAGTCAGAGAGAGGGAGTTGACTTCTTCCAGACCTTCTCCCCTACCCCGAAGATGACCACTCTTCGGGTACTGCTGCACGTCGCTGCTCAGCGTGACTACGAGCTTCACTCTCTTGACTTCAGCACAGCCTTCCTACAGGGTAGCCTGCACGAGGAGATCTGGCTGCGCCGCCCACCTGGCTTCACTGGGTCGTTTCCTGCTGGTACCCAGTGGAGCCTCAGACGGCCAGTCTACGGTCTCCGCCAGGCGCCTCGTGAGTGGCACGACACACTGAGGACGACTCTTGCGGCTCTTGGGTTTGATCCTTCTACTGCTGACCCGTTGCTGTTTCTACGCACCGACACCTCTCTGCCGCCGTTCTACGTCCTCGTGTACGTCAACGACTTGGTCTTTGCTACTGCTGACACTGAGGGACTCGCCCACGTGAAGTCGGAGCTGCAGAAGAGACACACGTGCACAGACCTGGGTGAGCTGCGCAGCTATCTTGGCTTGCAGATCACCCGGGACAGAGCACAGCGCACCATTACCTTGACTCAGTCACACATGGTGCAGCAGGTCCTTCAGCGCTTCCGCTTCACGTACTCCTCGCCACACTCCACTCCTCTGCCTACTCGCCACTCGCTCTCAGCTCTGCCTTCGGATGAGTCCGTAGAGCCGAGTGGCTCGTATTCAGAGCTTGTGGGCTGCCTCATGTACCTGATGACCTGCACTCGACCTGACCTGGCATACCCTCTTAGCATCCTGGCACGCTATGTTGCTCCTGGGAGACACCGGAAGGAGCACATGGATGCCGCTAAGAGGGTGTTGCGCTACTTGTGCAGTACGTCGGGCATGGGGCTCGTGCTTGGAGGACGGGCTCGAGTTGTCCTCACTGGTCACGCAGACGCTTCCTGGGCTGACGACTTGGCTACGCAGCGGTCGTCACAGGGTTACACTTTCAGCCTTGGCTCCGGTTCTGTTTCTTGGCGGTCTACCCGCTCGTCTTTTGTTCTCAGCTCCAGTTGTGAGGCTGAGATCTACGCAGGGGCCATGGCTGCACAGGAGTTACGCTGGCTCACCTACCTGCTGACCGACTTGGGAGAGCCGCCTCGTTCTCCTCCAGTTCTGTACGTCGACAACAAGGCCATGATTGCCTTGTGTCAGGAGCACAGACTGGAGAACAGGACGAAGCACATCGCTCTGCGTTACTTCCTTGCTCGAGAGTTGCAGCGGCGTGGTCAGCTTCGTCTTGCTTACGTGGTTTTTGGGTCAACACTGCTGATATATTCACCAAGGCATTTTAGCCTTGTGATCATCAGCGTTTCTGTACTGTTTTAGGCCTTGTGCCTACTTGGTCTCACTTGCTCACTTCGTGACTTTGCTTGTACTGTGATCTATATACTTATACCTCCATGCTTACACTTGCTAGGTTGTGATCACTGTACTGCTTGTTCCCATTTACATAACTCTACATGTGAACTGGCCTTGTGGCCATTTGCTTGTGCTCAGAGTGTGTGGTGACTTCGTGATCCACCCTCAGCTTGCTTTGCTTTTCTTGACTGGTCTTGTGACCCCTTGTTCTCCCCCGCTTTGCCTATGGGGGTGTGTCAAACTGTTGTATTATTGTGTAGGCTGTAGGGGTAGCCCATATGGGGTACAAACCAAATTAGGGTTAGTACTTGTATCACATTCCTTCTCAATGTAATCATTCCTGCTCGTTAGTTTCTAACAGTTAGTACAATTTTCTTGCCTGTCCACTAGATTAGGCCATCTACTTTAACAACACTAGGTTCTAACCTTTTAGATCCACATAATCTGGGAGATTTCAGAGATCATGCTCCACCTTGTACCTGCACACAAGCGTGCATACTGACTGAACCGACCCACGCATCATTTTCTCTTTATAAATACACTGAATACTATATATTTTTTGCTTTTCTTTTAAATTATACCATTTCCCACCCCCATACCAGGTTGTAACCTTCAGAATCTATGTAATTCGCCAAATATAGGCATTCCAGTCGTGCATGGTACCTGCACTAGAGGCGCGCATACCGACCAAACTGACCAGCGCATTACTTATGTTTATAGAGATGCAGTTAGTACCATTTTCTTGCCAGTCCACTAGATTAGGCCATCTACTTTAACAACACTAGGTTCTAACATTTTAGATCCACATAATTTGGGAGATTTTAGAGCTCCAGCTCCGCCTGGTACCTGCACATAAGCGTGCATACTGACCGAACCGGCCCACGCTTCATTTTCTTGGTTCACATACAGTGAAAACCACATATTTTTCGATTTTCCTTTACATTATACCATTCCCCACCCCTCTACCAGGTTCTAACATTTTGGATCTATGTACTTCGCCAAATATAGGCATTCCAGTCGTGCATGGTACCTGCGCTACAGGCGCGCATACCGACCAAACTGACCAGCGCATTACTTATGTTTGTAGAGATGCAGTTAGTACCATTTTCTTGCCAGTCCACTAGATTATGTAATATACTTTAACAACACTAGGTTCTAACCTTTTAGATCCACATAATTTGGGAGATTTCAGAGCTCCACCTCTGCCTTGTACCTGCACACGAGCGTGCATACAGACCGAACCGACCCACGCATCATTTTCTCAGTATAGATACAGTGAATACCATATATTTTCCGATTTTCCTTTAGATTATACCATTCCCCAACCCCCTACCAGGTCGTATCCTTTTAGATCTATGTAATTCGCCAAACATAGGCATTCCAGACGTGCATGGTACCTGCATTACAGGCGCTCATACCGACCAAACTGACGAGCGCATTACTTATGTTTGTAGAGATGCAGTTAGTACCATTTTCTTGCCAGTCCACTAGATTAGGCCGTCTACTTTAACAACACTAGGTTCTAACATTTTAGATCCACATAATTTGGGAGATTTCAGAGCTCCAGCTCCGCATGCATGCAAGAATGCATACTGACCGAACCGACCCACACATCATTTTCTATGTATAAATACAGTGAATACCAGGTATTTTTCGCTTTTCCTTTTAATTATACCATTCCCCACCCCCCTACCAGGTTCTAACCTTTTGGATCTATGTAATTCGCCAAATATAGGCATCCCAGTCGCGCATGGTACCTGCACTACAGGCGCGCGTACCGACCAAACTGACCAGCGCATTACTTATGTTTGTAGAGATGTAGTTAGTACCATTTTCTTACCAGTTCACTAGATTAGGTCACCTAATTTAACAACACCAGGTTCTAACCTTTTATATCCACATAATTTGGGAGATTTTATATCTCCTGCTCCGCCTTGTACCTGCACACAAGCGTGCATACTGACCGATCCGACCCACGCATCATTTTCTCTGTATAAATATAGTGAATACCATATATTTTTAGTACTTTGCTTTAAATTATATCATTCCCCACCCCCCTACTAGGTGTTAACCTTTTGGATTTATGGAATTCGCCAAATATAGGCATTCCAGTCGTGCATGGTACCTGTGTCAAGTCTACCCCTAAACCCTAAAAAAAAACGTTCTCACGAGGGAACCTGCTCAGAATACCATGTCAAAATGAGAAGGAACGAATGACTGAACTAGAAAGCAGGTGGGTACAAGTAGGAAACCTAAAATTGTTGTACCCTATATGAACTACCCCACTACAGCCTACACAGACTATAGCATATAAGTTTGACATACCCCCATAGGCAAAGTGGGGGAGAACAAGAGGTCACAAGACCGGTCAAGAAAGGCAAAGCAAGCTCAGGGTGGATCACGACGTCACCACGCATTCTGAGCACAAGCAAATGGCCACAAGGCCAGTTCACATGCAGAGTTATATAAAGGAGAACAAGCAATATAGTGATCACAACCTAGCAAGTCTAAGCATGCAGGTATATGTATAGAGATCACAGTACAAACATAGTCAAGAAGTAAGCAAGTGAGGCACAGTAGGCACAAGGCTTAGAACAGTACAGAAACGCTGATGATCACAAGGCTGAAGTGCCTTGGTGAAGACATCAGCAGTGTTGGCCCGAGTGGCCACGTAAGCAAGACGAAGCTGACCACGCTGCTGCAACTCTCGAGCAAGGAAGTAGCGCAGAGCGATGTGCTTCGTTCTGTGCTCCAGTCTGTGCTCCTGACACAAGGCAATCATGGCCTTGTTGTCGACGTACAGCACTGGAGGAGAACGAGGCGGCTCTCCCAGGTCGGTCAGCAGGTAGGTGAGCCAGCGTAACTCCTGTGCAGCCATGGCCCCTGCGTAGATCTCAGCCTCACAACTGGAGCTGAGAACAGAAGAAGAGCGGGTAGACCGCCAAGAAACAGAGCCGGAGCCAAGGCTGAAGGTGTAACCTTGTGACGACCGCTGTGTGGCCAAGTCGTCAGCCCAGGAAGCGTCTGCGTGACTAGTGAGGACAACTCGAGCCCGTCCTCCAAGCACGAGCCCCATGCTCGACGTACTGCACAAGTAGCGCAACACCCTCTTAGCGGCATACATGTGCTCCTTCCTGTGTCTGCCAGGAGTGGACTGTAGCAAGGAGTACGTGAAGCGGAAGCGCTGAAGGACCTGCTGCACCATGTGTGACTGAGTCAAGGTAATGGTGCGCTGTGCTCTGTCCCGGGTGATCCGCAAGCCAAGATAGCTTGTCAGCTCACCCAGGTCTGTGCACGTGTGTCTCTTCTGCAGCTCCGACTTCACGTGGGCGAGTCCCTCTATCGTCTACGTACACGAGAACATAGAACGGCGGCAGAGTGGTGTCGGTGCGTAGAAACAGCGACGGGTCAGCAGTAGAAGGAGCAAACCCAAGAGCAGCAAGAGTCGTCCTCAGTGTGTCGTGCCACTCACGGGGTGCCTGGCGGAGACCGTAGACTGGCCGCTGGAGGCTCCACTGGGTACCAGCAGGAAACGACCCAGTGAAGCCAGGTGGGCGGCGCAGCCAGATCTCCTCGTGCAGGCTGCCCTGTAGGAAAGCAGTGCTGAAGTCAAGAGAGTGGAGCTCGTAGTCACGCTGAGCGGCGACGTGCAGCGGAACCCGAAGATTTGTTATCTTCGGGGTAGGAGAGAAGGTCTGGAAGAAGTCAACTCCCTCTCGCTGACTGAAGCCTCGTGCAACGTAACGCGCCTTGAAGACAGGCGGAGAACCCGGCGGCCGCTTCACCCTTGAAATCCACACGCCACTAATGATGTTCGGGCCCAGGTGGGGGAACCTCGTCGAGGTAGGTGCCTGTGGAATTCCAGAAAGCCATCTCTGCGTCCATGGCTGTCTGCCACTGAGAGGAGTAGGGACCCTCTATCGCCTCTGCGTAAGAGCGCGGGGTCGGGATGTCTGGTGCATCCGGGTCTCCCTCAGGGGCAAGCAGCATGGACACGAGATGAGGTAAAGCAGCAGCAAAGCACTCAAAGTCCTCCTGCCTGTCCTCAAGGACGTCCGTGCCAAGAGCACACTCACCCCCGACGGACGGAGGACAGACAGACTCAGACTCAGCAACAAGACTAGCGGCGTAGTCTAGACGACAGGCGGCAGCAAAGTCAACAAGCTCAGCAACTAGAGCAGACGCAGCAGTGGACTCAAATGAAGGGTCACTGACAACAGTGGCCAGGAAACGCGTGACAGTAGGACTAGCAGCACGAAGGGAGTCAGACTCCGGGTCCGGACCGTCAGGAAGAGAGGACGCAGGAGGAGACGGCAGAGGGACACGCTGTGGAGCAGTGGAAGGACGCAGAGTCAAATAGTGAGTGCCAGGGACAGGAGGAGGGCGCTGACGCAGAACACGACCAGTGCGAACAGCGCGAACAGGCGACTCAGGGCGAGACTCAAGGGATGCAGGATGAGACTCAGGCGCACGACGCTCCGTAAGACCTCTAGTCGGTCCAGAGTAAGGAGAAGGACCAGGCAGTGGAGAGGCTGGCTATAACTGCGACTGCGATTGGACAGGCGGTGGACTCAGTAAGGGAGGAGTAGGACCAGTAGAAGACGGGAGGCCAAGAACCTGCTGAAGGAGCGGAACGTAGTACGGTCGCGGCCGCACAGCGCCTCCAGAAACAGCAGAGACAGCACCAGTACCCTGAGCTCCAGGGTCTCTAGCTACAACTCCCGCAGCACCACCAGCTGCAGCACCTCCAACAGCACCAGCTCCAGCAGCACCTCCAGCAGCAACAGCTCCAGCACCTCCAGCTCCAACTCCTGCAGCACCACTAGCCCCAGCACCTCCAGTACCTCTAGTACGAGCACCTCCGGGACCAGCGGCTCCAGCACCTCCAGCAGCTCCAACACCAGCAGGACCTCCAGCAGCGCCAGTACCTCCAAGACGAGCACCTCCGGGACCAGCGGCTCCAGCACCTCCAGCAGCTCCAACACCAGCAGGACCTCCAGCAGCGCCAGGACCTCCAGCACTAGTACCTCCAGGACCAGCGGCTCCAGCAGCTCCAGCACCAGCAGCACCTCCAGCTCCAGAAGCACCTCCAGCAGCAGGCCCCGTAGCTCCAGCAGCACGGCTACAGCGCCGAGCGTACCACTCACGCAGCCGCTGTGGAGAGAGGGGCTCCCGCCGTGACGGGACACCATGAGGACCTCCAGACTCAGCACGCTCAGGCTCAGCACCCCCAGACTCAACACCCCCAGGCTCCACACGCTCAGGCTCAGCACCCCCAGGCTCCGCACCCTCAGACTCAGCAACCCCAGGCTCAACACCCCCAGGCCCCGCACCCGCAGGCTCAGCACCCCTAGCAGCACCAGAGTCGACAGCTACCTCGACGGGCTCGACAGGGTCTACCTGGGACACACCTGAGGGGGCAGGACCCTGAGGGGGGAGGGGGTCTACCGGAGGAGCACCTGGTGCTAGGAAGAGCGGCGGGCGGGGGAGAGGGGCAGTGCGGTAGGGAAAGAGACGGTAGTAAGATACCGACTCGTCAAACGTGACTTCCTGAGAGGACAGAACACAACGCGAGGTGGGGTGGTAGAACTGCCACCCAGGCGCGTGAGGGGGGAAGCCAAGGAAGACGCAGGGAACAGCACGGGAGGACAGCTTGTCCGCGGAAGAATCGCGGACAAAGGCTCGAGATCCCCAGACACGGAACACAGACGCATCGCCAACCTTCCCCGTCCACCGCAGAGTAGGTGTGGTCTCCGGCAAGGAGACACGAGGCTGAAGGTTGATCTGATGCGCAGCGTACTGAACCGCGAACGGCCACAGAAAATGGGGAGCAGCCGCATGGATCATGGACGTACGAGCGACGTCCATGACCATGCCAATGTGGCGCTCAGCAATCCCATTTTGCTGTGGGGAGGCCGGAAGCGTGAACGTCTGGCGGATGCCCTCCGCACGACAGAAAGCCCTCAGAAGGTCGGAGGAAAACTCACCACCCCTGTCTGAGTGCAGACGCAGAACAGGAAGGTCCGAGCCGAAACTCTCGCTGAGCTGGCGACGGGCACCGCGGATCCAGTCGATCAACACCTCAGTGACCTCACCCTTGCGGCGCAAGGGGAAGACTGTGGTGTAACGCGAGTAGTCGTCAACGACCAGCAGGAAGTAACGCTCGTGACCCTGTCCACGGACGCGGGCTGGGCCCCACACGTCCATGTGGAGAGTCTGCAGGGGAGCCTCTGTCGGAGGGAACTCGGAGGAGTGAGGAGCGGCGCGCTGCCGGCCCTCAACACAAGGAACACAGGTAGGGGCCGGCCCCAGAGGAAGGGGAGGGAGGGACCGGGGGAGACCAGAGACAAGGGTACGGGAGGCCATACCTCAAAGATGAGGCAGGGAAGGGTGACCAAGGCGGTGGTGCCAAAGGAGAGTCTGGTGTGACAGAGGACGACACGAGCAGGGGGCAGACGCCGGACTAGACCTGGACGCGGCAGCAAACACCTGACCAGACGCGGCTACCTGACCAGACGCAGTAACAGGAGGAGACGTAGTAGTCAGTGTGTACAGACTCGACCCAGGCCGACGGGTGAACGTGGCCAGGTGGCGGCCCGTCCGAGAGCAAGTGCAGTGGGTCACACGCTGACCTTCAGGGGTGAACTGGTCAACCCACACGTCCTGGAGGTCAGCTCCACTCACCAAGTTCGTAGAGAACGAGGGGAGGTGGAGTCCCGACAGCAAGCCCGACGGGGCCGCAGGACACGGTAAAACCGTGGAGGAGTGCGCAAGGACTGGGCCCCCAGAGGGGTCAGCCAGGGAGACTGCGACCGGCCGACTGAGCGGCGTGAGTGTGGTGCTGTCGCGAAAGAAGGAACGCGAAGCACCGGAGTCAAGTGTGAAGGTGTGCAAGGCCTCAGCAGGCGCAGTACCAGAGAGAGCAGACTCACCAGCACCTGGAGCAGCAGACTCACTAGCACCTAGAGCAGCAGCCTCACCAGCACCTAGAGCAGCAGACTCTATACCTGGGTCAGGCGGGACACACAGGTAACAGGCACCCTCAGCACTAGTAGACAATGCATACATGGGAGTGAGGATAGCATCACAGTCAAGAGCAAAGATATCCACCCTCTGCCTAAGCAGCTCCAGCCAGTCGGGGAGCTCAGCCTCGTCGCCCCACTCGGTACGCCAGGCGTCGCTCAGACAGGCGAAGCAGCGGGACTGCGTGTGACCAACCGTCCCGCAAGTCTGACCAGCCCGCTCACCTGTGCGAATGACGTACGAGCAGCGAACGGTACTCCGAGACCCTCTACTCTGAGCGTACCACTCACGAAGCTGCAGGGGCGTAAGGGTCTCACGCGAGCGCTGCTGCAGCTGCATCTGGCCACTGCCAGAGGCTCCCGACTGACCAGCTCCAGGGCGACTGCCACGACGACCACCGCCACGACACCAACCAGCGTACCACTCACGAAGCTGCTGGGACGTGAGGGACTCTCGCGGACGTCGCTGGAGCTGCATCTGGCCACCGCCAGGAGCAGCAGTAGCAGTAGTAGCAGCAGTAGCAGCAGTAGCAGCAGTAGCAGCAGTAGCAGCAGTAACAGCTGTAGCAGCAGTAGCAGTAGTAGCTCCTAGGGCAGCAACACCTAGGGCTCCTTTTTTTTTATATATAATTATTTATTTATTTAGGGTTTGGCAGGCCGCGCTAGGCGCTGCAGAGGCGGCTCGCGGGCTGCAGGGGTGGCTCGCGGGCTGCAGGGGCAGTGCGCTGGCTGCAAGAGGCAGGCGCGCTGGCTGCAGGGGCGGTTCGCGGGCTGCAGGGGAGGCTCGCGGGCTGCAGACGGGCGGCGCGCGGGCTGCAAGGTCTGCGCGCGGGCGGCTTGCACGGGGTGGCGCGACGGGCAGGGCAGGGCGGCGCAGTGGCCCTAGGGTGACGCGACGGGCAGGGCAGGGGCAGCGCGCGGGCCCTAGGGCGACGCGACGGGCAGGGCAGGGGCGGCGCGCGGGCCCTAGGGCGACGCGACGGGCAGGGCAGGGGCAGCGCGCGTGCCCTAGGGTGACGCGACGGGCAGGGCAGGGGCGACGCGCGTGCCCTAGGGTGACGCGACGGGCAGGGCAGGGGCGACGCGCTTATCAGGAGCGGGTGCAGGGCAGGGCCGCGACGGGGGGTTAGGTCAGGGCCGCAACGGGGCGGCTGTAGGGCAGGGCCGCGACGAGGCGGCAGCAGAGCAGGGCCGCGACGGGGCGGCAGCAAGGCAGGGCCGCGACAAGGCGGCTGCAGGGCAGGGCCGCGACGGGTGGCGGCAGGGCAGGGCCGCGACGGGCGGCGAGGTCAGGGCCGCAACGTGGGGCGGCAGGGCATGGCCGCGAAGGGTGGCTAGGTCAGGGCCGCGACGGGCCGTTAGGGCAGGGCCGCGACGGACCGAGAAGGCAGGGCCGCGACGGGCGGCACTAGGGCAGGGCGCGCGACGGCGCAGGTGAGGCAGGCGCGAGACGCGCTTCGGGCAGGGCAGGAAAAAAAATGTTAATCGTGGTGGACCCTAAAAAAAACGTTCCCACGAGGGAACCTGCTCAAAATACCATGTCAAAATGAGAAGGAACGAATGACTGAACTAGAAAGCAGGTGGGTACAAGTAGGAAACCTAAAAGTGTTGTACCCTATATGAACTACCCCACTACAGCCTACACGGACTATAGCATATAAGTTTGACAACCTGCACTACAGGCGCGCATACCGACCAAACTGACCAGCGCATTACTTATGTTTGTAGAGATGCTGTTAGTACCATCTTCTTGCCTGTCCACTAGATTAGGCCATCTACCTTTACAACACTAGGTTCTAACCTTTTAGATCCACATAATTTGGGAGATTTCAGAGCTCCAGCTCCGCCTTGTACCTGCACGCAAGCGTGCATACTGACCGAACCCACCCACACATCATTTTCTCTGTGTAAATACAGTGAATACCATATATGCTTTCGCGTTTCCTTTTAATTATACCATTCCCCACCCCCCTACCAGGTTTTAACATTTTGGATCTATGTAATTCGCCAAATATAGGCATTCCAATCGTGCATGGTACCTGCACTACAGGCGCGCGTACCGACCAAACTGTCCAGCGCATTACTTATGTTTGTAGAGATGAAGTTCGTACCATTTTCTTGCCAGTCCACTAGATTAGGCCATCTACTTTAACAACACTAGGTACTAACCTTTTAGATCCACATAATTTGGGAGATTTCAGAGCTCCAGCTCCGCCTTGTACCTGCAGACAAGCATGCATACTGACCGAACCGACCCACGCATCATTTTCTTTGTATAAATACAGTGAATACCATATATTTTTCGCTTCTTCTATTAAATATACCATTCCCCACCCCCTTGCCAGGTTCTAACCTTTTGGATCTATGTAATTTGCCAAATATAGACATTCCAGTCATGCATGGTACCTGCACTACAGGCGCGCATACCGACCAAACTGACCAGCGCATTACTTATGTTTGTAGAGATGTAGTTAGTACAATTTTCTTGCTAGTCCACTAGATTAGGCCATCTAATTTAACACCACTAGGTTCTAACCTTTTAGATCCACATAATTTGCGAGATTTCAGAGCTCCAGCTCCGCCTTGTACCTCCACACAAGCGTGCATACTGACCGAACCGACCCACGCATCATTTTCTTTGTATAAATACAGTGAATACCACATATTCTTCGCTTTTCCTTTACATTATACCATTCCCCAGCCCTGCCCTGCGCGCGCGCTGCTCGCTGCCGCGCGCCTTGCCCTGCCCGTGCGCCACTCGCTGCCGCGCGCCCTGCTCTGCTCGCGCGCTGCTCGCCGCCGCGCGCCATGCTCTGCCCGCGCGCCGCTCGCCGCCGCGCCGCGTCGCCCTGCCCGCGCGCTGCTCGCCGCCGTGCGCCCTGCCCTGCCCGCGCGCCGCGCGCCGCTGCGCCGCCCTGCCTGCGCGCCGCTCGCCGCAGCGCCAATGCCCTGCCCGTGCACCGCTCGACGCCGCGCGCCCTGCCTTGCCTGCGCGCAGCTCGCCGCCACGCGCCCTGCCCTGCCCGAGCGCCGCACGCTGTCGCGTCGCCCTGCCTATGTGCCGCTTGCCGCCGCGCCCCTTCCCTGCCCGCGCGCTACTTGCCGCCGCGCGCCCTGCCCTGCCCGCGCGCAGCTCGCCGCCGCGCGCCCTGAGCTGCCCGCGCGCCACCAACCGCCGCGCGCCCTGCCTTGTCAGCGCGCCGCCCGCCGCCGCGTGCCCTGCCCTGCCCGCGCGCCGCCAGCCGCCGCGCGCCCTGTCCTGCCCACGCGCCGCCAGCCGCCGCGCCACCCTACCTTAGCGCCGCTCGCCGCCGCGCCGCCCTGCCTTGCCCGCGTGCCGCCCTGCTGGCTGCCGCTCTGCCTTGCCCTGCCTGCGCCCTGCCCTGCTGCTAGCGCGCCCGACTGCTCTGCCTGCTATGGCGACTCTCAGTGTCCTCACCTTCGATCCGGAGGGCCGCCCGATAGAGTTCGACGCTTGGCTCGATGACTTACAGCTGTACTTACTGAGCGACTCTAGGGACGGTGTTTCGCTGTTTGACCTCACGTCTGGCGCCTCTCTTGCCCCTGCCGCCACAGCTGACAGTGCGACTCGCTCACAGTGGCTTACCCGTGACGCTGCTGCTCGCCTAGCCGTTCGCAACCACCTGCCGTTAGCCGAACGCACTCACTTTGGCCAGCACAAGACTGCTAAAGCACTGTACGACGCTGTAGTCGCTTGTTACTCCTCTCCGGCCACTGCTGCTCTAGGCCGCCTTCTACTGCCCTACCTGTTCCCCGAGCTGTCCGCCTTTGCCACAGTCGCCGACCTAGTCACTCACCTTCGCACTAGTGATGTCCGCTACCGAGCTGCGCTCCCCGCCGAGTTTCTAGCCAAGAACCCTCCTCCCATGTACATCACTCTCTACTTCATCGTCACCCGCCTTCCTGACTCTCTTAGCGTAGTCAGGGACCTCCTCCTCGCCCTTGACCCCACAGACCTCACTGTCGACCTGCTCGAGAAGCACCTCCTTGCAGCCGAGACTAGCATAGTCGCTGTAGGCGCTTCTCGTGGCACTCCTCACACTCCCTTCTTTGAGGGGTGTTCGCCCTCCCCCCTTGTCCCCTCAGTCGCCTCTGCTGCAGCTGTTGACTACCTTCGTGCTGAGGAGGTAGGAGCCACGTCTGCTCCTAGTGGGAGGCGCCGCAGCGGCAGGGGCAGGGGAGGCAGGGGCGGTGGGGGTGGCAGAGGTGGAGGCGGTGGTGGGGGCGGTGGAGGCGGTGGAGGGGGCGGCAGTGGCGGAGGGAGTGGTGGTGGGGGTGGAGGTGTAGGTGGCGGCGGTGGTGGTGGCAGTGGTGGCGGCAGTGGGAGTGGAGGCGGCCGCAGTGGTGGCGGCCGGGGTGGTACCAGCCAGAGGGGAGGCCTTGGCGGTGGCCAGAGGCAGCAGCAGCAACGTCAGCCCCTTTCGTCTCAGGAGCTACGTGAGTGGTTTGCTCAGCATGGGGCGGCTGGGGGTAGTGGTCGCTACCCGAATGTCATTCGCACAGGTGACCGCACTGGTCAGACATGCGGGAAGCTTCACACCCACTACCGCTGCTTCTCTCGTCTTGACGACGCCTTTCGTGCAGAGTTTCCCGACGCGGCTGAGCTCCCCCGCTGGGCAGAGCTGCTTAGGCAGGGTGTGGATATTTTTGCTCTTGATTATGATGCTATCCTAATGCATTGACTGCCATGTATGCATTGACTGTTAGTGCTGAGGGTGACTGTTACCTGTGTATGCCGCCAGACCCTGGTATAGAGGCTGCTGCTCTAGGTGCTAGTGAGTCTGCTCTCTCTGGTACTGCGCCTGCTGCGGCCTTGCACACCTTCACGCTTGACTCAGGTGCTTCCCGCTGTTTCTTTTGCGACAGTACCACAGTCACATTGCTCTCTACACCTGTTGCTGTCTCTCTGGCTGACCCCTCTGGGGGCCCAGTCCTTGCACGTTCCTCGACTGTTCTGCCGTGTCAGGCGGTTCCGTCTGGCTCACTGTCAGGTCTTCACCTCCCCTCGTTCTCTACGAACTTGGTGAGCAACGCCGTCCTTCAGGATGTATGGGTTGACACCTTCACCCCTGGAGGACAGCGTGTGGCGATCTATACGTGCTCCCGGACTGGCCGTCACCTGGCCACGTTCACCCGTCGGCCTGGGTCAAGTCTGTACACACTGACTACTGAGCCTCCCCAGGTAGCTGCGTCTGCGTCTGCGTCAGGTCAGCTAGCGGCCCCCTGCTCGTGTCGCGCCCTGTCGCACCAGGCGCTCCTTTGGCACCACCGCCTTGGTCACCCCTCCGTGCCACGCCTCCGTGGCATGCACTCCCATCTCCTTGTCTCTGGTCTTCCCAGGTCTCTGCCTCCCCTCCCACCCTCGCCTGCCCCCCCCTGCCTTCCCTGTGTCGAGGGGCGGCAGCGCGCCGCCCCTCACTCCTCCTCGTTTCCCCCGACGACTGCTCCCCTGTAGACTCTCCACATGGACGTGTGGGGCCCAGCCCGCGTCCGCGGACAGGGCCGTGAGTGCTACTTTATGCTGGTTGTTGACGACTACTCGCGTTACACCACGGTCTTCCCCTTGCGCAGCAAGGGGGAGGTCCCTGATGTTTTGATCCCTTGGATCCGCGCTGTCCGTCTCCAGCTCCGCGAGCGGTTCCAGACGGACCTTCCAGTCCAGCGTTTGCACTCTGACAGAGGTGGTGAGTTTTCCTCCGACCTCTTGCGGGACTTTTGTCGTGGGGAGGGCATTCTCCAGTCGTTCACGCTTCCGGCCTCTCCGCAGCAGAATGGGGTTGCTGAGCGCCGCATTGGCTTAGTCATGGAGGTCGCTCGTACCTCCATGATCCATGTGGCTGTCCCCCCCTTTCTGTGGCCGTTTGCGGTCCGGTACGCTGCGCATCAGCTCAACCTCTGGCCCCGTGTCTCCTTGCCGGAGACCTCGCCTACACTGCGTTGCACGGGGAAGGTTGGCGATGCGTCGGTGTTCCGGGTCTGGGGCTCTCGTGCCCTTGTCCGCGATACGTCCGCGAACAACCTCTCCTTCCGCGCCATTCCCTTCGTCTTCCTTGGCTTTCCCCCTGACACGCCTGGCTGGCAGTTTTACCACCTCAACTCGCGCCGTGTCCCGCCCTCTCAGGACGTCACGTTTGATGAGTCGGTTCCCTTTTACCGTCTCTTCCCCTACCGCACTGCCCCTCTCCCCCCCCCGCCGCTCTTCCTCGCACCAGGTCCTCCTCCGGTAGACCCCCTCCCCCCTCAGGGTCCTGCTCCCTCAGGTGTGTCTCAGGTAGACCCTGTCGAGCCAGTCGAGGTCGCTGTCGACTCTGGTGCTGCTGGGGGTGGTGCTGCTAGGGGTGCTGCGTCTGGGGGTGCTGAGCCTTAGCGTGCGGAGCCTGGGGGTGCTGAGCCTGAGCGTGCGGAGCCTGAGGGTGCTGAGCCTGGGGTTGCTGAGTCTGAGGGTGCGGAGCCTGGGGGTGCTGAGCCTGAGCGTGCGGAGCCTGGGGGTGCTGAGCTTGGGGGTGCTGAGCCTGAGCATGCTGCGCCTGGAGGTACTATGTCTGCTGGAGATTCTCCGGGTGCCTCGTCATGGCGGGAGATTCTCTCTCCACCGCAGCTGCGCGAGTGGTTTGCTCGGCGCTGGAGCCTTCGTAGTGATACTGCTAGAGCTGGGGGGCCTGCCGCGGGAGACCCTGGAGCTGGAGGCGCTGGAGCTGGAGGTACCGGAGGTGCTGGAGCTGCTGGTCCTGGAGGTGCTGGAGGTACTGGAGGTTCTCCGAGTGCCTCGTCCCGGCGGGAGAGCCTCTCTCCACCGCAGCTGCGCGAGTGGTTTGCTCGGCGCTGGAGTCTTCACAGTGGCGCTGCTGGAGCCGGGGGGCCTGCCGCTGGAGGCCCTGGAGCTGGAGGCCCTGGAGTTGCTGGTCTTGGAGGTGCTGGAGGTGCTGGAGCCGCTGGTCCCGGAGGTGCTCGTACTGGAGGTATAGGAGCTGCTGGAGCTGGTGGTGCCGCAGGTGCTGGAGCTGCTGGAGCTGGAGCTGCTGGAGGCGCTGGAGCTGGAACTGCTGGAGGTGCTGGAGGCGCTGGTCCCGGAGGTGCTCGTACTGGAGGTACTGGAGCTGCTGGAGCTGGAGGTGCTGCAGGCGTTGGAGCAGGAGGTGCTGCAGGCGTTGGAGCTGGAGGAGCTGGAGCTGGAGCTGCTGGAGGTACTGGAGCTGCTGGAGCTGGAGGTGCTGCAGGCGTTGGAGCTGGAGGCACTGGAGCTGGAGCAGGTGGTGCTGCTGGCGTTGGAGCTGGAGACCCTGGAGCTGGAGGTGCTGGCCCTGGGGGTGCTGGTGCTGTCGGTGCTGGTTCTGGAGGCACTGTGCGGCCGCGACCGTACTTCGTTCCACTGCTTCAGCAGGTTCTTGGTCTCCCGTCTTCTACTGACCTTACTCCAACTCTCCTGTGTCCACCGCCTGACCAGTCGCAGCCACAGTTACAGCCATCCTCCCCACTGCCTGCTCCTTCTCCTTACAATGAGCAGACAGGAGGTCTTACAGAGCGTCGTGAGCCTGCGTCTCGTCCTGCCTCGCCTGTTCGCGTTGTTCGCACTGGTCGCCGTGTTCCTCGTCAGCGTCCTCCTCCTGTCCCCGACATACACCTTATGGCACTTCGTCCTTCCTCTGTTCCACAGAGTGTCCCTCTGCCGTCCTCTCTTCCTGACTTTCCTGACCCTGCGTCCGACCTTGCACGTGCTGCCAGTCCTACTGTCACGCGTCTTCTAGCCACTGTTGTCACTGACCCTTCGTTTGAGTCCACTGCTGCGTCTGCCCTAGTTGCTGAGCTTGTTGACTTTGCTGCCGCCTGTCGTCTCGACTACGCCGCTAGTCTTGTTGCTGAGTCTGAGTCTGTCTGTCCTCCGTCCGTCGGGGGTGAGTGTGCTCTTGGAACGGACGTCCTTGAGGACAGGCAGGAGGATTTTGAGTGTTTTGCAGCTGCTGTACCTCATCTCGTGTCCATGCTGATTGCACCTGAGGGAGACCCGGATGCACCAGACATCCCGACCCCGCGCTCTTACGCAGAGGCGATAGAGGGTCCCTACTCCTCTCAGTGGCAGACAGCCATGGACGCAGAGATGGCTTCCTGGAAGTCCACAGGCACCTACGTCGACGAGGTTCCCCCGCCTGGGGCGAACATCGTCAGTGGCATGTGGATTTTCGGGGTGAAGCGGCCGCCGGGTTCTCCGCCTGTCTTCAAGGCGCGTTACGTTGCACGAGGCTTCAGTCAGCGTGAGGGAGTTGACTTCTTCCAGACCTTCTCCCCTACCCCGAAGATGACCACTCTTCGTGTTCTGCTGCACGTCGCCGCTCAGCGTGACTACGAGCTCCACTCTCTTGACTTCAGCACTGCTTTCCTGCAGGGCAGCCTGCACGAGGAGATCTGGCTGCGCCGCCCACCTGGCTTCACTGGGTCGTTTCCTCCTGGTACCCAGTGGAGCCTCCGGCGGCCAGTCTACGGTCTCCGCCAGGCGCCTCGCGAGTGGCACGACACACTGAGGACGACGCTTGCGGCTCTTGGGTTTGCTCCTTCGACTGCTGACCCGTCGCTGTTTCTACGCACCGACACTTCGCTGCCGCCGTTCTACATCCTCGTGTACGTCGACGACTTGGTCTTTGCCACTGCTGACACTGAGGGACTGGCCCTAGTGAAGTCGGAGCTGCAGAAGAGACACACGTGCACAGACCTGGGTGAGCTGCGCAGCTATCTTGGCTTGCAGATCACCCGGGACAGAGCACGGCGCACCATTACCTTGACTCAGTCACACATGGTGCAGCATGTCCTTCAGCGCTTCAACTTCCAGTACTCCTCGCCACAGTCCACTCCTCTGCCTACCGGTCACTCGCTCTCAGCTCCACCTTTGGACAAGTCCGTAGAGCCGAGTGGCCCGTATCCAGAGCTTGTGGGCTGCCTCATGTACCTGATGACCTGCACTCGACCTAACCTTGCTTACCCTCTTAGCATCCTGGCACGCTACGTTGCGCCCGGGAGACACCTACCAGATCACTGGAAGGCCGCTAAGAGGGTGATGCGCTACTTGTGTAGTACGTCGGGCACGGGGCTCGTGCTTGGAGGACAGGGTCCAGTTGTCCTCACTGGACACGCAGACGCCTCTTGGGTTGACGACTTGGCTACGCAGCGGTCGTCACAGGGTTACACTTTCAGCCTTGGCTCCGGCTCTGTTTCTTGGCGGTCTACCCACTCGTCTTCTGTTCTCAGCTCCAGTTGTGAGGCTGAGATCTACGCAGGGGCCATGGCTGCACAGGAGTTATGCTGGCTCACCTACCTGCTGACAGACTTGGGAGAGCCGCCTTGTTCTCCTCCAGTTCTGTACGTCGACAACAAGGCCATGATTGCCTTGTGTCAGGAGCACAGACTGGAGCACAGGACGAAGCACATCGCTCTGCGTTACTTCCTTGCTCGTGAGTTACAGCAGCGTGGTCAGCTTCGTCTTGTTTACGTGGCCTCTCGGGCCAACACTGCTGATATCTTCACCAAGGCACTTCAGCCTTGTGATCATCAGCGTTTCTGTACTGTTCTAGGCCTTGTGCCTACCTGGTCCCACTTGCTCACTTCTTGACTTTGCTTGTACTGTGATCTATATATATATACCTGCATGCTTACATTTGCTAGGTTGTGATCACTGTACTGCTTGTTCTCCTTTGTATACCTCTCCATGTGAACTGGCCTTGTGGCCATTTGCTTGTGCCTGGGACAGGAGGAGGACGCGGACGCGGAACACGACGACCAGTGCGAACAGCGCGAAGAGGCGACGCAGCACCTGTAGGACCTCCAGGCTCAGCACCCTCAGGCTCAGCACGCTCAGGCTCAGCACCCCCAAGCTCAGCAACCCCAGACTCAGCAACCCTAGGCTCAGCACCCCCAGGCTCCGCACGCTCAGGCTCAGCACCCCCAGGTCCCGCACCCTCAGGCTCAGCACCCCCAGACGCAGTACCCCTAGCAGTTGCAGAGTCGACAGCTACCTCGACAGGCTTGACAGGGTCTACCTGGGACACACCTGAGGGAGCAGGACCCTGAGGGGGGAGGGGGTCTACCGGAGGAGGACCTGGTGCGAGGAAGAGCGGCGGGGGGGGGAGAGGTGCAGTGCGGTAGGGGAAAAGACGGTAAAAGGGAACCGACTCGTCGAACGTGACGTCCTGAGAGGGCAGGACACGGCGCGAGGTGGGGTGGTAAAACTGCCAGCCAGGCGCGTCAGGAGGAAAGCCAAGGAAGACACAGGGAATGGCGCGGGCGGAGAGCTTGTCCGCGGAGGTATCGCGGACAAAGGCACGAGATCCCCAGACCCGGAACACCGACGCATCGCCAACCTCTCCCGTCCAACGCAGTGTCGGCGAGGTCTCCGGCAAGGAGACACGGGGCCAGAGGTTGAGCTGATGCGCGGCGTATCGGACCGCAAACGGCCACAGAAAATGGGGGGCAGCCGCATGGATCATGGAGGTACGAGCGACCTCCATGACTAAGCCAATGCGGCGCTCAGCAACCCCATGCTACTGCGGAGAGGCCGGAAGCGTGAACGTCTGGCGAATGCCCTCCCCACGACAAAAGTCCAGCAGAAGGTCGGAGGCAAACTCACCACCTTTGTCAGAGTGCAGACGCAGGACTGGAAGGTCCGTCTCGAACCGCTCGCGGAGCTGGAGACGGACAGCACGGATCCAAGGGATCAAAACATCAGGGACCTCCCCCTTGCTGCGCAAGGGGAAGACCATGGTGTAACGCATGTAGTCGTCAACAACCAGCAGAAAGTAGCGCTCGCGGCCCTGTCCACGGACGCGGGCTGGGCCCCACACGTCCATGTGGAGAGTCTGCAGGGGAGCAGTCGTCGGGGGAAACGAGGAGGAGTGAGGAGCGGCGCGCTGCCGCCCCTCGACACAGGGAAGGCAGGGAGGAGCAGGCGAGGGTGGGAGGGGAGGCAGAGACCTGGGAAGACCAGAGACAAGGAGACGTGAGTGCATGCCACGGAGGCGTGGCACGGAGGGGTGACCAAGGCGGTGGTGCCAAAGGAGCATCTGGTGCGACAGGGCGCGACAGGATCAGGGGGCCGACAGCTGACCTGACGCAGACGCAACTACCTGAGGAGGCGCAGTAGTCAGTGTGTACAGACTCGACCCAGGCCGACGGGTGAACGTGGCCAGGTGACGGCCAGTCCGGGAGCACGTACAGATCGCCACACGCTGTCCTCCAGGGGTGAAGGTATCAACCCACTCATCATGAAGGACGGCGTTGCTCACCAAGTTCGTAGAGAACGAGGGGAGGTGAAGACCTGACAGTGAGCCAGACGGAACCGCCTGACACGGCAGAACAGTCGAGGAACGTGCAAGGACTGGGCCCCCAGAGGGGTCAGCCAGAGAGACAGCAACAGGTGTAGAGAGCAATGTGACTGTGGTACTGTCGCAAAAGAAACAGTGGGAAGCACCTGAGTCAAGCGTGAAGGTGTGCAAGGCCGCAGCAGGCGCAGTACCAGAGAGAGCAGACTCACTAGCACCTAGAGCAGCAGACTCACTAGCACCTAGAGCAGCATCCTCTATACCTGGGTCTGGCGGCATACACAGGTAACAGTCACCCTCAGCACTAACAGTCAATGCATACATGGCAGTCAATGCATTAGGATAGCACCATAATCAAGAGCAAAAATATCCACACCCTGCCTAAGCAGCTCTGCCCAGCGGGGGAGCTCAGCCGCGTCGGGAAACTCTGCACGAAAGGCGTCGTCAAGACGAGAGAAGCAGCGGTAGTGGGTGTGAAGCTTCCCGCATGTCTGACCAGTGCGGTCACCTGTGCGAATGACATTCGGGTAGCGACCACTACCCCCAGCCGCCCCACGCTGAGCAAACCACTCACGTAGCTCCTGAGACGAAAGGGGCTGACGTTGCTGCTGCTGCCTCTGGCCACCGCCAAGGCCTCCCCTCTGGCTGGTACCACCCCGGCCGCCACCACTGCCGCCGCCTCCACTCCCACTGCCGCCACCACTGCCACCACCACCGCCGCCACCTACACCTCCACCCCCACCACCACTCCCTCCGCCACTGCCGCCCCCTCCACCGCCTCCACCGCCCCCACCACCGCCTCCACCTCTGCCACCCCCACCGCCCCTGCCTCCCCTGCCCC
The DNA here is from genome assembly GCA_947471745.1 of Closterium sp. Naga37s-1. Lineage (NCBI taxonomy): Eukaryota > Viridiplantae > Streptophyta > Zygnematophyceae > Desmidiales > Closteriaceae > Closterium > Closterium sp. Naga37s-1. Next base: position 1,204,915 of record CANJKZ010000261.1, read on the forward strand.
TGCCGCTGCGGCGCCTCCCACTAGGAGCAGACGTGGCTCCTACCTCCTCAGCACGAAGGTAGTCAACAGCTGCAGCAGAGGCGACTGAGGGGACAAGGGGGGAGGGCGAACACCCCTCAAAGAAGGGAGTGTGAGGAGTGCCACGAGAAGCGCCTACAGCGACTATGCTAGTCTCGGCTGCAAGGAGGTGCTTCTCGAGCAGGTCGACAGTGAGGTCTGTGGGGTCAAGGGCGAGGAGGAGGTCCCTGACTGCGCTAAGAGAGTCAGGAAGGCGGGTGACGATGAAGTAGAGAGTGATGTACATGGGAGGAGGGTTCTTGGCTAGAAACTCGGCGGGGAGCGCAGCTCGGTAGCGGACATCACTAGTGCGAAGGTGAGTGACTAGGTCGGCGACTGTGGCAAAGGCGGACAGCTCGGGGAACAGGTAGGGCAGTAGAAGGCGGCCTAGAGCAGCAGTGGTGAGGCAGCTGAGGTGAGGCATCCAGCAAGCAGCAAGCTGCCTCACCCAATCAATAAAGAGGAGTAACAAGCGACTACAGCGTCGTACAGTGCTTTAGCAGTCTTGTGCTGGCCAAAGTGAGTGCGTTCGGCTAACGGCAGGTGGTTGCGAACGGCTAGGCGAGCAGCAGCGTCACGGGTAAGCCACTGTGAGCGAGTCGCACTGTCAGCTGTGGCGGCAGGGGCGAGAGAGGCGCCAGACGTGAGGTCAAACAGCGAAACACCGTCCCTATGGGCTACCCCACTATAGCCTACACAATATGCAGCATATAAGTTTGACAAATGGTACTAACTACATCTCTACAAACATAAGTAATGCGCTGGTCAGTTTGGTCGGTATGCGCGCCTGTAGTGCAGGTACCATGCATGACTGGAATGTCTATATTTGGCAAATTACATAAATCCAAAAGGTTAGAACCTGGTAGAAGGGTGGGGAATGGTATAATTTAAAGGAAAGGCGAAAAATATATGGTATTCACTTTATTTATACAGAGAAAATGATGCGTGGGTCGGTTCGGTCAGTATGCACGCTTGTGTGCAGGTACAAGGCGGAGCTCGAGCTCTGAAATCTCGCAAATTATGTGGATCTAAAAGGTTAGAACCTAGTGTCGTTAAAGTAGATGGCTTAAAACTAGTGGACTGGCAAGAAAATGGTACTAACTACATCTATACAAACATAAGTAATGCGCTGGTCAGTATGGTCGGTCTTCGCGCCTGTAGTGCAAGTACCATGCACGACTGGAATGCCTATATTTGGCGAATTACTTAGATCCAAAAGGTAAGAACCTGGTAGAGGGGTGGGGAATGGTATAATGTAAAGGAAAGCGAAAAATATGTGGTATTCAGTGTATTTATACAAATAAAATGATGCATGGGTCGGTTCGGTCAGCATGCACGCTTGTGTGCAGGTACAAGGCGGAGCTAGAGCTCTGAAATCTCCCAAATTATGTGGATCTAAAAGGTTAGAATCTAAGTGTTGTTGAAGTAGATTGCCTAATCTAGTGGACTGGCAAGAAAATGGTACTAACTGCATCTCTACAAACATAAGTAATGCGCTGGTCAGTTTGGTCGGTATGCGCGCCTGTAGTGCATGTACCATACACAACTGGAATGCCTATATTTGGCGAAATACATAGATCCAAAATGTTAGAACCTGGTAGAGGGGTGGGGAATGGTATAATGTAAAGGAAAATCGAAAAATATGTGGTATTCACTGTATGTGAACAAAGAAAATGATGCGTGGGCCGGTTCGGTCAGTATGCACGCTTGTGTGCAGGTACAAGGCGGATCTGGAGCTCTAAAATCTCCCAAATTATCTGGATCTAAAAGGTTAGAACCTAGTGTTATTAAAGTAGATGGCCTAATCTAGTGGACTGTCAATAAAATGGTACTAACTGCATCTCTACAAACATAAGTAATGCGCTCGTCAGTTTGGTCGGTATGAGCGCCTGTAATGCAGGTACCATGCACGTCTGGAATGCCTATGTTTGACGACTTACGTAGATCTAAAAGGATACAACCTGGTAGGGGGGTGGGGAATGGTATAATCTAAAGGAAAATCGGAAAATATATGGTATTCACTGTATTTATACAGAGAAAATGATGCGTGGGTCGGTTCGGTCTGTATGCACGCTCGTGTGCAGGTACAAGGCAGAGGTGGAGCCGTGAAATCTCCCAAATTTTGTGGATCGAAAAGGTTAGAACCTAGTGCTGTTAAAGTATATTGCCTAATCTAGTGGACTGGCAAGAAAATGGTACTAACTGCATCTCTACAAACATAAGTAATGCGCTGGTCAGTTTGGTCGGTATGCGCGCCTCTAGTGCAGGTACCATGCACGACTGGAATGCCTATATTTGGCGAATTACATAGATCCAAAATGTTAGAACCTGGTAGAGGGGTGGGGAATGGTATAACGTAAAGGAAAATCGAAAAATATGTGGTATTCACTGTATGTGAACAAAGAAAATGATGCGTGGGCCGGTTCGGTCAGTATGCACGCTTGTGTGCAGGTACAAGGCGGATCTGGAGCTCTAAAATCTCCCAAATTATCTGGATCTAAAAGGTTAGAACCTAGTGTTATTAAAGTAGATGGCCTAATCTAGTGGACTGTCAATAAAATGGTACTAACTGCATCTCTACAAACATAAGTAATGCGCTGGTCAGTTTGGTCGGTATGCGCGCCTCTAGTGCAGGTACCATGCACGACTGGAATGCCTATATTTGGCGAATTACATAGATTCTGAAGGTTACAACCAGGTATGGGGGTGGGGAATGGTATAATTTAAAAGAAAAGCGAAAAATATATAGTATTCAGTGTATTTATAAAGAGAAAATGATGCGTGGGTCGGTTCAGTCAGTATGCACGCTTGTGTGCAGGTACAAGGCGGAGCATGATCTCTGAAATCTCCCAGATTATGTGGATCTAAAAGGTTAGAACCTAGTGTTGTTAAATTAGATGGCCTAATCTAGTGGACAGGCAAGAAAATGGTACTAACTGTTAGAAACTAACGAGCAGGAATGATTACATTGAGAAGGAATGTAATACAAGTACTAACCCTAATTTGGTTTGTACCCCATATGGGCTACCCCTACAGCCTACACAATAATAGAACAGTTTGACACACCCCCATAGGCAAAGCGGGGGAGAACAAGGGGTCACAAGACCAGTCAAGAAAAGCAAAGCAAGCTGAGGGTGGATCACGAAGTCACCACACACTCTGAGCACAAGCAAATGGCCACAAGGCCAGTTCACATGTAGAGTTATATAAATGGGAACAAGCAGTACAGTGATCACAACCTAGCAAGTGTAAGCATGGAGGTATAAGTATATAGATCACAGTACAATCAAAGTCACGAAGTGAGCAAGTGAGACCAAGTAGGCACAAGGCCTAAAACAGTACAGAAACGCTGATGATCACAAGGCTGAAATGCCTCGGTGAATATATCAGCATTGTTGACCCAAAAATCACGTAAGCAAGACGAAGTTGACCATGCTGCTGCAACTCTCTAGCAAGGAAGTAACGCAGAGCGTTGTGCTTCGTCCTGTTCTCCAGTCTATGCTCCTGACACAAGGCAATCATGGCCTTGCTGTCGACGTACAGAACTGGAGGAGAACGAGGCGGCTCTCCCAAGTCGGTCAGCAGGTAGGTGAGCCAGCGTAACTCCTGTGCAGCCATGGCCCCTGCATAGATCTCAGCGTCACAACTAGAACTGAGAACAGAAGACGAGCGGGTAGACCGCCAAGAAACAGAGCCGGAGCCAAGGCTGAAAGTGTAACCCTGTGACGACCGCTGCGTAGCCAAGTCGTCAACCCAAGAAGCGTCTGCGTGTCCAGTGAGGACAATTAAACCCCGTCCTCCAAGCACGAGCCCCATGCCCGACGTACTGCACAAGTAGCGCAACACCCTCTTAGCGGCATCCATGTGCTCCTTCCGGTGTCTCCCAGGAGCAACATAGCGTGCCAGGATGCTAAGAGGGTATGCCAGGTCAGGTCGAGTGCAGGTCATCAGGTACATGAGGCAGCCCACAAGCTCTGGATACAGGCCACTCGGCTCTACGGACTCATCCGAAGGCAGAGCTGAGAGCGAGTGGCGAGTAGGCAGAGGAGTGGACTGTGGCGAGGAGTACGTGAAGCGGAAGCGCTGAAGGACCTGCTGCACCATGTGTGACTGAGTCAAGGTAATGGTGCACTGTGCTCTGTCCCGGGTGATCTGCAAGCCAAGATAGCTGCGCAGCTCACCCAGGTCTGTGCACGTGTGTCTCTTCTGCAGCTCCGACTTCACGTGGGCGAGTCCCTCAGTGTCAGCAGTAGCAAAGACCAAGTCGTCGACGTACACGAGGACGTAGAACGTTGGCAGAGAGGTGTCGGTGCGTAGAAACAACGATGGGTCAGCAGTAGAAGGACCAAACCCAAGAGCCGCAAGAGTCGTCCTCAGTGTGTCGTGCCACTCACGAGGCACCTGGCGGAGACCGTAGACTGGCCGTCTGAGGCTCCACTGGGTACCAGCAGGAAACGACCCAGTGAAGCCAGGTGGGCGGCGCAGCCAGATCTCCTCGTGCACGCTGCCCTGTAGGAAGGCTGTGCTGAAGTCAAGAGAGTGAAGCTCGTAGTCACGCTGAGCAGCGACGTGCAGCAGTGCCCGAAGAGTGGTCATCTTCGGGGTAGGGGAGAAGGTCTGGAAGAAGTCAACTCCCTCTCTCTGACTGAAGCCTCGTGCAACGCAACGCGCCTTGAAGACAGGTGGAGAACCCGGCGGCCGCTTCACCCTGAAGATCCACATGCCACTGACGATGTTCGCCCCAGGTGGGGGAACCTCATCGACGTAGGTGCATGTGGACTTCCAGGAAGATATCTCTGCGTCCATGGCTGTCTGCCACTAAGAGGAGTAGGGACCCTCAATCGCCTCTGCGTAAGAGCGCGGGGTCGGGATGTCTGGTGCATCCGGGTCTCCCTCAGGGGCAAGCAGCATGGACACGAGATGAGGTAATGCAGCGGCAAAGCACTCAAACTCCTCCTGTCTGTCCTCAAGGACGTCCGTGCCAAGAGCACACTCACCCCCGACGGACGGAGGACAGACAGACTCAGGCTCAGCAACAAGACTAGCGGCGTAGTCTAGACGACAGGCGGCAGCAAAGTCAACAAGCTCAGCAACTAGGGCAGACGCAGCAGTGGACTCAAACGAAGGGTCAGTGACAACAGTAGCGAGAAGACGTGTGACAGTAGGACTGGCAGCACGAGCAAGGTCTGACGGCGGGTCAGCAAGGTCAGGAAGAGAGGACGCAGGAGGAGACGGCGGAGGACACGCTGTGGAGCAGTGTTCGGACGAAGTGCCATCAGGTGCGTGCCTGGGACAGGAGGAGGACGCGGACGCGGAACACGATGACCAGTGCGAACAGCTCGAACAGGCGACGCAGGACGAGGCTCAGGCGACGCAGGACGAGGTCAAGCGACGCAGGACGAGACTCAGGCGACGCAGGATGAGACTCCAGCTCCAGGGTCTCCAGCTCCAGCAGCAACTCCAGCAGCAACAGCTCCAGCGCCACCAGCTCCAACTCCTGCAGCACCACCAGCCTCAGCAGCTCCAGTACCTCCAGTACGAGTACCTCCGGCAGCTCCAGCACCAGCAGGACCTCCAGTGGCTCCAGCTCCAGCAGCACCTCCTGCTCCAGTAGCTCAAGGACCTCCAGTACGAGCACCTCCGGGACCAGCGGCAGCACTAGCAGGACCTCCAGCAGCTCCAGCTCCAGCAGCACCTCCAGCTCCAGCAGCTCCAGTACCTCCAGTACGAGCACCTCCGGGACCAGCGGCTCCAGCACCTCCAGCAGCAGCAGCAGCACCACCAGCTCCAGCAGCTCCAGTACCACCAGTACGAGCACCTCCGGGACTAGCACCTCCAGCACCTCTAGCAGGAGCAGCAGCTCCGGCAGCTCCAGCGCCACCAGCACGAGCACCCCCGGGACCAGCAGTGCCAGCACCACCAGCACCTCCAGCACTTGCAGCTCCAGGGCCTCCAGCTCCAGCAGCGCCACTCCGAAGGCTACAGCGCCGAGCGTACCACTCGCGCAACTGCTGTGGTGAGAGAGGCTCCCGCCGGCTAGACCGCTGGGGCGAGGCACCAGTGGGACCTCCAGGACTAGTAACTCCAGCACCTCCAGTACCTCCAGTGCTAGCAGCTCTAGGGCCTCCAGCCCCAGCACCAGCAGTACCTCCAGTCTCAACAACCGCAGGCTCAGTACCCTCAGGCTCCGCACCCTCAGACTCAGCAACCCCAGGCTCAGCAACCCCAGACTCCACACGCTCAGGCTCAGCGCCCCCAGCAGCACCACCCCCAGCAGCACCACCCCCAGTAGCAGCACCAGAGTCACCCGCTACCTCGACAGGCTCAACAGCGTCTACCTGAGACACACCTGAGGGAGCAGGACCCTGAGGGGGGAGGGGGTCTACCGGAGGAGGATCTGGTGCAAGGAAGAGCGGCGGGGGGGGGAGAGGGGCAGTGCGGTAGGGAAAGAGACGGTAAAAGGGAACCAACTCGTCGAACGTGACGTCCTGAGAAGGCATGACTCGGCGCGAGGTGGGGTGGTAAAACTGCCAGCCAGGCGCGTCAGTGACAAAGCCAAGGAAGACGCATGGAATAGCGCGGGCGGAGAGCTTGTCCGCGGACGTATCGCGGACAAACACCAACGCATCGCCAACCTTCCCCGTCCACCGCAGTGTGGGCGAGGTCTCCGGCAAGGAGACACGGGGCCAGAGGTTGAGCTGATGCGCAGCGTATCGGACCGCAAACGGCCACAGAAAATGGGGGGCAGCCGCATGGACCATGGAGGTACGAGCGACCTCCATGACTAAGCCAATGCGGCGCTCAGCAATCCCATTCTGGTGCGGTGAGGCCGGGAGCATGAACGTCTGGCGAATGCCCTCCCCACGACAAAAGTCCCGCAGAAAGTCAGACGCAAACTCCCCACCTCTGTCAGAGTGCAGACGCAGGACGGGAAAGTCCGTCTCGAACCGCTCGCGGAGCTGGAGACAGGCAGCGCGGATCCAAGGGATCAAAACATCAGGGACTTCACCCTTGGTGCGCAAGGGGAAGACCGTGGTGTAACGCGTGTAGTCGTCCACGACCAGCAAAAAGTACCGCTCACGGTCCTGTCCACGGACGCGGGCTGGGCCCCACACGTCCATGTGGAGAGTCTGCAGGGGAGCAGTCGTCGGGGGAAACGAGGAGGAGTGAGGAGCGGCGCGCTGCCGCCCCTCGACACAGGGAAGACAGGGAGGAGCAGGCGAGGGTGGGAGGGGAGGGAGAACCCTGGGAAGACCAGAGACAAGGACACGTCGGTGCATGCCACGAAGGCGCTGCACCGAGGGGTGACCAAGACGGTGGTGCCAAAGGACAGTCTGGTGCGACAAAGCGCGACACGAGCAAGGGGCCGCTAGCTGACCTGACGCAAACGCAGACGCGGACGCAGCTACCTGAGGGGACACAGTAGTCAGTGTGTACAGACTCGAGCCAGGCGCTCGGGTGAACGTGGCCAGGTGCCGACCAGTCCGGGAGCACGTACAGTGGGTCACACGCTGACCTCCAGGGGTGAACTGGTCAACCCACACATCCTGGAGGTCAGCTCCACTCACCAAGTTCGTAGAGAACGAGGGGAGGTGGAGACCCGACAGTGAGCCAGACGGGACAGCCGGACACGGTAGGACCGTGGAGGAGTGCGCAAGGACGGGGCCCCCAGAGGGGTCCGCCAGGGAGACTGCAACTGGCCGACTGAGCGGCGTGAGTGTGGTGCTGTCGCGCAATTTGGAGCGGGAAGCACCAGAGTCAAGTGTGAAGGTGTGCAAGGCCTCAGCAGGAGCAGTACCAGAGAGAGCAGACTCACCAGCACCTGGAGGAGCAGACTCACTAGCACCTAGAGCAGCAGCCTCACCAGCACCTAGAGCAGTAGACTCACTAGCACCTAGAGCAGCAGCCTCACCAGCACCTAGAGCAGCAGACTCGATACCTGGGTCAGGCGGTACACACAGGTAACAGGCACCCTCAGCACTAGTAGGCAATGCATACATGGCAGTGAGGATAGCATCATAGTCAAGAGCAAAGATATCCACCCTCTGCCTAAGCAGCTCCACCCAGCTGGGGAGCTCAGCCTCGTCGCCAAACTCGGTACGCCAGGCGTCGCTCAGACAGGCGAAGCAGCGGGACTGTGTGTGACCAATCGTCCCGCAAGTCTGACCAGCCCGATCACCTGTGCGAATGACGTACGGGCAACGAACAGTACTCCGAGACCCTCTACTCTGAGCGTACCACTCACGAAGCTGCTGGGGCGTAAGGGTCTCGCGCGGACGCCGCTGCAGCTGCATCTGGCCACTGCCAGAAGCTCCCGGCTGACCAGCTCCAGGGCGACTGCCACTACGACCGCCGCCACAACCCCAACTAGCGTACCACTCACGAAGCTGCTGGGGCATGAGGGACACGCGCGGACGTCGCAGGAGCTGCATCTGGCCACCGCCAGTAGCAGCAGTAGCAGCAGTAGCAGCAGTAGCACTTAGGGAAGCAGCACCTAGGGCAGCAGCACCTAGGGCTCCTCTTTTTTGTTTTGTTTTGTTTTGTTTTGTTTTTTTTGCTTTTTTTAGGGTTTGGCAGGGCGCACTGGGCGCTGCAGAGGCGGCTCGCGGGCTGCAGGGGTGGCTCGCGGGCTGCAGGGGCAGTGCGCTGGCTGCAAGAGGCAGGCGCGCTGGCTGCAGGGGCGGTTCGCGGGCTGCATGGGAGGCTCGCGGGCTGCAGACGGGCGGCGCGCGGGCTGCAAGGGTCTGCGCGCGGGCGACTTGCACGGGCCGGCGCGTCGCAGGGCGGGCAGGGGCGGAGCGCAGGCAGGCAGGGCGGACGGGCGTCGCGGCGGGCTGGGGCAGCCCGCTCTGGCGACGCGACGGGCACGGGCAGGGCCGACGGGCGACGCGACGGGCTGCAGGGGCGCGCGACGCGACCGGCTGCAGAGGCGCGCGACGGGACGGGCTGCAGGGGCGCACGGCGCGGCGGGCAGCAGGGGCGCGCGACGCGGCGGGCAGCAGGGGCGCGCGACGCGACGGGCAGCAGGGGCGCTTACCAGGGGCGGGTGCAGGGCAGGGCCACGATGGGCGGTTAGGTCAGGGCCGCAACGGGGCGGCTGTAGGGCAGGGCCGCGACGAGGCGGCGACAGAGCAGGGCCGCGACGGGGCGGCAGCAGGGCAGGGCCGTGACGGGGCGGCGGTAGAGCAGGGCCGCGACGAGCGGCTGAGGGCAGGGCCGCGACGGGTGGCGGCAGGGCAGGGCCGCGACGCGCGGCGAGGTCAAGGCCGCGACGGGCCGTTAGGGCAGGGCCGCGAGGGGCCGAGAGGGCAGGGCCGCTACGGGCGGCTGTAGAGCAGGGCGCGCGACGGCGCAGGTGAGGCAGGCACGAGGCGCGCTTCGGGCAGGGCAGGAAAAGAAAAAAAAAACGTTCCCACTAGGGAACCTGCTCTGAAACCATGTGAAAGATAGAACGAGGAATGATTGCATTGAGCAGCATGAGGAGTACAAGTAGGAAACCCTAAAGTGTTGTACCCCATATGAACTACCCCACTACAGCCTACACAGACTATAGCATATACGTTTGACAGGGTCAGCATTCGAAGGAGCAAACCCAAGAGCCGCAAGCGTCGTCCTCAGTGTGTCGTGCCACTCGCGAGGCGCCTGGCGGAGACCGTAGACTGGCCGCCGGAGGCTCCACTGGGTACCTGCAGGAAACAAACCAGTGAAGCCAGGTGGGCGGCGCAGCCAGATCTCCTCGTGCAGGCTGCCCTGTAAGAAAGTTGTGCCGAAGTCAAAAAAGTGAAGCTTGTTGTCACGCTGAGCGGCGACGTGCAGCAGCACCCAAATCTTCGGGGTAGGGGAGAAGGTCTGGAAGAAGTCAACTTCCTGTCGCTGACTGAAGCCCCGTGCAACGTAAAGCGCCTTGAAGACAAGCGGAGAACTCAGCGGCCGCTTCACCCTTAAAATCCACATGCCATCGACTATGTTTGCCCCAGGAGGGGGAACTGTGGACTTCCAGGATGCCATCTCTGCGTCCATGGCTGTCTGCCACTGAGAGAAGTAGGGACCCGTAATCGCCTCTGCGTAAGAGCGCGGGGTCGGGATGTCTGGTGCATCCGGGTCTCCCTCAGGTGCAATCAGCATGGACACGAGATGAGGCGCAGCAGCTGCAAAACACTCAAAGTTCTCCTGCCTGTCCTCAAGGACATCCGTGCCAAGAGCACACTCACCCCCGACGGACGGAGGTCAATCAGACTCAGACTCAGCAACAAGACTAGTGGCGTAGTCGAGACGACAGGCGGCAGCAAAGTCAACAAGCTCAGCAAGTAGGGCAGACGCAGCAGTGGACTCAAACGAAGGGTCAGTGACAACAGTGGCTAGAAGACGTGTGACAATAGGACTGGCAGCACAAGCAAAGTCGGACGCAGGGTCAGGAACCTCAGGTAGACCCTGTCGAGCCTGTCGAGGTCGCTGTCGACTCTGGTGCTGCTGGGGGTAGTGCTGCTAGGGGTGCTGCGTCTGGGAGTGCTGAGCCTGAGCGTGCGGAGCCTGGGGGTGCTGAGCCTGAGCGTGCGGAACATGGGGGTGCTGAGCCTGGGGTTGCTGAGTCTGAGGGTGCGGAGCCTCGGGATGCTGAGCCTGAGCGTTCGGAGCCTGAGGGTGCTGAGCCAAGGGGTGCTGAGCCTGAGCGTGCTGAGCCTGCATCTCTACAAACATAAGTAATGCACTGGTCAGTTTGGTCGGTATGCGCGCCTATCGTGGAGGTACCATGCACGACTGGAATGCCTATATTTGGCAAATTACATAGATCCAGGAGGTTAGAACCTGGTAGGGGGGTGGGGAATGGTATAATCTAAATGAGAGGCGAAAAATATATGGTATTCGGTGTATATGTAAAGAGAAATTTATGCGTGGGTCGGTTCAGTCAGTATGCACGCTTGTGTGCAGGTACAAGGCAGAGCTGGAGCTCTGAAATCTCCCAAATTATGTGGATCTAAAAGGTTAGAACCTAGTGTTGTTAAAGTAGATGGCCTAATCTAGTGGACTGGCAAAAAAATGGTACTAACTGCACATCTACAAATATAAGTAATGCGCTGGTCAGTTTGGTCGGTATGAGCGCCTGTAGTGCAGGTACCATGCACGATTGGAATGCCTATATTTGGCGAGTTACATAGATCCAAAAGGTTAGATCCTGGTAGGGGGGTGGGGAATGGTATAATTTGAAGGAAAAGCGAAAAAAAAATATGGTATTCACTGTATTTCTACAGAGAAAATGATGCGTGGGTCTGTTCGGTCAGTATGCACGCCTGTGTGCAGGTACAAGGCGGAGCTGGAGCTCTGAAATCTTCCAAATCATGTGGATCTAAAAGGTTAGAACCTAGTGTTGTTAAAGTAGATGGCATAATCTAGTGGACTGGCAAGAAAATGGTACTAACTACATCTCTACAAACATAAGTAATGCGCTGGTCAGTTTGGTCAGTTTGCGCACCTGTAGTGCAGGTTGTTGACCACTATTTGGGATCTAGAGGTTCTAAGCACACCTTTAATACACAATAGTTAGTCCCCACGGGGTCACCTCCAAGGGTCCTTGGGTGCCTGGCGAAGCCAGCCTCTAACCAAGGGTCCGTGTTTGTCGAGGGACACGCTATGTGTAAATGCAGCCGTGTGCACTAGAACGTTCCCAAACTCATTTGCGGAAGCGATAACGATTGATTGGTGCAGGTGCAGAATAGCTCCTCGCGTCAATACGTCGATAGAGCAATTTTCATTCACAAAGTGTTAATCACAACCAAGCACAAGCACGCATATATATTTCGCCTAGCACACACACAAAGGAAACTACCAAACAGTTGATAAACTGCACTTCCAAGACTTTGCCAGGTCTGCATGTGAAAACGGTTATCCAACGGCTGCTGCGTTTGGCTTGATCCCCTTCTGTAGAAAGACGACATCCAATTTGAACTTCATCCAAACGCCCCTGCTGACTCCTCTCGCGAGCGATCATGAACACACATGTAGAATCATGTTCCCTCGTGTGGGATTACCGTTTTCCCGAACATGTACAGCTGTAAAACGGTTTTTCACCGTTTCGTACCTGTAGCAAAACTGTTACCTTTAAATGCGCAGCTTCTGGCAAAATGTCTTTGTGCCACGTCACAAAAGACAAGACTCGAATTTCAGTTACTCAACTGAAATTTCGAGTCAAATCCCGAGCACCCCTCAGGATCCCGCGGCACCCCCTGAAACACACGCGCACCCCTCAGGTGCGCAATCATGCACGGCCGATATTTCGGTCGTGCTGTGCAGCACGCGAACGTGCGCTGTCCCATGCGATCATGGGCCTTGCCACGTGCAAAATAGTGCCAAAGCACACGCGCGACCCTTGTAGGACCACACGCGAGATCTAGGCCACACTTGCGGTCCAGATTCTCGCGCCCATTCTTACCCTGACCAGCGAGAAATACACCTGGTCCGCGGTATTTTAACCGCGCGAAAATGGGTAGCAGGATTTCGGATTATCTGGCCGTGGTGAAGATAAGGGTGCAAAATTTCGGTCATTATTTTCACCACCAAATATCTGAACAGCATGGAAAGTTTTGACAGCACTACTCAAAAGGAGCAATTCGGCTCTTTTCGCCATCTGGAATGTTCCAGAGTCGGGAAAGTAAAACCATCAACGGTGACGATTCTTTTTGGAAAATTCGGATGGGGAAATTCGCTTGCCACGTGGACGGCACCAGCTGAAATATCAAAAAAAGGCTTGGCAATCTGTAACTTGGTTCGGTCAAGTGTGAACAGCGATTTCTGGCCACCCAACAAGAAACGCCCAGCGTGCCGACAAACTTGGTTACGATACCGGCGGTTAAAATACCGCGGACCAGGTGTATCCCAGCATCAAAACAATCGCAACTCAAATAATCACACATGAAAAACCATGACAGAAAACGCAAACAGTCATGAACGAACATGATCGTACATGAACGGTCATGAACGTACACGAACAGCACGCGAATACTCATGAACAAGATGCGAAGTTCCATGAACACTCATGGACATTCGAAACTTCATGAAACACCACGAACACTCAGGAAAACTCGAAACTCCCTGCATGCACTTCACGAAACACACGCGAACTGTCAGAACATTATAGCTTATGCTGTTGTGTAGGCTATAGTGGGGTATCCCATAGGGGGTACAACCAATTAGGGTTTCACATTTGTACTCACTTCATTTTCATAGTTCACGCATTCTCGTTCTCATTATCACATGGAATCAGAGCAGGTCCCCTCCTAGGGACTGTTCCTTGGGCCCACCGAAGCGCGCCTCGAGTCGCGCCTGCCTTTTTTTTTTTTTTTTTTTTAGCGACCCGTCGAGTCGCACCTAGCGGCCCGTCGCGCCACCCTTACGGTCGCGTCGAGCCGCCCTAGCGGCTGCGGCGCGCCGCCCTTTTCCCGGCCCGTCGCCGCCCTTACCCGCGGCTTTGCGCCGCCCTCACCGGCGGCTTCGCGCCGCCCCTACCTGCGGCTTCGCGCCGCCCAGGCCCGTCGCCGCCCTTCCCGCGGCTTCGTGCCGCCTCTACCTGCGGCTTCGAGCCGCCCCGGCCCGTCGCCGCCCTTACCTGCGGCTTCGCGCCGCCTACGGCCCGTCGCCCCCCTTTTCTGCGGCCCCGCCGCCTCTCTCGTTGCGGCCCCGCCGCCCGTCTTCGCGGCCCCGCCGCCATCTCTCGCTGCGGCCCCGCCGCCACTCACTGCGGCCCCGCCACCCGTCTCAGCGGCCCCGCCGCCCGTCTTCGCGGTCCCGCCGCCTCTCTCGCTGCGGCCCTGCCGCCTCTCACTGCGGCCCCGCCGCCCTACTCAGCGGCCCCGCCGCCCGACTTCGCGGCCCCGCCGCTTCTCTCGCTGCGGCCCCGCCGCCTCTCTCGTTGCGGCCCCGCCGCCCTTCACTGCGGCCCCGCCGCTTCTCTGCAGCGGCCCCGCCGCCCGTCTTCGCGGCCCCGCCGCCTCACTACCCAGCGGCCCCGCCGTCCTTCTGCAGCGGCCCCGCCACTCCTCTACAGCGGCCCCGCCGCCCTACGTCAGCGGCCTAGCCGAGCCGCCCAACAGCAGCGCAGCCGAGCCGCCCAGCAGCAGAGCAGCCGAGCCGCCCCGCCGCCGAGCCGCGCTGCAGCCGAGCCGCCCGGCCGCCCACCAGCCGAGCCGCCGTGCAGCCGACCGCCCAGCCGCCGAGCCGCCCAGCCGCCGAGCCGCCCAGCGGCCGAGCCGCCCTGCAGCCGAGCTGCCCGAGCAGCCCTGTCCGGTGAGAACAGACCCTCTGTCACTGCGTGCTCTTCCCCTACTCCTTGCACTGCTGGTCTACTGCTGTCATGGCTACCCCTAGTGTCCTCACTTTTGACGCTGAGGGTCGGGCCATTGACTTTGAGGTCTGGGTAGATGACCTACAGCTGTTCTTACAGTGCGATAGGGCGGACGGCCTCTCTCTCTTTGACCTCACCTCTGGCGCTTCCCCTGCCCCTGCTGCTGATGCTGACGCCACTGTTCGCTCCCAATGGGCCACGCGCGATGCTGCTGCACGTCTTGCTGTGCGTCGCCACCTCCCTACCTCCGAGCGTGCGCACTTTAGTCAGTACAAGAGTGCTCAGACCTTGTACGCCGCTGTAGTCGCGCGCTACTCCTCCCCTTCCACTGCTGCACTGAGCCGTCTCATGCTGCCGTACCTCTTCCCTGACCTTGCTTCTTTTCCCACCGTTGCTGACCTCATTACGCACCTCCGCACTAGTGACACTCGCTACCGCGCTGCACTTCCTGCTGACTTCTGCACTGCGAACCCCCCCCCCATGTACATCACTCTGTACTTCCTAGTCACTCGCCTCCCTGACTCCCTTCGAGTAGTCAGGGACCACTTTCTCTCAGTCTGTCCCACCACACTCACTGTAGACCTCCTCGAGAAGGCCCTCCTCGCGATAGAAAAGAGCATAGTCGCTGTAGGAGCCTCTCGAGGTGACCCGCGCACCCCCATCTTTGAGGGGTGTTCTCCCTCCCCCCTGCTGCCCTCTGTTGCCTCTGCTGCTTCGGCCGACCTCCTTGGTCTTGAGTCGGTCGGTGCGGCGTCTGCCCCTAGCGGGAGACGCCGCCCTGGCAAGGGCAAGGGGGGCAAGGGAGCTGGAGGAGCGGGCGGTGGAGGTGGAGGTGGAGGCAGTGGGGGGAGTGGGGGTAGCGGTGGAGGTGGAAGTGGGGGTGGGGGGTTCGGTGGCGGCAGTGGAGGCGGAGGCCGCGGCGGCGGTGGCGGTGGTAGCGGAGGTGGCGGAGGAGGCGGCGGTGGAGGAGGCGGTGGAGGCGGCGGCGGCAGTGGAGGCAGCGGAGGCGGTGGAGGCGGTGGGGGTGGCGGTGGAGCTGGTCGCGGGTCTTTGCAGAGGAGTGGCTCCGGTGGTGGCTCGCGCCAGCAGCAGCAGCGTGGTCGTGCGACCCTGTCCCCTCAGCAGCTCCGTGAGTGGTACACTGCACGCCAGCGGGGTGGGGGTTTTGGTCCGTGTACCTACGTCCTGCGCACCGGCGACCGTGCGGGTGAGCAGTGTGGGGGTGCGCACCCCACTCCGCGCTGCTTTGGCCGCCTGACGGACGCATGGCGTCACCAGTTCCCGGAGGCCTCCGAGATCCCTCGCTGGGACGAGCTGTTTAGGGCGGGGGTTGCCATCTTTGATCTGGACTTTGATGCTATTCTCTCTGCCATGTATGCTGTGTCTATTAGTGATGAGGGTGACTGTTACCGGTGTTTCCAGCCCGATCCGGGCATTGAGACTGCTGCTCTAGGTACTGGTGAGGCTGCTGCCCTAGGTGCTTACGACGCTGCTGCTCTAGGTGCTGGTGTGTCTGTGTCCTCAGGTACTGGTGAGTCTGCTCTCTCAGGTACCGCGTCGGCTTCGGCCTCCCTCACCTTCACTCTTGACTCTGGGGCGTCTCGCTCCTTCTTTCGGGACCGCACCACACTCACGCCGCTTAGTCGGCCGGTTGCGGTGTCTCTGGCTGACCCCTCTGGGGGTCCGGTCCTGTCTCGTTTCTCCACAGTCCTCCCGTGTCCGGCGGCTCCCTCTGGCACCCTGTCTGGTCTCTACCTCCCCTCGTTCTCGACGAACCTGGTGAGTGGTGCTGACCTACAGGATGCGGGTGTCCACCAGTTCACTCCTGCACGTCAGCGAGTGACCCACTGTACAGAGGCTGGCACAGGCCGACACCTGGCTACGTTCACCCGTCAGCCGGGGTCGAGCCTGTACACTCTGACCACTGCGTCTCCTCCAGTTGCTGAGTCTGGTAGGGTAGTTACGTCGGGTCAGGTGTTTGCTGCGGCGTCCAGGTCTGGTCCTGAGTCTGCCCCCTGTTCGTGTCGTCTCTTGTCTCACGAGACTCTCCTCTGGCACCACCGCCTTGGCCACCCCTCTCTGCTTCGGCTCAGAGGTATGGCCTCCCGTCTTCTTGTGTCCGGTCTCCCCCGGTCCCTCCCTCCCCTTCCTCAGGGCCCTGGCCCTGCCTGTGTCCCCTGTGTCGAGGGGCGCCAGCGTGCTGCCCCTCACTCCTCCCAGTTTCCTTCGACAGAGGCCCCGTTGCAGACACTTCACATGGACGTGTGGGGCCCAGCCCGCGTCCGTGGACAGGGTCATGAGCGCTACTTCCTGCTCGTTGTTGACGACTACTCGCGTTACACCACAGTCTTCCCCTTGCGCAGCAAGGGTGATGTCACTGAGGTGCTGATCGACTGGATCCGCGCAGCTCGTCTCCAGCTCAGGCAGAGCTTCGGCTCGGACTTTCCTGTTCTGCGTCTGCACTCGGACAGAGGCGGAGAGTTCTCCTCTGGCCTTCTGCGTGCCTACTGTCGTGCACGGGGCATCCGTCAGACCTTCACGCTTCCGGACTCACCGCAGCAAAATGGGATTGCTGAGCGCCGCATTGGCATGGTCATGGACGTCGCTCGTACGTCTATGATGCATGCGGCTGCTCCCCATTTTCTGTGGCCGTTTGCGGTGAGGTACGCGGCGCATCAGATCAACCTCCACCCCAGGGTCTCCAGGCCGGAGACCTCCCCAGCCTTGCTGTGGACGGGGAAGGTTGGCGATGCGTCGGCGTTCCGGGTCTGGGGATCTCGGGCGTTTGTCCGCGACCGGTCTGCGGACAAACTATCCCCTCGTGCTGCTCCTTGCGTCTTCCTGGGGTTCCCCCCTGACGCGCCTGGGTGGCAGTTTTACCACCCCACCTCTCGCCGTGTTCTGTCCTCCCAGGACGTCACGTTTGACGAGTCGGTCCCCTACTACCGCCTCTTCCCCTACCGCACTCCTTCCCTCCCCCCACCCCCACTCTTCCTGGTACCAGGTCCCCCCCAGGTAGACCCCCTCCCCCCTCAGGGTCCTGCCCCTTCAGGTGTGTCCCAGGTAGACGCAGTCGAGCCTGTCGAGGTCACTGGTGACTCTGGTGCTGCTGAGGGTGCTGAGGCTGGGGGTGCTGTACCTGGGGGTGCGGAGCCTAGGGGTGCTGGGCCTGGGGGTGCTACGTCTGGGGGTGCTGAGCCTAGGGGTGCTGAGCCTAGGGGTGCTGAGCCTGGGGGTGCTGAGCCTAGGGGTGCTGAGCCTGGGGGTGCTGAGCCTGGGGGTGCTGAGCCTGGGGGTGCTGAGCCTAGGGGTGCTGAGCCTGGGGGTGCTGAGCCTAGGGGTGCTACGTCTGGGGGTGCTGAGCCTAGGGGTGCTACGCCTGGGGGTGCTGAGCCTGGAGGTGCTCCGCCTGGCGGTTCTCCGAGTGCTTCGTCTCGCCGGGAGCCACTTTCTCCACAGGAGCTGCGTGAGTGGTTTGCCCGGCGCTGGAGGCGTGCTGCTGGTGCTGGAGGTCCTTCGGCTGCTGAGGGTGCTGCGGTCGCGGGTCCCGGAGGTGCTCGTCCTGGGTGCACTGGAGCTGGTGCTGCTGAGGGTGTTGGCGCTGAGACTACCGCTGGCAGTCCTACTGGGGGTGCTCCTGGTGCTACTGGAGGTTCTGGAGCTACTGGTGGTGCTGCTGGAGCGGGTGCTCCTGCTGAGGGTTCTGGTGCTGTCCCTGCTGCTTCTAGCGTCGCCGCGCGGCCTCGACCGTACTTCGTTCCACTCCTGCAGCAGGTTCTTGGTCTTCCACCTTCTACTGGTCCTCCTCCTCCCTTAGATTGTCCACAGCCTGTCTCGTCCCAGCTACAGTTGCAGCCTACCTCCCCTTTGCCTGCTCCTTCTCCCTACACTGGTCCTACTGGAGGTCTGGCTGAGCGTCGTGAGCCTGCGTCTCGCCCTGCGTCGCCTGTCCGTGCTGCTCGCACTAGTGGTCGCGGTTCGCGTCAGCGTCCTCCTCCTGTCCCTGGCACGCACCGGATGTCTCTGCGTCCGTCCACTGCTCCTCTGCGTGCCCCTTTGCCTTCTCCTCCTGAGTCCTCTCTTCCTGCTCTTGCCGACCCGGAGTCGGACTCTCTTCGTGCTGCCAGTCCTACTGTCACGCGTCTCCTTGCTACTGTTGTCACTGACCCTTCTTTCGAGTCTACTGCTGCGTCTGCTCTCGTTACTGAGCTCGTCGACTTTGCTGCTCGCTGTCGCTTAGACTACGCTGCTAGTCTTGTCGCTGAGTCTGAGTCTGTCTGTCCTCCGTCCGTCGGGGGTGAGT
Source organism: Closterium sp. Naga37s-1 (assembly GCA_947471745.1). Taxonomy (NCBI): domain Eukaryota; kingdom Viridiplantae; phylum Streptophyta; class Zygnematophyceae; order Desmidiales; family Closteriaceae; genus Closterium; species Closterium sp. Naga37s-1. Next base: position 1,223,610 of record CANJKZ010000261.1, read on the forward strand.
GTGCCCTTGGCACGGACGTCCTTGAGGACAGGCAGGAGGAGTTCCAGTGTCTGGCAGCTGCCTCACCTCATCTCGTGTCCGTACTGCTTACCCCTGAGGGAGACCCGGATGCACTTGACATCCCGACTCCGCGCTCTTACGCGGAGGCGATAGAGGGTCCCTACTCCTCTCAGTGGCAGGCAGCTATGGATGCAGAGATGGCTTCCTGGAAGTCCACAGGCACCTACGTTGACGCTGTCCCCCCTCTTGGGGCGAACATCGTCAGTGGCATGTGGATCTTCAGGGTGAAGCGGCCGCCGGGTTCTCCGCCTGTCTTCAAGGCGCGTTACGTGGCTCGTGGCTTCAGTCAGCGGCAGGGAGTTGACTACTTTCAGACCTTCTCCCCCACCCCGAAGATGACCACTCTTCGGGTACTGCTGCACGTTGCTGCTCACCGTGACTACGAGCTGCACTCTCTTGACTTCAGCACAGCTTTCTTGCAGGGCAGCCTGCACGAGGAGATCTGGCTGCGTCGCCCACCTGGCTTCACTGGGTCTTTCCCTCCTGGTACCCAGTGGAGTCTCCGGCGTCCAGTCTACGGTCTCCGCCAGGCGCCACGTGAGTGGCACGACACACTGAGGACTACGCTTGCGGCTCTTGGGTTTGCTCCTTCTACTGCCGACCCGTCGCTGTTTCTACGCACCGACACCTCTCTGCCGCCGTTCTACATCCTCGTGTACGTCGACGACTTGGTCTTTGCCACAGCTGACACTGCTGGACTCGCCTACGTGAAGTCCGAGCTGCAGAAGAGACACACGTGCACAGACCTGGGTGAACTGCGCAGCTACCTTGGCTTGCAGATCACCCGGGACAGAGCACGCCGCACCATTACCCTGACTCAGTCACACATGGTGCAGCAGGTCCTTCAGCGCTTCGGCTTCACGTACTCCTCGCCTCAGGCCACTCCTCTGTCTACTCGCCACTCGCTCTCAGCTCTGCCTTCGGATGAGTCCGTAGAGTCGAGTGGCCCGTACCCAGAGCTTGTTGGCTGCCTCATGTACCTGATGACCTGCACACGACCTGACCTTGCATACCCTCTTAGCATTCTTGCACGCTATGTTGCTCCTGGGAGACACAGACCAGAGCACATGGCTGCAGCGAAGAGGGTGTTGCGCTACTTGTGCAGTACGTCGGGCATGGGGCTAGTGCTTGGAGGGCGGAGTCCAGTGGTCCTCACTGGGCACGCGGACGCTTCTTGGGCTGACGACCAGGCTACGCAGCGGTCGTCACAGGGTTACACCTTCAGCCTTGGTTCCGGCTCTGTTTCGTGGCGGGCTACTCGCTCGTCTTCTGTTCTTGGCTCGAGTTGTGAGGCTGAGATCTACGCCGGGGCCATGGCTGCACAGGAGCTTCGCTGGCTCACCTACCTGCTGACCGACCTTGGAGAGCCGCCTCGTTCTCCTCCAGTCCTGTACGTAGACAACAAGGCCATGCTGGCCTTGTGTCGAGAGCAGCGACTGGAGCACAGAACAAAGCACATTGCTCTCCGCTACTTCCTTGCTCGTGAGCTACAGCAACGTGGACAGTTGCGGCTTGCGTACGTGGCCTCTGAGGCCAACACTGCTGATGTCTTCACCAAGGCACTTCCGCCTTGTGATCATCAGCGCTTCTGCACTCAGCTGGGTCTTGTGCCCGTCTTGCCTCACTTGCTCTCCTCTTGACCTTGCTTGTACTCTCACATATTTATATACCTGCTCTTGCTTGTCTAGCTTTATATATATGTGTGTACTCTTGCATGTGAACTGGCCGTGTGGCCTTGACCCTGTGCTCGGACTGTGTGGTGACTTTGTGATCCACCCTGAGCTTGCTTTGCTTTGCTTTGCTTGACTGGTCTTGTGACCCCTTGTTCTCCCCCACTTTGCCTATGGGGGTGTGTCAGAACATTATAGCTTATGCTGTTGTGTAGGCTATAGTGGGGTATCCCATAGGGGGTACAACCAATTAGGGTTTCACATTTGTACTCACTTCATTTTCATAGTTCACGCATTCTCGTTCTCATTATCACACGAACAGTCATGAACATTCATGAATGCAACATCACAGAAATGCACATAACTTATGAACCGCTAAGGCGATTCACAAACCGTAAACACCAAAATGAAAAGCACACAAAAACGCATTCCGCACGACACATTACCTTTAAAACAAATACCTTTAGTTTTCACATTATTCGACGAATAGGCGACAGGTTGACGTGCAAAATATGTTTTGCACCCAACACAGGTACCATGCACGATTGGAATGCCTATATTTGGCGAATTTCATAGATCCAAAAGGCTAGAACCTGGTAGGGGGGTGGGGAATGGTATAATTTAATAGAAAATCGAAAACTATATGGTATTCACAGTATTTATACAGAGAAAATGATGTGTGGGTCGGTTCGGTCAGTGCGCACGCTTGTGTGCAGGTACAAGGCGGAGCTGGAGCTCTGCAATCTCCCAAATAATGTGGATCTAAAAGGTTAGAACCTAGTGTTGTTAAAGGGTTTTGGCTTAATCTGGTGGACTGGCAAGAAAACGGTACTAACTGCACATCTACAAACATAAGTAATGCGCTGGTCAGTTTGGTCGGTATGCGCGCCTGTAGTGCAGGTACCATGCACGATTGGAATGCCTATTTTTGGCGAATTACATAGATCCAAAAGGTTAGAACCTGGTAGGGGGGTGGGGAATGGTATAATTTAAAGGAAAAGCAAAATAATATATGATTTTCACTGTATTTATACTGAGAAAATGATGTGTGGGTCGTCGGTATGCACGCTTGTGTGCAGGTACAAGGCGGAGCTAGAGCTCTGAAATCTCCCAAATTATGTGGATCTAAAAGGTCAGAAACTAGTGTTGTTAAACTAGATGGCCTAATCTAGTGGACTGGAAAGAAAATGATACTAACTGCATCTCTACAAACATAAGTAATGCGCTGGTCCGTTAGGTCGGTATGCGCGACTGTAGTGCCGGTACCATGCACGACTGAAATGCCTATAATTGGCAAATTTCATAGATCCAAAACGTTAGAAACTGGTAGGGGGGTGGGGAATGGTATAATTTAAAGGAAAGGCGAAAAATATGTGGTATTCACTGTATTTACACGGAGAAAATGATGCGTGGGTCAGTTCTGTCAGTACGCACGCTTGTGTGCAGGTACAAGGCGGAGATGGAGCTCTGAAATCTCCCAAATTATGTGGATCTAAAAGGTTAGAACCTACTGTTGTTAAAGTAGATGGCCTAATCTATTTGACTGGCAAAACAATGGTACTAACTGCATCTCTACAAACATAAGTAGTGCGCTGGTCAGTTAGGTCGATATGGCTGCTGTAGCGCAGGGACCATGCACGACTGAAATGCGTATATTTGGCGAATTACATAGATCCAAAAGGTTAGAATCTGGTAGGGGGGTGGGGAATGGTATAATTTAAAGGAAAGGCGAAAAATATATGGTATTCACTGTATTTATCCGGAGCAAATTATGCGTGGGTCGGTTCGGTCAGTATGCACGCTTGTCTGCAGGTACAAGGCAGAGCTGGAGCTCTGAAATGTCCCAAATTATGTGGATCTAAAAGGTTAGAACCTAGTGTTGTTAAATTAGATGGCCTAATCTAGTGGACTGGCAAGAAAATGGTACTAACTGCATCTCTAGAAACATAAGTAATGCGCTAGTCAGTTTGTTCGGTATGCGCGACTGTAGTGCAGGTACCATGCACGACTGGAATGCATATATTTGGCGAATTACATAGATCCAAAAGGTTAGAACCTGGTAGGGGGGGAAGGGGGGGGAATGGTATAATTTTTTGGAAAGGAAAAAAAAATGGTATTTACTATATTTATACAAAACAATGATGCGTGGGTCGGTTTGGTTAGTACGCACGCTTGTGTGCAGGTACAAGGCGGAGCTGGAGCCCTGAAATATCCCAAATTATGTGGATCTAAAATGTTTGAACCTAGTGTTGTTAAAGTAGATGGCCTAATCTAGTGGACTGGCAAGAAAATGGTACTAAATGCACCTCTACAAATATAAGTAATGCGCTGGTCACTTTGGTCGGTATGCGCGCCTGTAGCGCAGGTACCATGCACGACTGGAATGCCTATATTTGGCGAATTACATAGATCCAAAAGGTTAGAACCTGGTAGGGGGGTGGGGAATTGTACAATTTAAAGGAAAAGCGAATAATATATGGTATTCACTGTATTTATACAGAGAAAATGATGCATGAATCGGTTCGGTCAGTATGCACGCTTGTGTGCAGGTACAAGGCGGAGCTGGAGCTCTGGAATCTCCCGAAGTATGTGAATCTATAAGGTTAGAACCTAGAGTTGTTAAATTAGATGGCCTAATCTAGTGGACTGGCAAGAAAATGGTACTAACTGCATCACTAGAAACATAAGTAATGCGCTGGTCTGTTTGTTCGGTATGCGCGACTGTAGTGTGTTAAAGTTTAGAAGAAAGAAGGGATGCACTAGCAAGAATGGGGATACAAATAGGAAACCCTAGAAGGGTTGTACTCGCTATAGAGCACCCCACTACAGGCTAGAGCATAAGATAACATTCTGACACACCCCCATAGCCAAAGTGGGGTGTAATCAGCAGAGTAAGCAAAGGAGTACAAGCTCAGGGTGGATCACAATGTCACCACACATTCTGAGCACAAGTTCAAGAAGCAATAGTTTAAGTTCACAATTATGAGCAAAGCTAGTGGTAGTCACAACGGGCAAGTGAGGAGGAGGAGAGAGAGTGAGAGGAGAGGAGATAGGAGGCGACGGCTGAAGCTGCAGACACACAGGCAACAGGAGGCAGACTGGCACAGCGGCTACCGGACGAAGTCCCCGGAATACAGGAGTAACAGGCCCCGCGGCTAAAGTAGCGGCAGACGAGCAACGGACCCACGGGCGGCTGGCACAGCTGGCTACGACTGGGCTACCGGACGAAGTCCCCGGAATACAGGTGCTGCTGGCGACACGACGGCAACCTCCATTCAGCTTCCCCAAACTATCCCACTCCCCCCTGGCACATACCCGCTGCTACACCGCTAGCTCCACTCCCCCTTCACCCCCCCTTAGTACCACTCCACCGGCTCCAACACGTCCACCCCCCCTCAGCGGCAGCTGCAGCACAGGGAGACGGAGGAGGAGGAGGAGCAGGGAACAGTACACAGTGGGTGCACCCCCATACCCCGCACCCCCAAACCCTAATACAGGAGAATGGGGAGTAGGAGGGGTGGGGCACGAGTAGAAGCGCTGGGGGACAGTAGGGGGGGCAGGGGCAGCAAGGAGCGGGCCCACCACGGGCCTGGTAGGGTCGCCCGAACCGCGCGTAGGCGGCCTGAGCCGCGCGCGGGCCTGGCGCCGCCCGTACGGGCCGCGCGCGGGCCTGGCGCAGCCCGTACGGGTCGCGCGCTGGCCTGGCGCAGCCCGTACGGGTCGCGCGCTGCCTGTACGGGCCGCGCGCAGGCCACGACGGGCGACGGGGGGCGACGAACGGGTCCCCATCGCCCGTCGCGGCGCCTCCCGAGGGCGACGCGACGGTTGACGGGGCTGAAGCCCGCCGCGCGCCTCGGGGCGCACAGCGGGCAGAGAACCGCCGCGCGCCTCGGGGTGCACGGCGGGCAGAAAACCGCCGCGCGCCTCGGGGCGCACGGCGGGAAGAAAAAACCGCCGCGCGCCTCGGGGCGCACGGCGGGAAGAAAACTGCCACACGCCACGGGGCGTGCGGCACCGAGTGTAGTGGTAGGAGTTGCAGCGGAAGCTAGGAGGTGGTAAGCCCACCCACAGGATCGATCCAAGGGGATCGACCTGCTCTGATAGCATGTTAAAGTTTAGAAGAAAGAAGGGATGCACTAGCAAGAATGGGGATACAAATAGGAAACCCTAGAAGGGTTGTACTCGCTATAGAGCACCCCACTACAGGCTAGAGCATAAGATAACATTCTGACATAGTGCAGGTACCATGCACGACTGGAATGCCTATATTTGGCAAATTACATAGATGCAAAAGGTAAGAACCTGGTAGGGGGGTGGGGAATGGTATAATTTCAAGGAAATGAAAACAATATATGGTATTCACTATATTTATACAGAGAAAATGATGCGTGGGTCGGTTCGGTCAGTACGCACGCTTGTGTGTAGGTACAAGGCAGAGCTGGAGCCCTGAAATCTCCCAAATAATGTGGATCTAAAATGTTAGAACCTAGTGTTGTTAAAGTATATGGCCTAATCTAGTGGACTGGCAAGAAATTGGTACTAACTACATCTCTAGAAACATAAATAATGCGCTGGTCAGTATGTTCGGTATGCCCGACTGTAGTGCAGGTACCATACACGACTGGAATGCCTATATTTGGCAAATTACATAGATCCAAAAGGTTAGGACCAGGTAGGGGGGTGGGAATGGTATAATTTAAAGGAAAGGGGAAAACTATGTGGTATTCACTGTATTTATACAGAGAAAATTATGCGTGGGTCGGTTCGGTCAGTATGCACGCTTGTGTGCAGGTACAAGGCGGAACTGGAGCCCTAAAATCTCCCAAATTATGTGGATCTAAAAGGTTAGAACCTAGTGTTGTAAAGTAGATGGCTTAATCTAGTGGACTGGCAAGAAAAGGGTACTAACTGCACCTCTACAAACATAAGTAATGCGCTGGTCAGTTTGGTCGGTATGCGCGCATGTAGCGCAGGTGCCATGCATGACTGGAATGCATATATTTGGCGAATTACATAGATCCAAAAGGTTAGAACCTGGTAGGGGGGTGGGGAATGGTATAATTTATTGGAAAGGAAAAACAAATATGGTATTCACTATATTTGTACAGAGAAAATTATGCATGGGTCGGTTTGGTCCGTACGCACGCTTGTGTGCAGGTACAAGGCAGAGCTGGAGCCCTAAATCTCACAAATTATGTGGATCTAAAAGGTTAGAACCTAGTGATGTTAAAGTAGATGGCTTAATCTAATGGACTGGCAAGAAAATGGTACTAACTGCACCTCTAAAAACATAAGTAATGCGCTGGTCAGTTTGGTCGGTATGCGCGCATGTAGCGCGGGTGCCATGCACGACTGGAATGCCTATATTTGGCGAATTACATAGATCCAAAAGGTTAGAACCTGGTAGGGGTGTGGGGAATGGTATTATGTAAAGGAAAGGCGAAAAATATATGGTATACACTGTATTTATACAGAGAAAATGATGCGTGGGTCGGTTCGGTCAGTATGCATGCTTGTCTGCAGGTACAAGGCGGAGCTGGAGCCCAAAATGTCAGAATGAATGAAACAGGAATGATTGACTAGCAGCAGAATGTGAGTACAAGTATGACAAACCTAGTTATGTACCCCCTAGAGGCTAACCCACAATAGCCTACACACATATAACACATACAATGTTTGACACACCCCCATAGGCTAAGTGGGGGAGAACAAGGGGTCACAGGACCGGTCAAAGCAAAGCAAAGCAAAGCTCAGGGTGGATCTCAAGGATACCACACAAATTCCGAGCACAAGCAAGTGGTCACAAGACCAGTTCACATGCAGTTTGATAATAGAACAAGAGGTACAGTGATCACAACCTAGCAAGTGAAAGCATGCAGGTATATATATAGAGATCACAGTACAAGCAGAGTAAGAAGTGAGCAAGTGAGGGAGAGTAGGCACAAGGCCTAGAACAGTACAGAAACGCTGATGGTCACAAGGCTGAAGCGCCTTGGTGAACACATCAGCAGTGTTGGCCCGAGTGGCCACGTAACGCAGACGAAGCTGACCACGCTGCTGCAGCTCTCGAGCAAGGAAGTAGCGCAGAGCGATGTGCTTCGTTCTGTGCTCCAGTCTGTGCTCCTCACACAAGGCAATGGCTGCCTTGTTGTCGACGTATAGCACTGGAGGAGAACTAGGCCGCTCTCCGAGGTCGATCAGCAGGTAGGTGAGCCAGCGTAGCTCCTGGGCAGCCATGGCTGTGGCGTAGATCTCAGCCTCACAACTGGAGCTGAGAACAGAGGAAGAGCGTGTAGAACGCCAGGAAACAGAGCCAGAGCCAAGGCTGAAGGTGTAACCCTGAGACGACCGCTGCGTAGCCTGGTCGTCAGCCCAAGAAGCGTCTGAGTGTCCAGTGAGGACAACGTCGCGCCGTCCTCCAAGCACAAGCCCCATGCCCGACGTACTGCACAAGTAGCATAACACCCTCTTAGAGGCATCCATGTGCTCCTTCCGGTGACGGCCAGGAGCGACATAGCGTGCTAGGATGCTAAGAGGGTAGGCTAGGTCAGGTCGAGTGCAGGTCATCAGGTACATGAGGCAGCCCACAAGCTCTGGATACGGGCCACTCGGCTCTACGGACTCATCCGAAGGCAGAGCTGAGAGCGAGTGACCGGTAGGCAGAGGAGTGGGCTGAGGCGAAGCGGAAGCGCTGAAGGACCTGCTGCACCATGTGTGACTGAGTCAAGGTGATGGTGCGCTGTGCTCTGTCCCGGGTGATCCGCAAGCCAAGATAGCTTGTCAGCTCACCCAGGTCTGTGCACGTGTGTCTCTTCTGCAGCTCCGACTTCACGTGGCGAGTGCCTCAGTGTCAGCAGTAGCAAAGACCAAGTCGTCTACGTACACGAGAACGTAGAACGGCGGCAGAGTGGTGTCGGTGCGTAGAAACAGCGACGGGTCAGCAGTAGAAGGAGCAAACCCAAGAGCAGTAAGAGTAGTCCTCAGTGTGTCGTGCCACTCACGGGGCGCCTGGCGGAGACCGTAGACCGGCCGCCGGAGGCTCCACTGGGTACCAGGAGGGAACGACCTAGTGAATCCAGGTGGGCGGCGCAGCCAGATCTCCTCGTGCAGGGTGCCCTGTAGGAAAGCAGTGCTGAAGTCAAGGCAGTGGAGCTCGTAGTCACGCTGAGCGGCGACGTGCAGCAGAACCCGAAGAGTGGTCATCTTCGGGGTCGGGGAGAAGGTCTGGAAGAAGTCAACTCCCTCTCGCTGACTGAAGCCTCGTGCAACGTAACGCGCCTTGAAGGCAGGCAGAGAACCCGGCGGCCGCTTCACCCTGAAAATCCACATGCCACTGACGATGTTCGCCCCAGGTGGGGGAACCTCGTCGACGAAGGTGCCTGTGGACTTCCGAGAAGCCATCTCTGCGTCCATGGCTGTCTGCCACTGAGAGGAGTACTCACCCTCCATCGCCTCTGCGTAGGAGCGTGGGGTCGGGATGTCTGGTGCATCCGGGTCTCCCTCAGGGGCAATCAGCATGGACACGAGATGAGGTAAAGCAGCAGCAAAGCACTCAAACTCCTCCTGTCTGTCCTCAAGGACGTCCGTGCCAAGAGCACACTCACCCCCGACGGACGGAGGACAGACAGACTCAGACTCAGCGACAAGGCTAGCGGCGTAGTCTAGACGACAGGCGGCAGCAAAGTTAACAAGCTCAGCAACTAGAGCAGACGCAGCAGAGGACTCAAAGTTAGGGTCAGTGACAACAGTGGCAAGGAGACGCGCGACAGTAGGACTGGCAGCACGAGTAAGGTCTGACGGCGGGTCGGCAACGTCAGGAAGAGAGGACGCAGGAGGAGACGGCAGAATGACGCGCTGTGGAGCAGTGGACTGACGCAGGGTCATGTAGTGAGTGCCTAGGACAGGAGGAGGACGCTCACGTGGAGCACGACGACCAGTGCGGGCAGTGCGGACAGGCGACGCTGGACGAGACTCAGAAGACGCAGGACTGGACTCAGGCGACGGAGGACGAGACTCAGGCTCACGACGCTCCGTAAAGCTACCTGTCGGCGCAGTGTAAGGAGAAGGACCAGGCAGTGGAGAGGCAGGCTGTAACTGTGACTGCGACGAGACAGGTGGTGAACTCAGTAGGGGAGGAGGAGTAGGACCAGGAGAGGGCGGGAGACCAAGAACCTGCTGAAGGAGCGGAACGTAGTACGGCCGCGGCCGCTCAGTACCTCCGGTGCCAACCCCCGCAGCAGCTCCAGTCCCAGCAGCTCCAGTACCTCCAGTACGAGCACCTCCAAGACCGGCGGCTCCAGCAGCTCCAGCACCAGCAGCACCACCAGCAGCACCAGCACCTCCAGCAGCTGCAGCAGCAGCAGCACCTCCAGCAGCTCCAGCAGTACCAGCAGCACCAGTACCAGCAGCACCTCCAGCAGCGCCAGCAGCACCGCCAGCAGCAGCAGCACCTCCTGCAGCTCCAGTAGCACCAGCACCAGTAACACCTCCAGCAGCTCCAGCAGCACCAGCAGCAGCAGCAGCACCTCCTGTAGCTCCAGCAGCACCAGCACCAGCAACACCTCCAGCAGCTCCAGCAGCACCAGTAGTACCTCAAGCAGCTCCAGCAGCACTAGCACCAGTAGCACCAGGACCAGTAGCACCCCCAGCAGCTCCAGCAGCAGCACCGGGGTCCGCGACGCGAGGAGCGCCACTCCGGAGACTGCAGTGCCGAGCGTACCACTCGCGGAGCTGCAGGAAGAGGGCAGCACCCGCCTAGGAGGGGAAGCACCAGCACCAGCTGCTCTCCGAGCGCCAGAAGCACCTCTCCTGAGGCTGCAGTACTGTAGGTACCACTCACGCAGCTGCTCGGAGGAGAGAGCTCCTCCAGGTGTAGCACTCCCAGGCTCAGCACCCCCAGACTCAGCACCCCCAGACTCAGCACCCCCAGACTCAGCACCCCCAGGCTCCGCACCCCCAGGCTCCGCACCCCCAGGCTCCGCACGCTCAGGCTCAGCACCCCTAGCAGGACGAGAGTCGACAGCTACCTCGACAGGGTCTACCTGGGACACACCTGAGGGAGCGGCACCCTGAGGGGGGAGGGGGTCTACCACAGCAGCACCTGGCGCGAGGAAGAGAGGCGGGGGAGGGAGCGGGGCAGTGCGGTAGGGGAAGAGGCGGTAGTAGGGCACCGACTCGTCAAAAGTGACGTCCTGAGAGGGCAGGACACGGTGCGAGGTGGCGTGGTAAAACTGCCAACCAGACGCGTCCGGGACAAAGCCAAGGAAGACACAAGGAACAGCGCGGGAGGAGAGCTTGTCCGCAGACGTATCACGGACAAAAGCTCGAGATCCCCAGACCCGAAAACGCGACGCATCGCCAACCTCCCCCGTCCACAGCAGTGTGGGCGAGGTCTCCGGCAAGGAGACACGGGGCCAGAGGTTGAGCTGATGCGCAGCGTAGCGGACTGCAAACGGCCACAGAAAGTGGGGGGCAGCCGCATGGATCAAAGAGGTACGAGCGACCTCCATGACCAAGCCAATGCGGCGCTCAGCAACCCCATTCTGCTGTGGAGAGGCCGGAAGCGTGAACGACTGCTCAATGCCGTGCTCCGCACAGTAGGCTGCCAAGAGGTCGGAGGAGAACTCACCACCTCTGTCAGAGTGCAGACGCAAGACAGGAAAGTCCGAGTGGAACCGCTCGCTGAGCTGGAGACGAGAAGCACGGATCCAAGGGATCAAAACAGCAGGGACCTCACCCTTGGTGCGCAAGGGGAAGACCGTGGTGTAGCGCGAGTAGTCGTCAACAACGATCAGGAAGTACCGCTCCTGACCCTGTCCACGGACGCGGGCTGGGCCCCACACGTCCATGTGGAGCGTCTGCAAGGGAGCAGTCGTCGGGGGAAACGAGGAGGAGTGAGGAGCGGCGCGCTGCCGCCCCTCGACACAAGGAAGACAGGGAGGAGCAGGCGAGGGTGGGAGGGGAGGGAGTACCCGGGGAAGACCAGAGACAAGGTACCGTTTGTGCATGGCACGAAGGCGCTGCACGGACGGGTGACCAAGGCGGTGGTGCCAGAGGACAGTCTCGTGTGCCAGAGAGCGACACGAGCAGGGGGCGGACAACTGACCTGACGCAGACGCAGACGCAGCTACCTGAGGGGACGCAGTGGTCAGTGTGTACAGGTCCGACCCCGGCTGCCTAGTGAAGGTAGCGAGGTGACGGCCCGTCCGAGCACACGTGCAGTGTGTCACACGCTCGTAGGCAGGGGTGAACTGGTGGACACCCCCGTCCTGGAGCGCACAACCCGCCACCAAGTTCGTAGAGAACGAGGGGAGGTGGAGACCTGACAGAGTGCCCGACGGAACCGCAGGACAGGGAAGGACAGTGGAGGAGGTCGCAATGACCGGACCCCCAGAGGGGTCAGCAAGGGAGACAGCAACTGGCCGAGCAAGCTGCTCAAGGGCAGTGCGGTCACGAAAGAAACAGCGAGAAGCGCCTGAGTCTAGAGTGAAGGTGTGCAGTGCCTCAGTGGACTCAGTACCAGGGGGCGCAGACTCACTAGCACCTGGAGCAGAAGCCTCACCAGCACCTGGGGCAGCAGACACGTAAGCACCTAGCGCAGCAGCCTCACCAGCACCTGGGGCAGCAGACACGCAGGCACCTAGAGCGGCAGCCTCACTGGTGCGAATGCCCGGGTCGGGCGGAACACGCAGGTACTGATCACCCTCTCCACTAGTAGACAACAGATACATGGCAGTGAGAATAGCATCAAAGTCAAGAGCAAAGACATCAATGTTCTTCTTCATCAGATCCCACCAGCGGGGCAGCTCAGTGGCAGTAGGGAACTGAGTGCGCCAAGCGTCGTCGAGGCGGGAGAAGCAGCGCTGCGTGGTGTGCGCCCTCCCACACGTCTGGCCAGTGCGCTCACCAGTGCGGATGACGTACGTGCAGCTAAGGCCACCCCCCCTCCCGTGCTGAGAGTACCACTCACGAAGCTCCTGGGGAGAGAGAGTCTGCTGTCCTCCAGCGCCACCACGACCACCACCTCCGCCGCCACCACCTCGACCACCACCGCCCCTGCCGCCGCCTCGTCCACCGCCGCCCCCACCACCGCCCCCACCCCGGCCACCTCCTCCGCTGCTGCCGCCACCACCCCCACCGCTGCCACTAGCCCCTCCTGCCCCGCCACCACCCCCACCGCCTCCACCGCCCCCACCACCGCCTCCCCCGCCGTCACCTCCACCTCCCTTGCCCCCTTTGCCCTTGCCGCTGCGGCGCCAGCTCGAAGCGGACGCAGTCCCGACCTGCTCAGTACCAACTAGGTCGACAGCAGCAGCAGAGGCGACAGAGGGGAGAAGGGGGGAAGGGGAACACCCCTCGAAGAACGGGGTGCGGGGGTCGCCACGAGAGGCAGCTACAGCGACTATGCTAGTCTCGGCTGCAAGCAGTTCCTTCTCGAGCAGGTCAACGGTGAGCTCAGTGGGGCAGCGAGCGAGGAAGTGGTCCCTGACCGAACGAAGAGAGTCAGGGAGACGGGTGACAAGGTGGTAGAGAGTGAGCCAGAGCGGGGGGGGGTGGGTGGCAAGAAACTCAGCGGGCATAGCTGCACGGAAGCGAGCCTCACTAGTGCGGAGGTGTGTGGTGAGGTCAGCTACTGTGGCGAAAGCGGACAGGTCTGGGAACAGGTAGGGGAGCGAGAGACGGCCTAGCGCAGCAGAGGCAGGTGAGGAGTAGCGTGCAGCTACAGCAGTGTACAGTGCCTGCGCAGTTTTGTGCTGGCCAAAGTGCTCGCGCTCATCTACCGGCAGGGAGTTGCGAATAGCAAAGCGAGCGTGGGCGTCACGAGTCTGCCACTGGGAGCGGGCAGTACTGTCAGCAGTAACAGCAGGGGCAGCAGCGAGGCCTAGTGCGTGATCGTACAGCGAGATGTTCTCCTTTGCAGTGAGCTGGAGGAACAGGTGCAAGTCATCTAGCCAGGTGTCAAACTTCAGTGGGCGGCCCTCAGCATCGAAAGCGAGTACAGCAGGGCTAGCCATAGTTGCAGTAAGAGCAGTAGTGTCGTAGCAACAGCAGGAACAGTAGCAGTAGTAGCAGCAGCGAAACCCTAAAAGCAGGCGGCTCGGTTCGGGCGGCTCGGTTCGGGCGGCTCGGTTCGGGCGGCTCGGTTCGGGCGGCTCGGTTCGGGCGGCTCGGTTCGGGCGGCTCGGTTCTGGCGGGGCCGTGGCGGTCGCGCGTGGGGCGGCTCGGTTCCGGCGGGGCCGACGGGGCCTCTAAGGGGGGCGGATGCGGGGCCGACGGGGCCTCTAAGGGGCGAACGCGGGGCCGACGGGGCCGCTAAGGGGCGGCGCGTGGGGTCGACGGGGCCGTAAGGGGCCGCTAAGGGGCGGCGCGCGGGGTCGACGGGGCCTTAAGGGGCCGCTAAGGGGCGGCGCGCGGGGTCGACGGGGCCGTAAGGGGCCGCTAAGGGGCGGCGCGCGGGGTCGACGGGGCCGTGAGGGGCCGCTAAGGGGCGGCGCGCGGGGTCGACGGGGCCGTGAGGGGCCGCTAAGGGGTCGACGGGGCCGTAAGGGGCCGCTAAGGAGGGGCGCACGAGGGCGCTGGGGGGGAGGCGCTCGAGGGCGCTCCGACAGTAGAGCGCACGAGGGCGCTAGTAGGCGGTCAGTGTGGTGGGCCCTTTAAAAATTCGGTCCTAGCGGAGGACCTGCTCTGAAACCATGTCAGAATGAATGAAACAGGAATGATTGACTAGCAGCAGAATGTGAGTACAAGTATGACAAACCTAGTTCTGTACCCCCTAGAGGCTAACCCACAATAGCCTACACAAATATAACACATACAATGTTTGACACAAAAATCTCCCAAATTATGTGGATCTAAAATATTAGAACCTAGTTTTGTTAAATTAGATGGTCTAATCTAGTGGACTGGCAAGAAAATGATACTAACTGCATTTCTACAAACATAAGTAATGCGCTGGTCAGTTTGGTCGGTATGCGCGCCTGTAGCGCAGGTACCATCCAAGTCGGAATGCCTATATTTGGCAAATTACATAGATCCAAAAGGTTAGAACCTGGTAGAGGGGTGGGAAATGGTATAATTTAAAGGAAAAACGAAACATATATGGTATTCACTGTATTTATACAGAGAAAAGGATGTGTGGGTCGGTTCGGTCAGTATGCACTCTTGTGTGCAGGTACAAGGCGGAGGTGGAGCTTTGAATGTCAGAATGTTATCTTATGCTCTAGCCTGTAGTGGGGTGCTCTATAGCGAGTACAACCCTTCTAGGGTTTCCTATTTGTATCCCCATTCTTGCTAGTGCAATCCTCTTCTTCTCTCTTCTCTCTTTTAAACTTTAACATTGAAATCTCCCAGATTATGTGAATCTAAAAGGTTAGAACCTAGTGTTGTTAAAGTAGATGGCCTAATCTTATGGACTGGCAAGAAAATGGTACTAACTGCATCTCTACAAACATAAGTAATGCGCTGGTCAGTTTGGTCGGTATGCGCGCCTGTAGTGCAGGTACCATGCACGACAGGAATGCCTATATTTGGCGAATTACATAGATCCAAAATGTTAGAACCTGGTAGGGGGGTGGGGAATGGTATATTTTAAAGGAAATGCGAAAATATATATGGAATTCACTGTATTTATACAGAGATAATGATGCGTGGGTCGGTTCGGTCAGTACGCACGTTTGTGTGCAGGTACAAGGCAGAGATGGAGCTCTGAAATGTCCCAAATTATGTGGATCTAAAATGTTAGAACCTCGTGTTGTTAGAATAGATGGCCTAATCTAGTGGACTGGCAAGAAAGTGGTACTAATTGAAACTCTACAAACATAAGTAATGCGCTTGTCAGTGTGGTCAGTATGCGCGAGTGCAGGTACCATGAACGACTCGAATGCCCATATTTGGTGAATTACATAGATCCAAAAGATTAGAACCTGGTAGGGGGTGGCGAAAGGTATAATTTGAAGGAGCGAAAAATATATGGAATTCAATGTATTTATACAGAGAATATGATGCGTGGGTCGGTTTGGTCAGTATACACGCTTGTGTGCAGGTACAAGGCGGAGCTGGAGCTCTGAAATCTCCCAAATTGTGTGGATCTAAAAGGTTAGAACCTAGTGTTATTTGAAGTAGATGGCCTAATCTAGGGACTTTCAAGAAAATGGTACTAACTGCACACCTACAAACATAAGTAATGCGCTGGTCAGTTTGGTCGGTATGCGCGCCTGTAGCGCAGGTACCATGCATGAAAGGAATGCCTATATTTGACGAAGTAAATAGATCCAAAAGGTTAGAATCTGGTAGGGGGGTGGGGAATGGTAGAATTTAAAGGAAAAGCAAAACAATTATGGTATTCAATGTAATTATACAGAGAAAAATATGCGTGGGTCAGTTCGGTGAGTATGCACGCTTGTATGCAGGTACAAAGCGGAGATGGAGCTCTGAAATCTCCCAAATTATGTGGATCTAAAATGTTAGAACCTAGTGTCGTTAAAGTAGATGGCCTAATCTAGTGGACTGGCAAGAAAATGGTACTAACTGCACCTCTACAAACATAAGTAATGCGCTGGTCAGTTTGGTCGATATGCGCGCCTGTAGTGCAGGTACCATGCACGACAAGAATGCCTATATGTTGCGAATTACATAGATCCAAAAAGGTTAGAATCTGGTAGGGGGGTGGGGAAGGGAATAATTTGAAGGAAAGGCGAAAAATATATGGTATTCACTGTATTTATACAGAGAAAAGATGTGTGGGTCGGTTCGGTTAGTATGCACTCTTGTGTGCAGGTACAAGGCGGAGACGGAGCTCTGAAATCTCCCAAATTATGTGGATCTAACAGGTTAGAACCTAGTGTTGTTAAAGTAGATGGCCTAATCTGGTGGACTGGCAAGAAAATGGTACTAATTGCATCTCTACAAACATAAGTAATGCGCTGGTCAGTTTAGTCGATATGCGCGCCTGTAGTGCAGGTACCATGCACGACTGGAATGCCTATATTCGGCGAATTACATAGGTCCAAAAGGTTAGAACCTGGTAGGAGGGTGGGGATATGTATAATTTAAAGGAAACGCGAAACATATGTGGTATTCACTGTATTTATACAGAGAAAATGATGCGTTGGTTGGTTCGGCCAGGATGCACGCTTGTGTGCAGGTACAAGGCGGAGCGGGAGCTCTGAAATCTCCCAAATTATGTGGATCTAAAAGCTTAGAACCTAGTGTTGTTAAATTAGATGGCCTAATTTAGTGGACTGGCAAGAAAATGGTACTAACTGCACCTCTACAAACATAAGTAATGCGCTGGTCAGTTTGGTCGGTATGCGCGCCTGTAGCGCAGGTACCATCCAAGCCGGAATGCCTATATTTGGCAAATTACATAGATCCAAAAGGTTAGAACCTGGTAGAGGGGTGGGAAATGGTATAATTTAAAGGAAAAACGAAACATATATGGTATTCACTGTATTTATACAGAGAAAAGGATGTGTGGGTCGGTTCGGTCAGTATGCACTCTTGTGTGCAGGTACAAGGCGGAGGTGGAGCTTTGAAATCTCCCAGATTATGTGAATCTAAAAGGTTAGAACCTAGTGTTGTTAAAGTAGATGGCCTAATCTGGTGGACTGGCAAGAAAATGGTACTAATTGCATCTCTACAAACATAAGTAATGCGCTGGTCAGTTTAGTCGATATGCGCGCCTGTAGTGCAGGTACCATGCACGACTGGAATGCCTATATTCGGCGAATTACATAGATCCAAAAGGTTAGAACCTGGTAGGAGGGTGGGGATATGTATAATTTAAAGGAAACGCGAAACATATGTGGTATTCACTGTATTTATACAGAGAAAATGATGCGTTGGTTGGTTCGGCCAGGATGCACGCTTGTGTGCAGGTACAAGGCGGAGCGGGAGCTCTGAAATCTCCCAAATTATGTGGATCTAAAAGCTTAGAACCTAGCGTTGTTAAATTAGATGGCCTAATTTAGTGGACTGGCAAGAAAATGATACTAACTGCACCTCTACAAACATAGGTAATGTGCTGGTCAGTTTGGTCGGTATGCGCGCCTGTAGCGCAGGTACCATGCACGACTGGAATGCCTACATTTGACGAACTACATAGATGCAAAAGGTTAGAATCTGGTAGGGGGGTGGGGAATGGTAAAATTTAAAGGAAAGCATAAAATAAATGGTAATCACTGTATTTATACAGGGAAAATGATGTGTGGGTCGGTTCGGTCAATATGCACGCTTGTGTGCAGGTACAAGGTGGAGCTGGAGCTCTGAAATCTCCTAACGCGTATAGGGATTTATGCGTTTTCTAAGCATTTGTCGGCAAAAACTGCCGAAAATATAGGCGCTGGACTTTTCTTTGCGCAAGAACAAATCCAGAACGGCTCTAATAGGTGTACTTGAGCATGAGCCACTCGAATATGCAATAACATTCAGGTTGTTGAATGCTTTTCCCTACGCCTATAAGGATTCATCCGCTTTCTAAGCATTTGTCGGCAAAAACTGTCAGAATGTATTTGCTGTCTAGCCTGCAGTGGGGTACTCTGTAATGAGTACAACCCAATTTAGGGTGTTGTACTTGTATCCCAACTCTTGCTAGTGAAAACCGCATTCCTCTCCTTCCAAACCTCTCGATACTTTTCCTAAACTCGAACTCAACTACCAAGGCTCCTAAACTATGGCTCCTAAGCCAAACTCACGCTAGGATTTTGATATGGTATCAGAGCTTAACGTTCCTGGCCTGTGGGCCCACTCGATTCCGCTGCCCTACTGTGTGTCGCGCGCCCCGTGGCGCGCGACATCCCATTTTTCTTCCCCCCACGCGCTCGGAGCGCGTGGCGGTTTTCTGCCCGCCGTGCGCCCCGAGGCGCGCGGCGGGTTCCTACCTCATCGCGGCGTCTTAGGGGCCCGCGCACTGGCCCCGACCGTCGCCTCGTCGAGGCGTTTTGGGGGCCTGCACGCAGGTCCCTCCCGTCGCCTCGTCGCGGCACTTTCGGGGCCCGCGAGCCGGCCCCTCCCGTTGCCTCGTCGCGGCGCCTTAGGGGCCTGCGCGCGGTCCCCTCTCGTTGCCAGTCGAGGCACTTTTGGGGACCTGCGCGGCTCCCTAGCACATCGCCCGTCAGGGCACAATGGGGGCCGCGCCCTTCCCCTCCCCTCCCTCCTACTTTCCGCTGCAGCAGCCGCCCCTGGAGCCGCCGCCCCTGAAGCAGCCGCCCCTGGAGCGGCCTGCCTTGCAACAGCAGCCGCCCCTGGAGCAGCCGCCCCTGGAGCAGCCGCCCCAGCAGCAGCAGCCCCTGGAGCAGCCGCCCCAGCAGCAACAACCCCTGGAGCCGCCGCCACTGCAGCGGCCGCCCCAGCAGCAGCAACCCCTGAAGCAGCCGCCCCAGCAGTAGCAGCCCCTGGAGCAGCCGCCCCAGCAGCAGCAGCCTCTGGAGCAGCCGCCCCAGCAGCAGCAGCCCCTGGAGCAGCCGCCCCAGCAGCAGCAGCCCCTGGAGCAGCCGCCCCAGCAGCAGCCGCCCCAGCAGCAGCAGCCCCAGCAGCAGCAGCCCCTGGAGCAGCCGCCCCAGCAGCAGCAGCACCTGGAGCAGCCGCCCCAGCAGCATCAGCCCCAGCAGCAGCAGCCCCTGGAGCAGCCGCCCCAGCAGCAGCAGCCCCTGGAGCAGCCGCCCCAGCAGCAGCAGCCCCTGGAGCAGCCGCCCCTGGCCCCTGCAGCAGCCGCTCCTGGACCCGGTGCAGCCGTGGGGGGGTGGGTGCGGGGGTGATGGTTGTGGGGGTGTCGGTTGTGCGTGCCGTTCCCTCCTCCTCCTCCTCCTTCGTCTCCCACTGCTGCAGCTCTCGCTGAGAGGGGTGGATGTGTGGGAGTCTGGGGTTTAGGGTTTAAGGGGGTGCTGTCGGTGTAGGGCTAGGGTTTGAGCAGGGGGTGTGTGAGAAGGGCGTTAGGCAGCTGGGGAGGTCGAGTGGAGGCAGCAGTCTTGTCGTCAGCAGCAGCAGCAGTCCGGAGGCTACAATCTCCGGTAGTCGCCAGTCGCCCGTGGGTCCGTTGCTCGTCTGCCGCTACTTTTAGCCGCGGGGCCAGTTACCCCAGTAGTCCGGAGCGCTGTTCCGGTAGCCACTGAGCCAGCAGCTCGTCTGTGTGTCTGCAGTGTCAGCAGTCGCCTCCCATCTTCTCTCCCCCACAGTCTCTCCTCCTCCTCACTTGCCCTCTGTGATTAGCTCTAGCCTTACTTACCTATTGTGAACTCTTGCTCTATGCTTGCTCATTGTGCTGATTACACCCCACTTTGGCTATGGGGGTGTGTCAGAATGTATTTGCTGTCTAGCCTGCAGTGGGGTACTTGTCAGAGTTATATGACATAGCTACTGTAGGCTATAGTGGGGTAGCACATATGGGGTACAGTTGCCTAGGGTTTGCCTTTTGTACCCAACTTTCACTTAGTCATTTCATTCCTGTTTTCTTGATTCACATGGTATAGAGCGGGTTCCTACATGGGACCGTTCCTTCCTAAGGGCCCACCATAAGAATTTTTTTTAGCTGCCCGCGCACATTGCGCCCTGCCCTAAAATTTTTTTTAGCGGCCCCTACGCTGCCCCTACGCGGCCCCTACGCCGCCTCCCACGCGCCCCCTATGCGGCCCCTGGCGGCGCCCTGACGAGGCCCCTGCCGGCGCCCTATCGCGGCCCCTGACGCGCCCCCTGGTGGCGCCCTGACGCGGCCCTGACGCGGCATGACGCGGCCCCTGGCGGCGCCCTGACGCGGCCCTGCCGCGGCCCCTGACGCGGCCCTGACGCGGCCTGCCGCGGCCCCTGCCGCGGCCCTGAAGCGGCCCCTGACGCGGCCCTGATGCGGCTCTGCCGCGGCCCTGACGCGGCCCTGACGCGGCCCTGCCGCGGCCCCTGGCGGCGCCCTGACGCGGCCCCTGATGCGGCGCCCTGACGCGGCCCCTGCTGCGGCCCTGACGCGGCCCTGCCGCGGCCCCTGACGCGGCCCTGACGCGGCCTGCTACGGCCCCTGCCGCGGCCCTGAAGCGGCCCCTGACGCGGCCCTGACGCGGCTCTGCCGCGGCCCTGACGCGGCCCTGACGCGGCCCCTGACGCGGCCCCTGCCGCGGCCCCTTCCGCGGCCCTGACGCGGCCCTGCCGCGGCCCCTGGCGGCGCCCTGACGCGGCCCCTGACGCGGCGCCCTGACGCGGCCCTGCCGCGGCCCCTGACGCGGCCCCTGCCGCGGCCCCTGACGCGGCCCCTGACGCGGCCCCTGTCGCGGCCCCTGACGCGGCCCCGCCACCTACCTTTCCGGCCTCGCCGCCTCCTCCCAGCGGCCCCGGACGCCGCCCTCTCAGCGGCCCCGCCGAGCCGCCCAGCAGCCTAGCCGCCCAGCAGCTGAGCCACCGAGCCGCCCAGCAGCCGAGCCGCCGAGCCGCCCAGCAGCCGAGCCGCCCAGCAGCAGAGCCGCCGAGCCGCCCAGCAGCCGAGCCGCTGAGCCGCCCAGCCGCCAAGCCGCCCAGCAGCCGAGCCGCCCAGCAGCCGAGTCGCCGAGCCGCCCTGCAGCCGAGCCGCCCGAGCCGCCCTGTCCGGTAAGAGCAGCGCCTCTCTCACAGCACTGCCCTCACCCCACTGTTTGCGCTGCTAGTCTACTGCTGTCATGGCTACCCCTAGTGTCCTCGCTTTTGACGCTGAGGGTCGGGCCATTGACTTTGACGTCTGGATAGATGACCTGCAGCTTTTCTTACAGTGCGATAGGGCAGACGGCCTCTCCCTCTTTGACCTCACTTCTGGTGCCTCTCCTGCCCCCGCCACTGATGCTGACGCAACTGTTCGCTCCCAGTGGGCCACGCGCGATGCTGCTGCACGTCTTGCTGTGCGTCGCCACCTGCCTACCTCTGAGCGTGCGCACTTTAGCCAGTACAAGAGTGCTCAGACCTTGTACGACGCTGTAGTTGCACGCTACTCCTCCCCTGCCACTGCTGCACTGAGTCGCCTAATGCTACCGTACCTCTTCCCTGACCTTGCTGCCTTTCCCACAGTCGCTGACCTCATTACGCACCTACGCACTAGTGACACTCGCTACCGCGCTGCGCTTCCTGCTGAGTTCTGCGCCAAGAACCCCCCCCCCATGTACATCACCCTCTACTACATAGTCACCCGGCTCCCTGACTCCCTTCGCGTAGTCAGGGACCACTTCCTCTCAGTTTGCCCCACCACTCTCACCGTTGACCTCCTCGAGAAGTCCCTCCTAGCAGCAGAGAAGAGCATAGTAGCTGTCGGAGCCTCTCGTGGTGACCCTCGCACCCCCATCTTTGAGGGGTGTTCCCCCTCCCCCCTTTTGCCCTCTGTTGCCTCTGCTGCTGCGGCCGACCTCGTTGGGCTTGAGTCGGTCGGTGCGGCGTCTACCCCTAGCGGGAGACGCCGCCCTAGCAAGGGCAAGGGGGGCAGGGGCGCTGGAGGAGCTAGCGGGGGCGGTGGAGGCGGCAGTGGAGGCGGTGGAGGAGGTGGGGGTGGCGGTGGGGGTGGTGGCGGGGGTGGAGGTGTCGGTGGCGGCAGTGGAGGCGGAGGCGGCAGCGGCAGTGGCGGAGGGAGCGGAGGTGGCGGCGGTGGAGGAGGAGGCGGCGGAGGAGGTGGAGCTGGTCGGGGTGGCGCTGCGCTGAGGGTCGGCTCCGGTGGTGGTCAGCGCCAGCAGCAGCAGCAGCACCAGCAGCGCGCTCGTGACATCCCCTCCCCTCAGCAGCTCCGTGAGTGGTACACTGCACGCCAGAGGGGTGGGGGTACTGGTCCGTGCACCTACGTCCTCCGCACCGGCGACCGCGCGGGTGAGCAGTGCGGGGGTGC
The DNA here is from genome assembly GCA_947471745.1 of Closterium sp. Naga37s-1. Lineage (NCBI taxonomy): Eukaryota > Viridiplantae > Streptophyta > Zygnematophyceae > Desmidiales > Closteriaceae > Closterium > Closterium sp. Naga37s-1. Next base: position 1,246,155 of record CANJKZ010000261.1, read on the forward strand.
GCACTCCACCCAGCGCTGCTTTGGCCGCCTGACGGACGCTTGGCGTCACCAGTTCCCTGAGGCCACTGAGATCCCCCGCTGGGGTGAGCTGTCTAGGGCAGGTGTGGCTGTCTTTGACCTTGACTTTGATGCTATTCTTGCTGCCATGTATACTGTGACTATTAGTGATGAGGGTGACTGTTACCGGTGTTTTCCGCCCGACCCGGGCATTGAGACTGCTGCTCTAGGTACTGGTGAGGCTGCTGCTCTAGGTGCTAGCGAGGCTGCTGCTCTAGGTGCGTCTGCTCCCTCAGGTGCTGGTGAGTCTGCTCTCTCAGGTTCTGCGTCGGCTTCGGCCTCCCACACCTTCACCCTTGACTCGGGGGCTTCTCGCTCCTTCTTTCGAGACCGCACCACACTCACGCCGCTTAGCCGGCCAGTTGCAGTCTCTCTGGCAGACCCCTCTGGGGGTCCTGTCCTTGCTCACTTCTCCACTGTCCTCCCGTGTCCGGCGGCCCCCTCTGGCACCCTGTCTGGTCTTTACCTTCCCTCGTTCTCTACGAACTTGGTGAGTGGTGCTGACCTACAGGATGCGGGGGTTCACCAGTTCACTCCTGCGAGTCGGCGGGTGACCCACTGCACGGACGCTCGGACAGGCCGACACCTGGCCACGTTTACCCGTCGGCCGGGGTCGAGCCTGTACACCCTGACCACTGCGTCTCCTCCAGTCACTGCGTCTGGTCAGGTAGCTGCGTCGGGTCAGGTGTTTGCTGCAGCGTCCAGGTCTGGTCCTGAGTCTGCCCCCTGTTCGTGTCGCCTCCTGTCTCACGAGACTCTCCTCTGGCACCACCGCCTTGGTCACCCCTCCCTGCTTCATCTCCGAAGCATGGCCTCCCGTCTCCTTGTCTCTGGTCTTCCCCGGTCCCTCCCTCCCCTTCCTCCGGGGCCTGGCCCTACCTGCGTCCCCTGTGTCGAGGGGCGGCAGCGGGCTGCCCCTCACTCCTCCCAGTTTCCTCCGACAGAGGCCCCGCTGCAGACGCTTCACATGGACGTGTGGGGCCCGGCCCGCGTCCGTGGACAGGGTCACGAGCGCTACTTCCTGCTGGTGGTTGACGACTACTCGCGTTACACCACAGTCTTCCCCTTGCGCAGCAAGGGTGATGTCACTGAGGTGTTGATCGACTGGATCCGCGCAGCTCGTCTCCAGCTCAGGCAGAGCTTCGGCTCGGACTTTCCTGTTCAGCGTCTGCACTCTGACAGAGGCGGAGAGTTCTCCTCTGGCCTTCTGCGAGCCTACTGTCGTGCACGAGGCATCCGCCAGACCTTCACGCTTCCGGACTCTCCACAGCAAAATGGGATTGCTGAGCGCCGCATTGGCATGGTCATGGACGTCGCCCGTACGTCCATGATGCATGCGGCTGCCCCCCATTTTCTGTGGCCGTTTGCGGTTCGGTACGCGGCGCATCAGATCAACCTTCACCCCAGGGTCTCCATGCCGGAGACCTCCCCAGCTTTGCTGTGGACGGGGAAGGTTGGCGATGCGTCTGCGTTCCGTGTCTGGGGATCTCGGGCGTTTGTCCGCGACTTGTCTGCGGACAAGCTGTCCCCTCGTGCTGCTCCTTGCGTCTTCCTTGGCTTCCCCCCTGACGCGCCAGGGTGGCAGTTCTACCACCCCACCTCTCGCCGTGTCCTGTCCTCCCAGGACGTCACGTTTGACGAGTCGGTCCCCTACTACCGCCTCTTCCCCTACCGCACTCCGTCCCTCCCCCCGCCACCGCTCTTCCTTGTCCCAGGTCCCCCCCCGGTAGACCCCCTCCCCCCTCAGGGTCCTGCCCCTTCAGGTGTGTCCCAGGTAGACGCAGTCGAGCCTGTCGAGGTTACTGGTGACTCTGGTGCTGCTGAGGGTGCTGAGCCTGGGGGTGCTGACTCTGGGGGTGCTGAGCGTGTGGGTGCTACGCCTGGGGGTGCTGAGCCTGAGGGTGCTACTACTGGGGGTGCTGAGCCTGAGGGTGCTGAGCCTGGGGGTGCTACTACTGGGGGTGCTGAGCCTGGGGGTGCTGAGCCTGGGAGTGCTACGCCTGGGGGTGCTACGCCTGGAGGTGCTGAGCCTGGGGGTGCGGAGCCTGAGGGAGCTGGACCTGCTCGTGTGGCGTCTGGCGGTGCTGAGCCTGGAGGTTCTCCGGGTGCTTCGTCTCGGCGGGAGCCACTCTCTCCACAGGAGCTGCGCGAGTGGTTTGCCCGGCGCTGGAGGCGTGCTGCTGGAGCTGGAGGTTCTTCGGCTGCTGAGGGTGCTGGTGCCGCGGGTCCCGGAGGTGCTCGTACTGGGAGTACTGGAGCTGCTGGGCCTGCGGGTACGACTGGAGCTGGAGCTGCTGAGGGTGTTGGCGCTGAGGCTACAGCTGTCGGTCCTGGAGGCGGTCCTGCTGGGGGTGCTGGAGCTGGAGGTACTGCTGGCGCTGGTGTTGCCGCTGGGGGTACTGGTGTTGTCCCTGCTGTGTCTGGAGTCGCCACACGGCCTAGGCCGTACTTCGTTCCGCTCCTTCAGCAGGTTCTTGGTCTCCCGCCTTCTACTGGTCCTCCTCCTCCCTTCGAGTGTCCACAGCCTGTCCCGTCACAGTTACAGTTACAGCCGGCCTCCCCACTGCCCGCTCCTTCTCCCTACACTGGTCCTACTGGAGGTCTTGCTGAGCGTCGTGAGCCTGCGTCTCGCCCTGCGTCGCCTGTCCGTGCTGCTCGCACTAGTGCTCGTGGTTCGCGTCAGCGTCCTCCTCCTGTCCCTGGCACGCACCGGATGTCTCTGCGTCCGTCCACTGCTCCTCTGCGTGCCCCTTTGCCTTCTCCTCCTGAGTCCTCTCTTCCTGCTCTTCCTGACCCGGAGTCGGACTCTCTTCGTGCTGCCAGTCCTACTGTCACGCGTCTCCTTGCTACTGTTGTCACTGACCCTTCCTTTGAGTCCACTGCTGCGTCTGCCCTAGTTACTGAGCTCGTCGACTTTGCTGCTCGCTGTCGTCTAGACTACGCTGCTAGTCTTGTTGCTGAGTCTGAGTCTGTCTGTCCTCCGTCCGTCGGGGGTGAGTGTGCCCTTGGCACGGACGTCCTTGAGGACAGGCAGGAGGAGTTCCAGTGTTTGGCTGCTGCTTCACCTCATCTCGTGTCCGTACTGCTTACCCCTGAGGGAGACCCGGATGCACTTGACATCCCGACTCCGCGCTCTTACGCGGAGGCGATAGAGGGTCCCTACTCCTCTCAGTGGCAGGCAGCTATGGACGCAGAGATGGCTTCCTGGAAGTCCACAGGCACCTACGTTGACGACGTTCCCCCGCCTGGGGCGAACATCGTCAGTGGCATGTGGATTTTCAGGGTGAAGCGGCCGCCGGGTTCTCCGCCTGTCTTCAAGGCGCGTTACGTGGCTCGTGGCTTCAGTCAGCGGCAGGGAGTTGTCTACTTTCAGACCTTCTCTCCCACCCCGAAGATGACCACTCTTCGGGTACTGCTGCACATAGCTGCTCACCGCGACTACGAGCTGCACTCTCTTGACTTCAGCACTGCTTTCTTGCAGGGCAGCCTGCACGAGGAGATCTGGCTGCGTCGCCCACCTGGCTTCACTGGGTCTTTTCCTCCTGGCACCCAGTGGAGCCTCCGGCGGCCAGTCTACGGTCTCCGCCAGGCACCGCGTGAGTGGCACGACACACTGAGGACTACACTTGCGGCTCTTGGGTTTGCTCCCTCTACTGCCGACCCGTCGCTGTTTCTGCGCACCGACACTTCTTTGCAGCCGTTCTACATCCTCGTGTACGTCGACGACTTGGTCTTTGCCACAGCTGACACTGCTGGACTCGCCCACGTGAAGTCCGAGCTGCAGAAGAGACACACGTGCACAGACCTGGGTGAACTGCGCAGCTACCTTGGCTTGCAGATCACCCGGGACAGAGCACGCCGCACCATTACCCTGACTCTGTCACACATGGTGCAGCAGGTCCTTCAGCGCTTCGGCTTCACGTACTCCTCGCCTCAGGCCACTCCTCTGCCTACTCGCCACTCGCTCTCAGCTCTGCCTTTGGATGAGTCCGTAGAGTCGAGTGGCCCGTACCCAGTGCTTGTTGGCTGCCTCATGTACCTGATGACCTGCACACGACCTGACCTTGCATACTCTCTTAGCATTCTTGCACGCTATGTTGCTCCTGGGAGACACAGACCGGAGCACATGGCTGCAGCGAAGAGGGTGTTGCGCTACTTGTGCAGTACGTCGGGCATGGGGCTTGTGCTTGGAGGGCAGAGTCCAGTGGTCCTCACTGGACACGCAGACGCTTCTTGGGCTGACGACCAGGCTACGCAGCGGTCGTCACAGGGTTACACCTTCAGCCTTGGTTCCGGCTCTGTTTCGTGGCGGGCTACTCGCTCGTCTTCTGTTCTCGGCTCCAGTTGTGAGGCTGAGATCTACGCCGGGGCCATGGCTGCACAGGAGCTTCGCTGGCTCACCTACCTGCTGACTGACCTCGGAGAGCCGCCTCGTTCTCCTCCAGTGCTCTACGTAGACAACAAGGCCATGCTGGCCTTGTGTCGAGAGCAGAGACTGGAGCACAGAACGAAGCACATTGCTCTTCGCTACTTCCTTGCTCGTGAGCTACAGCAGCGTGGTCAGCTGCGACTTGCGTACGTGGCCTCTGAGGCCAACACTGCTGATATCTTCACCAAGGCACTTGCGCCTTGTGATCATCAGCGCTTCTGTACTCAGCTGGGTCTTGTACCTACCTTGCCTCACTTGCTCACCTCTTGACCTTGTTTGTACTGTTGCATATATATATACTCCTGCTCTTGCTTGTCTAGCCTTATATGTATATGTAATCCTGCATGTGAACTGGCCTTGTGGCCTTGAACTTGTGCTCGGAATGTGTGGTGACTTTGTGATCCACCGTGAGCTTGCTTTGCTTTGCTTGACTGGTCTTGTGACCCCTTGTTCTCCCCCACTTTGCCTATGGGGGTGTGTCAGAGTTATATGACATAGCTACTGTAGGCTATAGTGGGGTAGCACATATGGGGTACAGTTGCCTAGGGTTTGCCTTTTGTACCCAACTTTCACTTAGTCATTTCATTCCTGTTTTCTTGATTCACAGTACTCTGTAATGAGTACAACCCAATTTAGGGTGTTGTACTTGTATCCCAACTCTTGCTAGTGAAAACCGCATTCCTCTCCTTCCAAACCTCTCGATACTTTTCCTAAACTCGAACTCAACTACCAAGGCTCCTAAACTATGGCTCCTAAGCCAAACTCACGCTAGGATTTTGATAAAAACAGCCGAAATCATAGGCGCCGAAATTTTCTTTGCGCAAGAACCAAGCCGAAAATGCTCTAATATGTGTATTTGAACATGAGCCACTCGAATATGCAATAGCATTCGGGTTGTTGAATGCTTTTCTCTACGTCTGTCTAAGCATTTGTCGGTAAAAACAGCAGAAATCATAGGCGCCAAACTTTTCTTTGCGCATGAACCAAGCCAAAAAGGCTCTTAATAGGTGAAATCCTTTTCCCTACGCCTATAGGGATTCATGCAGGGTCTGCGCATTTGTCGGCAAAAACAGCCGAAATCAAGGGCGCCGAAATTTTCTTTGTTCAAGAACCAAGCCGAGGAGTATTTGGACATGAGCCACTCGAATATGCAAAAACATTCAGCTTGTTGAATGTTTTTCCCTACGCCTATATGGATTCGTGCGATTTCTAACCATTTGTCAGCAACAACAACGGAAATCATGAGCGCCGAACTTATCTTTGCGCAAGAACCAAGCCGAAAAGGCTCAAATAGGTGTGATTGAATATGACCAACTCGAATATGCAATAACATTCAAGTTGTTGAATGCTTTTCTCCACGCCTATAGGGATTCATGCGCTTTCTAAGCATTTGTCGGCAAAAGCAGCCGAAACCATATGCGCCAAACTTTTCGTTGTGCAAGAACCAAGCCGAAATTGCTCTAATAGGTGTATTTGACCCTGAGCCACTCGAATATGCAATAACATTCAGATTGTTGGATGCTTCTCCCTATGCCTATAGGGATTCATGCGCTTTCTAAACATTTGTCTGCAAAAACAGCCAAAATCATAGGCGCCGAACTATTCTTTGCGGGGTCGGGATGTCTGGTGCATCCGGGTCCCCCTCAGGTGCAATCAGCATGGACACGCGATGAGGTATAGCAGCTGCAAAACACTCAAAGTCCTCCTGCCTGTCCTCAAGGACGTCCGTGCCAAGAGCACACTCACCCCCGACGGACGGAGGACAGACAGACTCAGACTCAGCAACAAGACTAGCGGCGTAGTCTAGACGACAGGCGGCAGCAAAGTCAACCAGCTCAGCAACTAGGGCAGACGCAGCAGTGGACGCAAACGAAGGGTCAGTCACAACAGTGGCTAGAAGACGTGTGACATTAGGACTGGCAGCACAAGCAAGGTCTAACAGCGGGTCAGGAACGTCAGGAAGAGAGGACGCAGGAGGAGACGGCAGAGGGACACGCAGTGGAACAGAGGAAGGACGAAGTGCCATCTGGTGCGTGCCTGGGACAGGGGGAGGACGCGGACGTGGAACACGACTGCCGGTGCGACCAGCGCGAACAGGCAACGCCGGACGAGACTCAGGCTCACAACGCTCTGTAAGACCTCTAGTCGGCCCAGAGTAAGGAGAAGGACCAGGCAGTGGGGAGGCTGGCTGTAACTGCGACTGCGACTGGTCAGGCGGTGGACACAGTAAGGGAGGAGTAGGACCAGTAGAAGGCGGGAGGCCAAGAACCTGCTGAAGGAGTGGAACGAAGTACGGTCGCGGCCGCGCAGCGCCTCCAGAACCAGCAGAGACAGCACCAGTACCCCCAGCTCCAGGGTCTCCAGCTCCAACTCCCGCAGCACCACCAGCTCCAGCACCTCCAGAAGCAACAACTCCAACGCCTCCAGCTCCAACTCCTGCAGCACCACCATCTCCAGTAGCTCCAGTACCTCCAGTACGAGCACCTCCGAGACCAGCGGCTCCAGCACCTCCAGCAGCTCCAGCACCAGCAGTACCTCCAGCAGCTCCAGCTCCAGCAGCACCACGCCGAAGTCGGCAGTGCCACTCGTACCACTCGCGCAGCTGCTGTGACGAGAGAGGCTCCCGTCGGCGGGACTGCCGCAGGGAGGCAGCATGAGTACCGCCAGGAGACGCAGCACCCCCAGGCTCCGCAAACACAGGCTCCGCACACGCAGGCTCAGCACCCCTAGGCTCCGCACGCTCAGGCTCAGCACCCCCAGGCTCCGCACGCTCAGACTCAGCACCCCAGGCGGAGAACCCGGCGGCCGCTTCACCCTGAAAGTCTGAAGGTCTGAAAGAAGTCAACTCCCTATCGCTGACTGAAGCCTTGTGCAACGTAATGCGCCTTGAAGACAGGCGGAAAACCCGGCGGCCGCTTCACCCTGAAAATCCACATGCCACTGACGATGTTCGCCCCAGGTGGGGGAACCTCGTCGACGTAAGTGCCTGTGGACTTCCAGGATGCCATCTCTGCGTCCATGGCTGTCTGCCACTGAGAGGAGTAGGGACCCTCTATCGCCTCTGCGTAAGAGCGCGGGGTCGGGATGTCTGGTGCATCCGGGTCTCCCTCAGGTGCAATCAGCATCGCAAAACACTCAAAGTCCTCCTGCCTGTCCTCAAGGACGTCCGTGCCAAGAGCACACTCACCCCCGACGGACGGAGGACAGACAGACTCAGACTCAGCAACAAGACTAGCGGCGTAGTCTAGACGACAGGCGGCAGCAAAGTCAACCAGCTCAGCAACTAGGGCAGACGCAGCAGTGGACGCAAACGAAGGGTCAGTGACAACAGTGGCTAGAAGACGTGTGACAGTAGGACTGGCAGCACGAGCAAGGTCTGACGGCGGGTCAGGAACGTCAGGAAGAGAGGACGCAGGAGGAGACGGCAGAGGGACACGCAGTGGAAAAGAGGAAGGACGAAGTGCCATCTGGTGCGTGCCTGGGACAGGGGGAGGACGCGGACGTGGAACACGACTGCCGGTGCGACCAGCGCGAACAGGCGACGCCGGACGAGACTCAGGCTCACGACGCTCTGTAAGACCTCTAGTCGGCCCAGAGTAAGGAGAAGGACCAGGCAGTGGGGAGGCTGGCTGTAACTGCGACTGCGACTGGTCAGGCGGTGGACACAGTAAGGGAGGAGTAGGACCAGTAGAAGGCGGGAGGCCAAGAACCTGCTGAAGGAGTGGAACGAAGTACGGCCGCGGCCGCGCAGCGCCTCCAGAACCAGCAGAGACAGCACCAGTACCCCCAGCTCCAGGGTCTCCAGCTCCAACTCCCGCAGCACCACCAGCTCCAGCACCTCCAGAAGCAACAACTCCAACGCCTCCAGCTCCAACTCCTGCAGCACCACCATCTCCAGTAGCTCCAGTACCTCCAGTACGAGCACCTCCGGGACCAGCGGCTCCAGCACCTCCAGCAGCTCCAGCACCAGCAGTACCTCCAGCAGCTCCAGCTCCAGCAGCACCACGCCGAAGTCGGCAGTGCCACTCGTACCACTCGCGCAGCTGCTGTGACGAGAGAGGCTCCCGTCGGCGGGACTGCCGCAGGGAGGCAGCATGAGTACCGCCAGGAGACGCAGCACCCCCAGGCTCCGCAAACACAGGCTCCGCACACGCAGGCTCAGCACCCCTAGGCTCCGCACGCTCAGGCTCAGCACCCCCAGGCTCCGCACGCTCAGACTCAGCACCCCAGGCGGAGAACCCGGCGGCCGCTTCACCCTGAAAGTCTGAAGGTCTGAAAGAAGTCAACTCCCTATCGCTGACTGAAGCCTTGTGCAACGTAACGCGCCTTGAAGACAGGCGGAGAACCCGGCGGCCGCTTCACCCTGAAAATCCACATGCCACTGACGATGTTCGCCCCAGGTGGGGGAACCTCGTCGACGTAAGTGCCTGTGGACTTCCAGGATGCCATCTCTGCGTCCATGGCTGTCTGCCACTGAGAGGAGTAGGGACCCTCTATCGCCTCTGCGTAAGAGCGCGGGGTCGGGATGTCTGGTGCATCCGGGTCTCCCTCAGGTGCAATCAGCATCGCAAAACACTCAAAGTCCTCCTGCCTGTCCTCAAGGACGTCCGTGCCAAGAGCACACTCACCCCCGACGGACGGAGGACAGACAGACTCAGACTCAGCAACAAGACTAGCGGCGTAGTCTAGACGACAGGCGGCAGCAAAGTCAACCAGCTCAGCAACTAGGGCAGACGCAGCAGTGGACGCAAACGAAGGGTCAGTGACAACAGTGGCTAGAAGACGTGTGACAGTAGGACTGGCAGCACGAGCAAGGTCTGACGGCGGGTCAGGAACGTCAGGAAGAGAGGACGCAGGAGGAGACGGCAGAGGGACACGCAGTGGAAAAGAGGAAGGACGAAGTGCCATCTGGTGCGTGCCTGGGACAGGGGGAGGACGCGGACGTGGAACACGACTGCCGGTGCGACCAGCGCGAACAGGCGACGCCGGACGAGACTCAGGCTCACGACGCTCTGTAAGACCTCTAGTCGGCCCAGAGTAAGGAGAAGGACCAGGCAGTGGGGAGGCTGGCTGTAACTGCGACTGCGACTGGTCAGGCGGTGGACACAGTAAGGGAGGAGTAGGACCAGTGAAAGGCGGGAGGCCAAGAACCTGCTGAAGGAGTGGAACGAAGTACGGCCGCGGCCGCGCAGCGCCTCCAGAACCAGCAGAGACAGCACCAGTACCCCCAGCTCCAGGGTCTCCAGCTCCAACTCCCGCAGCACCACCAGCTCCAGCACCTCCAGAAGCAACAACTCCAACGCCTCCAGCTCCAACTCCTGCAGCACCACCATCTCCAGTAGCTCCAGTACCTCCAGTACGAGCACCTCCGGGACCAGCGGCTCCAGCACCTCCAGCAGCTCCAGCACCAGCAGTACCTCCAGCAGCTCCAGCTCCAGCAGCACCACGCCGAAGTCGGCAGTGCCACTCGTACCACTCGCGCAGCTGCTGTGACGAGAGAGGCTCCCGTCGGCGGGACTGCCGCAGGGAGGCAGCATGAGTACCGCCAGGAGACGCAGCACCCCCAGGCTCCGCAAACACAGGCTCCGCACACGCAGGCTCAGCACCCCTAGGCTCCGCACGCTCAGGCTCAGCACCCCCAGGCTCCGCACGCTCAGACTCAGCACCCCAGGCGGAGAACCCGGCGGCCGCTTCACCCTGAAAGTCTGAAGGTCTGAAAGAAGTCAACTCCCTATCGCTGACTGAAGCCTTGTGCAACGTAACGCGCCTTGAAGACAGGCGGAGAACCCGGCGGCCGCTTCACCCTGAAAATCCACATGCCACTGACGATGTTCGCCCCAGGTGGGGGAACCTCGTCGACGTAAGTGCCTGTGGACTTCCAGGATGCCATCTCTGCGTCCATGGCTGTCTGCCACTGAGAGGAGTAGGGACCCTCTATCGCCTCTGCGTAAGAGCGCGGGGTCGGGATGTCTGGTGCATCCGGGTCTCCCTCAGGTGCAATCAGCATCGCAAAACACTCAAAGTCCTCCTGCCTGTCCTCAAGGACGTCCGTGCCAAGAGCACACTCACCCCCGACGGACGGAGGACAGACAGACTCAGACTCAGCAACAAGACTAGCGGCGTAGTCTAGACGACAGGCGGCAGCAAAGTCAACCAGCTCAGCAACTAGGGCAGACGCAGCAGTGGACGCAAACGAAGGGTCAGTGACAACAGTGGCTAGAAGACGTGTGACAGTAGGACTGGCAGCACGAGCAAGGTCTGACGGCGGGTCAGGAACGTCAGGAAGAGAGGACGCAGGAGGAGACGGCAGAGGGACACGCAGTGGAAAAGAGGAAGGACGAAGTGCCATCTGGTGCGTGCCTGGGACAGGGGGAGGACGCGGACGTGGAACACGACTGCCGGTGCGACCAGCGCGAACAGGCGACGCCGGACGAGACTCAGGCTCACGACGCTCTGTAAGACCTCTAGTCGGCCCAGAGTAAGGAGAAGGACCAGGCAGTGGGGAGGCTGGCTGTAACTGCGACTGCGACTGGTCAGGCGGTGGACACAGTAAGGGAGGAGTAGGACCAGTGAAAGGCGGGAGGCCAAGAACCTGCTGAAGGAGTGGAACGAAGTACGGCCGCGGCCGCGCAGCGCCTCCAGAACCAGCAGAGACAGCACCAGTACCCCCAGCTCCAGGGTCTCCAGCTCCAACTCCCGCAGCACCACCAGCTCCAGCACCTCCAGCAGCAACAGCTCCAACGCCTCCAGCTCCAACTCCTGCAGCACCACCAGCTCCAGTAGCTCCAGTACCTCCAGTACGAGCACCTCCGGGACCAGCGGCTCCAGCACCTCCAGCAGCTCCAGCTCCAGCAGCACCACGCCGAAGTCGGCAGTGCCACTCGTACCACTCGCGCAGCTGGTGTGACGAGCGAGGCTCCCATCGGCGGGACTGCCGCAGGGAGGCAGCACGAGCACCGCCAGGAGACGCAGCACCCCCAGGCTCCGCAAACACAGGCTCCGCACACGCAGGCTCAGCACCCCTAGGCTCCGCACGCTCAGGCTCAGCACCCCCAGGCTCCGCACGCTCAGACTCAGCACCCCCAGCAGCACCACCCTCAGCAGCAACAGAGTCACCAGTGACCTCGACAGGCGTACCAAGGGGGACGGGGTCTACCTGGGACACACCTGAAGGGGCAGGACCCTGGGGGGGGAGGGAAGCAGTGCGGTAGGGGAAGAGACGGTAGTAAGGAACCGACTCGTCAAACGTGACGTCCTGAGAGGGCAGGACACGGCGCAAGGTGGGGTGGTAAAACTGCCAGCCAGGCGCGTCAGGGGGGAAGCCAAGGAAGACGCAAGGAACAGCACGGGAGGACAGCTTGTCCGCGGAAGAATCGTGGACAAACGCTCGAGATCCCCAGACACGGAACACAGACGCATCGCCAACCTTCCCCGTCCACCGCAGAGTAGGTGTGGTCTCCGGCATGGAGACACGGGGCTGGAGGTTGACCTGATGCGCCGCGTACTGGACCGCGAACGGCTACAGAAAATGGGGAGCATCCGCATGGATCATGGACGTACGAGCGACTTCCATGACCATGCCAATGCGGCGCTCAGCAATCCCATTTTGCTGTGGGAAGGCCGGAAGCGTGAACGTCTGGCGGATGCCCTCCGCACGAGAGAAGGCCCTCAGAAGGTCGGAGGAAAACTCACCACATCTGTCGGAGTGCAGATGCAGAACAGGAAGGTCCGAGCCAAAACTCTCGCTGAGCTGGCGACGGGCAGCGCGGATCCAGGTGATCAACACCTCAGTGACCTCACCCTTGCGGCGCAAGGGGAAGACTGTGGTGTAACGCGAGTAGTCGTCAACGACCAGCAGGAAGTAACGCTCGTGACCCTGTCCACGGACGCGGGCTGGGCCCCACACGTCCATGTGGAGAGTCTGCAGGGGAGCCTCCGTCGGAGGGAACTCGGAGGAGTGAGGAGCAGCGCGCTGCCGTCCCTCGACGCAAGGAACGCAGGTAGGGGCAGGCCCCGGTGGGAGGGGAGGGAGAGATCGGGTGAGACCAGAGACAAGGGTACGGGATGCCATACCTCGGAGACGAGGCAGGGAGGGGTGACCAAGGCGGTGGTGCCAAAGGAGAGTCTGGTGTGACAGGAGACGACACGAGCAGGGGGCAGACTCCGGACCAGACGTGGACGCGGCAGCAATCACCTGACCAGACGCGGCTACCTGACCAGACTCAGCAACCAGAGGAGACTCAGTAGTCAGTGTGTACAGGCTCGACCCAGGCAGACGGGTGAACGTGGCCAGGTGGCGGCCCATCGGAGTACACGTACAGTGGGTCACACGCTGACCTCCAGGAGTGAACTGGTCAACCCACACGTCCTGGAGGTCAGCTCCACTCACCAAGTTCGTAGAGAACGAGGGGAGGTGAAGACCCGACAGTGAGCCAGACGGGGCCGCCGGACACGGCAGAACCGTGGAGGAGTGCGCAAGGACTAGGCCCCCAGAGGGGTCCGCCAGGGAGACTGCAACCGGCCGACTGAGCGGCGTGAGTTTGGTGCTGTCGCAAAAGAAGGAGCGCGAAGCACCTGAGTCAAGCGTGAAGGTGTGCAAGGCCTCAGCAGGCGCAGTACCAGAGAGAGAAGACTCACCAGCACCTAGAGCAGCAGACTCACTAGCACCTAGAGCAGCAGCCTCTATACCTGGGTCGGGCGGCACACACAGGTAACAGTCACCCTCAGCACGTCTCTGAGACACCCAACGCTGAGCAAACCACTCACGAAATTGCTGGGGCGTAAGGGTCTCACGTGGACGCCGCTGCAGCTGCACCGGGCCATCTCCAGAAACTCCCAACTGAGTAACTGCACCGCGACTGCCACTACGGCCACTACGCTGAGACGCCCAACGCTGAGCAAACCACTCACGAAGCTGCTGGGGTGTAAGGGTCTCACGCGGACGCCGCTGCAGCTGCATCTGGCCACCGCCAGAACCTCCCAACTGAGTAGCGGCACCGCGACTGCCACTACGGCCACTACGCTGAGACGCCCAACGCTGAGCAAACCCCACTTTGACTATGGGGGTGTGTCAGAATGTTATTGTTCTCTAGCCTGCAGTGGGGTACTCTATAGCGAGTACAACCCCCTAGGGTTTCCTATATGTATCCTGCTGCTTTCTAGTGAACACCCTCCTTTGCTTATTCTCTCTTGCCTAGCTAGGGCATACCTAGCTATGGCTCCTACTCATGCCTACGATTCTAACAACAAACACATACAAGCCCACCAATATTGTATTGAAGGATGAGAGTGTTGAATACATTTTTGTGCGACTGCACTCCTACCACAGTAATTTGGAAGATGTTTCCTACACAGTTTTAGTCTGATCTCTCAGAGTTGGTACAAAAAAAAAGCTGAAATTTCAGAAGTCTGAACTAGCATGCATGGCAACGACGAGGCGCGTCTGCCGTGCAAGGTTGTTAGCAGTGTTTTGTGGGTGCTGTCAAAGTACAACCTTACTTGTAGGCTATAGTGGGGCACTCCTTATGGGGTACAGCACTTCTAGGGTTAGTACTTGTACCCCAACTCTTGCTAATCCAATCATTCCTGCACAGTTAGTCTGACATGGCATTCAGAGCAGGAAACATGTTAGGCTTTTAGGGACTACCGATAGTTCCGCTCTCTCCTGCCCGAAGCGCCCTTGCGCTGTCCGGCCCTGCTCGCTCAATGTCGCGCTGCCCTGCAGCTACTCGCACTGCCTACCCTAGCGCGCTGCCCAGCTGTCACGCGCGCCCCTTTTGCCCGCGAGCGGCTACTGCCCCACACGCCCCTACTGCCCGCGAGCGGCCCTTGCCCCGCGCGCCCCTACTGCCCGCGAGCGGCCCTTGCCTCGCACGCCCTACTGCCCGCGAGCAGCCCCTGCCCCGCGCGCCCCTGCTGCCCGCGAGCAGCCCCTACCCCGCGCACCACTGCTGCCCGCGAGCAGCCAATGCCCCGCGCGCCCCTGCTGCCCGCGAGCAGCCCCTGCCCTGCGCGTCCCTTCTGCCCGCGAGCAGCCTCTGCCCTAGCGCGCCCCGCAGCCCTAAGCGCGCCAGCGCGCCCCGCGGGTCAGCGCGCCACGCTGCTTAGCGCGCCAACGCGCCCCGCAGCCCAGCGCGCCAGCGCGCCCCCTGCTAAGCGCGCCAGCGCGCCCTGCAGCCCTACGCGCGCCAACGCGCCCTGCAGCCCAGCGCGCCAGCGCGCCCCGCTGCTAAGCGCGACAGCGCGCCCCGCAGCCCTAAGCGCGCCAGCGCGCCCTACAGCCAAGCGCGCCAGCGCGCCCCGCAACCCTAAAAGCGCCGGCGCGCCCTGCTGCCCAATGCGCCGCTGCTGCATGAGCTGCTGCTGCTGCTGCTAAGCGCTGCTGCTGCTACTAACCGCTGCTACTACTGCTGCTGCACACGCTGCTACTGCTGCGCTGTGCACTGCCGAGCAGCGCTGCGCAGCCCGAGCCGCGCCGCCCTGCCCGAGCCACGCTTCCCTGCCCCTACTGAGCCGCACTGTCCTACTGCTGCTCCTACTCCTACTGCTACGGCTGCTGCTACTACTGCTGCTACTGCTCGTGCTGCCACTGCTGGCACTACTGCTGTTGCTGCGCTAGCCTGTGCCCTGCTGTCCACGTACTCTACTGGCCTCCACAGTCACTACAGCAGTCGCTACTACTGCCCTTGCGCCACTGCTACTGACTGTCACTGCCTGTCATGGCCACTATCACGGTAGTCGCAGCGGCTAGGGGTGGACAGCAGCAGCCACTGCCTCACCCGGACACGCTATCCCCGCAGCAGCTTCGCGAGTGGGTTCTTCAGCGAGCCCGTCCAGGTGGTGGAGGCTTTGGTTTTCTGCGTACTGCATAGAGGCGGCAGCAGAGTCAGCAGGAGACCTTCTCCCCGCAGCAGCTTAGTGAGTTGGTTTCTCTGCGATGTGACACTGGTTCTGTAGAGACTGCTGCTCTAGGTACTAGTGAGTCTGCTGCCGCACTCGGTGCTAGTGAGTCTGCTGCCGCTCCAGGTGCTAGTGAGTCTGCTGCCGCACTCGGTGCTAGTGAGTCTGCTGCTGCTCCAGGTGCTAGTGAGTCTGCTGCAGCTTTAGGTGCTCGTGCGTCTACCGCCACAGGTCCTGCCTCAGCTGAGGCCTTGCACACTTTCACACTTGACTCAGGCGCGTCACGTTGCTTCTTTCGTGACTGCGCCACACTCACACCACTTGCTGCACCAGTACCAGTCTCACTGGCTGACCCCACTAAGGGCCCAGTAGTCGCACGAGCCTCCACTGTCCTCCGTGTCCAGCAGTCCCCTCCGGTTCTCTGTCAGGTCTCTGCCTCCCCACGTTCTCAACGAACTTGGTGAGCAACGCTGCCATTCAGGATGTCTGGGGTGATACATTTATTCCTGGAGGGCAGCGTGTGGCGATCTGTACGTGCTCCTGGACTGGCTGTCACCTAGCTACGTTCACTCGACGGCCTGAGTCTAGTCTGTACACACTGACCACTGCGTCTGCACAGGTGGCTGAGTCAGGTCAGGTGGCTGCGTCGAGTCAGGTGTCTGCGTCTGGTCAGCTTGCAGCGTCTTGCTCGTGTCGGGTACTCTCCCACCAGACTCTCCTCTGGCACCACCGCCTCGGTCATCCCTCACGGCCGCGTCTCCGCAGCATGCACTCCCGTCTCCTTGTCTCTGGGCTTCCCAGGTCCCTGCCCTCCCTCCCGCGCTTGCCTGCACCGCCCTGCCTTCCCTGCGTCGAGGGGCGGCAGCGCGCCGCTCCTCACTCCTCCGAGTTTCCTCCGACCACTGCTCCTCTGCAGACTCTTCACATGGACGTGTGGGGCCCGGCCCCCGTCGGTGGAACGGACCAGGAGGGCTACTTCCTGCTGGTTGTTGACGACTACACACGCTACACCACTGTCTTCCCCTTGCGGCGCAAGGCAGACGTCAGCGGTGTTTTGATCCCCTGGATCCGTGCTACTCGTCGCCAGCTGCGCAAGCGGTTTCGTCGGGACTTGCCAGTCCTGCGTCTGCACTCTGACAGGGGCGGTGAGTTCTCTTCCGGCCTCCTTGTGGAGTTCTGTCGAGACGAGTGCATCCGCCAGACGTTCACGCTTCCGGCCTCTCCTCAGCAGAATGGGATTGCTGAGTGTCGCATTGGCTTGACCATGGAGGTTGCTCGTACCTCCATGATCCATGCGGCTGCTCCCCATTTTCTGTGGTCCTTTGCGGTCCGATACGCTGCGCATCAGCTCAACCTCTGGCCCCGTGTAACTGAGCCCGAGACCTCGCCCACACTCCGGTGGACGGGGAAGGTTGGCGATGCGTCGGTGTTTCGGGTCTGGGGCGCGCTCTCCCTTGTTCGCGATGCCAAAGCGAGCAAGCTCTCCTCTCGCACTCTCCGCTGCGTCTTCCTTGGCTTCCCCACCGACGCTCCGCCGTGGCAGTTCTACCACCCGCGCGAGCGTCGAGTCTTCTCCTTCCAGGACGTCACCTTTGACGAGTCTGTCTGTTTCTACAGGCTACACCACGCGTCCCACCCGGTCCCCCTCGCGCCTCTCTTCCTCGTACCAGTCCCCCCCCCTGGTAGACCCCTTCCCCCCACAGGGTCCTGCTCCCTCAGGTGTGTCTCGGGTAGACCCACCCCCCTTGGTTGAGCCTCTGGAGATCTCTTCTGACTCCTCTGGCCCAGCTGGCCATTTGCTGCTCTCCATGCTTGGAGACCCCCCCTGGTTTTCTGCCTCGGCCGTCTTCGCCGCCTCCGCAGCCTGCTGTTGTGGACTCTGGAGCTGAGACTGCTGGTGCTGAGCCTGGGGGTGCCTGAGACAGAGGGTGAAGGTTCTGGGGGTGCTGCGCCTGAGGGTGCTGCGACTGGGGGTGCTGGTTCTGGGGGTGCTGCGACTGGGGGTGCTGACTCTGGGGGTGTTGCGAGTCCTAGTGGCGGTGGAGCTGTGGGTGACCCTGCTGGAGGTCCTGGAGCTGGACAGCCACCGCAGCCTGATCTACTTGAGACACTCTCGCCGCAGGCGATTCGTGCGTGGATCGTTCGGCGAGGCAGTCCTGGTGGTGGAGGGTACGGTCCTGCTGGTGCTGGAGCTGCTAGTCCTGGAGGTGCTGGAGGTACTGCTGGAGGTACTAGAGGTGCTGCTGGTGCTGGAGGTGCTGGAGCTGCTAGTCTTGGAGGTACTGGAGGTGCTGCTGGTGCTGGAGGTGCCGGAGCTACTAGTCCTGGAGGTGCTACTGGTGCTGGAGGTGCTGGACCTACTAGTCCTGGAGGTACAGCTGGTGCTGGAGGTGTTGGAGCTGAACGTACTGGTGGTGCTGGTGCTGCTGGAGCTGGAGGTGCTGGAGGTGCTGGAGCTGCTGGTCCTGGAGGTGCTCGTACTGGAGGTGCTGGAGCTGCCGGAGCTGGTGGTGCTGCTGGTGCTGGAGGTGCTGGGGGTACTGGAGCTGCTGGCACTGGAGGTGCTGGTGTTACTGGTGCTGGAGCTGCGGGAGCAGCTGGTCCTGGAGGTGCTCGCACTAGAGGTGCTGGAGCTGCCGGAGCTGGTGGTGCTGCTCGTGCTGGAGGTGCTACTGGAGCTGCTGGCACTGGAGGTGCTGGTGCTGCTGGTGCTGGAGGCGCTGGAGCTGGAGGTACTGGAGGTGCTGGAGCTGCTGGTCCTGGAGGTGCTCGTACTAGAGGTGCTGGAGCTGCTGGTCCTGGAGGTGCTCGTACTAGAGGTGCTGGAGCTGCCGGAGCAAGTGGTGCTGCTGGTGCTGGAGGTGCTGGAGGTACTGCTGGTGCTGGAGGCGCTGGAGCTGGAGGTACTGGAGGTACTGGAGGTGTTGGAGCTGCTGGTCCTGGAGGTGCTCGTACTAGAGGTGCTGGAGCTGCCGGAGAAGGTGGTGCTGCTGGTGCTGGAGGTTCTAGAGGTGCTACTGGAGCTGCTGGCACTGGAGGTGTTGGAGGTACTGCTGGTGCTAGAGGTGCTGGCGCTGCCGGAGCTCGTGGTGCTGCTGGTGCTGGAGGTGCTGGAGGTGCTACTGGAGCTGCTGGTGCTGGAGGTGCTGGTGCTGCTGGTGCTGGTGCTGCTGGTGCTGGAGGAGCTGGAGCTGCTGGTACTGCCCAACGACGACTGATTTTCTACCCGCAACCGCAGTCGTCTCTACCGCCACCTGACTCGGTCCTTCGCCAGGTTCTTAGTCTCCGTCTTCCACTGGCCTCACTCCACCTCTCCTGTGTCCACTGACAGACCAGTCTCAGCCACAGCTACTGCCTGGCTCCCCGCTGCCTGCTCCTGCTCCTCACACTGAGGTGACTGAGTCCCTGACTGAGCGTCGTGAGCCTGAGACTCGTGCTTCCACACCTGTTCGTGCTCGTCGTATCGCCCGTCCTCGTCCTCCTACTGTCCCAGGCACTCACGGTATGGCACTTCGTCCTTCCTCTGTTCCACAGCGTGTTGTCCTGCCTGAGCCTCCCGCGTCCTCTCTTCCGCACGTTCCTGACTAAGAGTCTGACCTTGCTCGTGCTGCCAGTCCTACTGTCACTCGTCTCCTCGCTACTGTCGTCACTGACCCTGAATTTGAGTCCACTGCTGCGTTTTCCCTAGTCACTGAGCAAGTCGACTTTGCAGCAAGGAGTCGTCTCGACTACGTCGCGAGTCTTGTTACTGAGTTTGAGTCTGTCTGTCCTCCGTCCATCGGGGGTGAGCTTGCCCTTAGCAGTGACGTCCTTGAGGACAGGCACTTTGAGCTTGAGTGTCTTGCGGCCGCTTTACCTCGTTTCGCATCCATGCTGCTTTGCCCTGTGGGAGACCCGGATGCACTTGACATCCCTACCCCGCGCTCTTACGCTGAGGCGATAGCGGGTGAGTACTCCTCTCAGTGGCAGACAGCCATGGACGCAGAGATGGCTTCCTGGAAGTCCACAGGCACCTACGTCGATGATGTTCCTCCTCCTGGGGCGAACATAGTCGATGGCATGTGGATTTTCAGAGTGAAGCGGCCGCCGGGTTCTCCGCCTGCCTTCAAGGCGCGTTACGTTGCTCGAGGCTTCAGTCAGCGACAGGGGGTCGACTTCTTCCAGACCTTCTCCCCCACCCCGAAGATGACTACTCTTTGGGTGCTGCTGCACGTTGCAGCACAGCGTGACTACGAGCTGCACTCCCTCGACTTCTCCACAGCTTTCTTGCAGGGCAGCCTTCACGAGGAGATCTGGCTGCGCCGCCCACCTGGCTTCACTGGGTCGTTTCCTGCGGGTACCCAATGGAGCCTCCGGCGGCCAGTCTACGGTCTCCGCCAGGTGCCCCGAGAGTGGCACGACACACTGAGGACTACACTTGCGGCTCTTGGGTTTGCTCCTTCCTCTGCTGACCCGTCGCTGTTTCTACGCACCGACACTACCCTGCCGCCGTTCTACGTTCTCGTGTACGCCGACGACTTGGGTTTTGCTACTGCTGAAACTGAGGCGCTGGCCCTAGTGAAGGCGCAGCTGCAGGAGAGATACACCTGCACTGACCTGGGTGAGCTGCGCCGCTATCTTGGCTTGCAGATCACCCGGGACATAGCACGGCGCACCATCACCCTGACTCAGTCACACATGGTGCACCAGGTCCTTTGGCGCTTCGGCTTCCAGTACTCCTCGCCACAGCTCACTCCTCTGTCTGCTGGCCACTCGCTCTCAGCTCCACCTTCGGACGAGTCCGTTGAGCCGAGTGGTACGTACCCAGAGCTTGTGGGTTGCCTCATGTACCTGATGACGTGCACACGACCTGACCTCGCGTACCCTCTCAACCTCCTAGCTCGTTAAGTTGCTCCCGGTAGACACCTAAAGGTGCACTTTGATGCTGCGAAGAGGGTATTGCGTTACTTGTGCAGTACATCGGGCATGGGGCTCGCGTGCTTGGAGGACAGGGTTCAGTGGTACTCACAGGACACTCCAACGCTTCTTGGGCCGACGATCAGGCGTTTGAGCGTTCGTCACAGGGTTACACCTCCACTCGTTCTTCTTCTGTGCTTGGTTCTAGCTGTGAGACCGAGATCTACGCTGGGGCCATGGCTGCACAGGAGCTACACTGGCTGACCTACCTGGTGACCGACTTGGGGGAGCGGCCTCGTTCTCCTCCAGTTCTGTACGTCGACAACAAGGTCATGCTTGCCTTGTGTCGGGAGCAGAGACTGGAGCACAGAACGAAGCACATTGCTCTTCGCTACTTTCTTGCTCGAGAGCTGCAGCAGCGTGGTCAGCTTCGTCTTTCTTACGTGGCCTCTCGGGCCAACACTGCTGATGTCTTCACCAAGGCCCTCGGGTCTGGTCATCTTCATCGTTTTTGTACTGCTCTTGGGCTTCTGCCCGTTCTACCTCACCTGCTTGTCTCTTGATCTTGCACTTGTTGTACACTGATATCTATATTTATACATGCATGTTTCCTCTTGCTAGGTTGTGATCAGTGTACTGCCTTGCTATTATAACTCTGCATGTGAACTTGCCTTGTGGCCGCTTGCTTGTGCTCGGATTGTGTGGTGTCCTTGAGATCCACCCTGAGCTTTGCTTTGCTTTGCTCTGTTGTCTTGCTTGACTGGTCTTGTGACCGTCTTGTTGTCCCCCACTTAGCCTATCGGGGTGTGTCAAAGTACAACCTTACTTGTAGGCTATAGTGGGGCACTCCTTATGGGGTACAGCACTTCTAGGGTTAGTACTTGTACCCCAACTCTTGCTAATCCAATCATTCCTGCACAGTTATTCTGACAGGTGCCTAGTGCAGCATCGTGGGTACAGGAGGAGTCCGTGATGGCAAACAAAATGTGCCACAAGGACCAATCAGTGCTCTGACAGGGTGTGCGCTGGTGCTTACAAGTGAAAAATCGCGCCGCAGGGTGGCGTCGCCCCAGGTACAGTTACAGAACTTTACTGTTGTCCCAGGTTTCGCGTGATTGACGGGACAGGTACAGGTACTACCGCTAATCCTGGGTGTCGGCGCCAAGGTACGGTACATTGAATCAGA
Organism: Closterium sp. Naga37s-1; assembly: GCA_947471745.1. Classification (NCBI taxonomy): domain Eukaryota; kingdom Viridiplantae; phylum Streptophyta; class Zygnematophyceae; order Desmidiales; family Closteriaceae; genus Closterium; species Closterium sp. Naga37s-1. The sequence goes on from CANJKZ010000261.1 coordinate 1,267,622, forward strand.
GTCGCTACGCGTTTGTACTCTGAAGGATCAGAGGACACTCCCGGAAAAAGCTGAAATTTCAGAGTTAGCCTTAAAAAAACTCTGAAACTTTCAGAGTTGAGGCCCTAAAAAAACTGAAATCTTCAGCGTACACTGGAAAAAAAATATGAAATATCAGAGTTTTTCATGCAAATCAGAGAAATTTCTTTGACTTCTGGGGGCCTCTTTCCTACTTGTTTGCTATCTTAGAGCGTATTCCTATCCTCGTATCAAGAAAACCTCATATCAACCTCCCACTGAAAATTCCCCTAAACCCAAAACCTCTCGCTACCTTTACCAGGCAAAAAGTACAATCTTGATATGAGGTTTTCTTGATACGAGGATAGGAATACGCTCTTAAACTTTGGAACTGTAGTCATACCAATGTCCCTCTATTGGTACCCTAATCTATTGTAGCCCTAAGCCAGGCACGCCCAACAAAGAGCTCAGATCAAATGCTGCTGTCTTGACAGCAACGTGAGGTTGAGATGGATGCTGGTACTAGAGAGTGAGTAAGGCGCATGGGCAGTTGCAGCCGTGATGAAGGGCAATTGAGTCCACTAGAGCAGCACGGAAGATGAAGGGATGCTGCGATGATAACAGATCTCACCCCACGCAGTTTCGGCCGTTGATGGAGCGTCACATGTGAATTTGTGGTTGACTAGTATTCAAGGTTTGGGGTTTCAGGTTTAAGGTTTACTGGGCGAGGTCCTGGAGAGCAGAGCGGAAGTTGAAGGGCTTAGAGGCTGGTGAGGAGAGTGAATGGTGGATGATAGAGAGCCACGCATGAATCCATGCAGTACCAGCCGTTGATCTAACATCACATGGGGATTTGTGGCCGTTGGATGTGGAGGGTTTGGCGGGCGAGGTCAACGAGGGCACGGAAGGTGAAGGGCTCGGAGGCGGCTATCTCTGACAGCACCTTGCGGTTCAGCTGCACGTTGGCCTGCTGCATGCCGTGCACCATCTCACTGTACCGCACCTGCTTGTATAGAGGATGGATTGGTGGTGGTGGGGGAGGGAGAGGAACAGGAAAGGGGGGGAGGGGGGGAGGCGGGGTGGGGAAAGGGGGGAGGGAAGAGGGGGTTGTGTGAGAACTGCCTTTTTCTTATCCATGCTCATCACCATCACCACCACGAGGGCTCGGAGGCGGCTATCTCTGAGAGCACCTTGCGGTTGAGCTGCACGTTGGCCTGCTGCATGCCGTGCACCATCTCACTGTACCGCACCTGCTTGTAGCGAGGATGAATGGACGGGCGTCTTGGGAAGATGGGGGTGGTTGGAAGGGGAGAACGAGGAAGGGGGGGGGAAGAGTGTTAAAGGGGAGGAGGGAAGTGGGGAAGCGAGGGAGGGAGAACGTGAAGGGGAAAACGAGGGCGCAGGTGTTGTGAGGGCCAAGGATGTACAGCAGAACTGTGGAGATGGAGGAAGTTGCTTAAAAACGGGAAATGAAAAAGGGGGAAGGGGAATGTCGCATTATAGGTGCGTTGCGTGTTGACTATGTGTGCTGTGCTGTAACGGGGATGGAGGGGTGCGTGGATTCGTGGATATATTGAGGGGGTGGATTTCGTTGCATGGAAAAAAGCACCCCAGCCATCATGCATCTCTAATCACTCACTCAATCGCGTGCCTCACTCGCCCCGTACTGTCACTCACCCCGTATTGCCGCGCGCCCGCGTTGACGCGTTCGATCGCAAGTCCGCGCATGTCGCGCTTCTTCGTGCGCCGGTCGCGGTACGCGTACGTCAGCGCCTTCTCCACGCGCGGCTTCGCGGCGCGAATGCAGTTCTTCGCTCGCCCGCGGAACCCCTTCGCCAGCTCCAGGATCGTCGCCTTGTTCATGGTAACGGGGTGACTGTATCGGGCGAGATGATGGAAGGGGGAGTGTGATTATACGGAGAGTGGACCACGGAGGTGATGGGTGGAGCGGGAGTGAGAGGAAAGGCGAGGAGGAGCAACAGGCCAGGGAGTCTCTAGGGTGTTGTGACGACGAGCGAACGGCGTGGGAGTGGAGATCGGAATCCGGGCTGTGGAGGCGCGGAAAGAGACAGCTGGGACGAATTTATTTAGGTCACAAGTGGTGTGTGCCTTGTGATTTCGCGTCGCAGACACACATGTTGTTACGAAAACGCTTTAACTGACAGAAAGTTCAGTGTATCGAAGTGTACTGGACGGACCAGAATCTTAAATCGCAAATCCCTGTATCGCAGACAAAGTTTTTGCTGAGCAGGGGGTCGCGTCGCGTGTTGGCTTGGAGGGGCGAATCAAATCTGTGCTGACGTGAATCGGCCATAGGCCAGCACGTGCATTCGCTGCGGCCAGAGTTGGCCTGTTGTTCGCCACACTTCCACGTCGACTCGGCTCGGCTGATGATGAACCAGCCCTTTTTCAGCCTGACCGCCTAGGCCAGGCCAGAACAAGCAAAACCCGAACCATATTTATCCGAGCTTCGGTGATCTCGAAGCAGCCAGTAATGACGGAAGCCAATCGTTACACGCCACGCGAATCACCCGCTTTCCCGCCTGAACCGAGCCAGACACATTTCCCCAAACCTGTCGACCAGAGCGCTGTTCGCTCCCTCGAAACACTTTCATCACCCCATGTTGCAGGAAACGTGAAACCAGAATCTTCCGTCAATCTTGTCCGTCCACATGTTTGTGAAGCCAAGAGATTGACGACACAGATGTAAACTTCAGCCTCCCCCTGCCGCATTTTTACTACTGTTTTCCAGCACTGCTCGTACGTTGGTTCTGTTCTGTTTTCGTCCCCTCTTTTCTGTCGCGTGCCGCATCGCCCGCTGCTTCGTTCTGCTTAGTAGCCTGCGTCCTTACGGGAATCCCGTCCCGTTCCTTCATCTGCTAGAAATATCTCGTTACCGTCTGTATAAACTCGCCTCTTGAACCCGTATTCCGTGGCAGTATCAGTACATGGCGATTAACAATCCCGAGTCATGGCGACTGATCGCAGGTTGGGACATCACCTAATTTTCGGGTGCAGCGCAGCGCTTAGGACACATAGTGCGCGTGGGATAATCGCAGCTCAACGAATCTTACCCCTAGAACTTTCTACGCGATAGCGTTCCCACAAACACCAGAACCGTTGCGAGCCGCATGAATCATGCCTCGTATGCCCTGTTAGTACACCACATCCCCGTTACAGGAGCACCACTCTCGAAACCATCATGGGGCAGGCGAATTCCACGTTCGAAAGGCCTCACTCGCCCCCCACCTCGCCCGTCGGCCGCTACAACTTCCCTCCGCCGCTCTTTCCGCCCTCCCCTTCCGCCGCGCTCCCCTCCCCGCGCCTGACCACTCCGCGCTCGTGGCATCCGGACGTCGTGCGCGCGGTCTTCTCCGACAGCGACTGCGTGCACGACGCCGTGTCGGGTCTCTTAACTCAGTACGTCGAGAAAATAGTAGGCGCCACGGATGCCAACTACCGCGATCCGGACTCCATAGAAGCCATATTCCTAGGCGCTCCCGCTACCGGCGCTGGTGGCAGCGGCGAAGGCGGCGGCGATGCCGGCGGAGGAGGCGGCGGCGGCGCCCACCAGGCACATTCCGCGACCGCGGCGGATGCGCCAGAACTCCCCGGACGACGTTCGTCCCCCTCCTCCCCCAATAATGGGGAACATTCCGCCAAATCCGCAGTAGAAACAGCTGCGGGGGAAGGGGTTGCTACAGCCGCTACAGCCGCCGCAACCGCTGCAAATGCGTCACGCGCAGTTGCGAGCGAATCCGTCGCGTCGCAGCAGCAGCAGCAGCCGGCGCTGCATCCGCTGAAGCGGCTGTCCAGCCGGCGGCTCGTGGCGGCGCCCGTGGCGCGCGCGCGGGAGGCGGCGACGCGCGAGGCGCTGGAGCAGCTTGAAGGCGCGATGCGACAGCTGGCGCGCGCGGAGTACGACTGGCTGGTGAGCAAGATCGCGGAAGCTTCTGCGATGGCGGCGGGGAATAAGGAGGTGAGCAGCGCAAATAACGGCGCGGGGGGCGGAGGGGGGGACGCTGGGGGAACGGGCGGAAGAAGCGGGCGGAGCATTGCGGGGATCGGGAGTATTAGTCAACGGTTTACCCGAAGCACCAGCACTAGGTCCGGGTTTGGCCCGGCGAGCTCCCGAACCGGGAACGCAGGTTCGGTCCCCCCGCCTCACCCGTTCCCCCGAAGCTCATCGCAGAAAGCTCCGAAACTTGGGCACAGTCGCTCGCTGTCGCTGGGGCAGGCGCTGTCGCACAAGCACTCGAGCGGCGGCGAATCAGAGGCGCGCGCGAAGCCTGGCGAAAGTCGCACAGCGTCGCAGGGGCATCTGGGGCTGGAGGCTGCGAAAGTGGAGGAAGTGTTCGTGGTGGGGCTGGCAATGTGGGTCGAATTCTGGAAGCAATGGGCCAAACCTGCCAGCCATGGCGCCGAAGCTGCTGCCTCGGCGCTAGGCTCGGGATTAGGCTCGGCGGCGCAGGGGGGGAAGCTGGGTAGGGGTGCCGGGCAGTGGGGGCGGAAGGGCGCGGAAGGGGGGCTGCGGAGTCTGAAGAAGCGGAGGGAGAGGATGAAGCGGAAGGAGGAGGGTGGTGGGGGGAAAGGGGGTGGTGCGGGGAAGGATGGGGGAGTGTTGGGGAAGGAGGGAAAGGAGAGAGTTCTAGGGGGTAATTCCGTGCTGGAGGTGCAATTGGATGGGTTAAGTTGCAAGAAACCCTTGGAAGAAGGGACGTTTTTCTCAGTTGACCTGGGGGATGAGGATGGAGATAAGGCGGGGAGGGGGGAGGCGGTGGGGGGAATGGAAAGTATTGATTTGACTAGTGGGCGGGGGGAGGGGAGGGGGAGAAGGGGCAGGCGGGGAGGAAGGGGAGGAAGGGGGGAACACGGGCAGGATTCTGAAAGTTTCGTGGAAGTTTCTGGCGCTGATAATCGGGAAGGTGGGGGGCGGAATGGGGAGGTGAGGGAGAGGGATGGGAAGAAGGAGGTACGGCACAAGAGGCTTTGGCAGAAGAGACGACGACACAAGGCAGGAAATGGAGGGGTGGGGAATGGAGTGGCAGGAGTTGGTTCGGATGCTCGGCTGTCTGTTAGTGAGTGCTCCGGCCCAGAACTAGGCACTGTAGCTGCTACTGCCACTGCCACTGCCAACCACTGTAATGGGTCCCTCTATGACGAGGATTTCTCTAGTGACACTGTAAGGTTTGATTTTGAAAAGCTTCCTAACGGAGCACTCTGTAACGAGGACAGCTGGAGCTCGGACAGCAATGGGTCGAGCGACGAAAGCACTTACTACAATCTCAACGAGTACGGCGCTTATAACGAGTGCAGTGCTTATAACGTGTTCGGATCTTATAACGAGTTCGGCGGCAGCTACAGCGCGAGCGGCAGCAGCGGCACGCCGTTCTCAGCGTGTGCCCCACACGGGGGGGCGTGTGGCGTCCACGTGGCAGAGGTAGAGGGCGACCTGAGGGCCGAGGCCGGGCGGCAACTGCAGGAGCAGCTGCTGGCGGATCTGCTGGATGGGCGGCAGGGCGCTCTGGGCGGCAAGCAGGGCGCATGGGGGGAGGTGTTATCTGGGGGCGGTGGTGCTGGTAGGGGTGGTGTTGGTGGGAGTGGTGGTGGGGGTGCGTTTGGGTTCCGAAGCAGCAGCGTCGGCAGCAGCACCGGAGGAAGCTTCAGCAGGAGCAGCAGCTTCGGCGGTGGCGCAGGCAGCAGCTTCGGGCCTAGCCTCGGCAGTGGGTTCGGGAACAGCCTCGGTAGTGGGTTCGGTAGCGGGTTCGGAGGCTACAGTGGCATGGGGGAGGTGGGGATAGGCAGTGGGCTCGGCTGTAGCAGCTACAACCCATCAGTTGACATCCTGAAGCGCCTCCGAAGCAGCTCCTTCTACTACTCTCACTCCCACCCCCTCTCCCAGCCTCACTCCTTCCCTCACTCCTCCTCTCACTCCACCCACCATTCTGCCAGCAGCAGCCCTGCAGGTACCCCCACTCCCTCGCCCCCTCCCCCGCCCCCTCCGCTGCAACACACTGATGTGGTGCGAGTGCTGGGGCTGGCAGCAGCAGCGTCTAACTGCCTGCCTGTGAGTGCGGCTGTGTGTGTGCTGAGGCTCCTGGACCGGCTTTGCAGGGAGGAGCGCGAGGCGGGGGAGTGGGTGAGGCGAGGGAGGGGGAGGGGGAGACGGAGAGGGGGTGGGGCAGCGGCAGCAGCAGCAGCGGCAAGGGCGGCAGCGGCGGCGGCGGCGGCGGCGGCGGGAGGAGGGAGAGGAGGAGGGGGGTGGGATGGTGGGGTTGGTGGTGTGGGGGGGAGAGGAGGGTTGTTGGGGGACGAGGAGGAGGATGAAGAGGAGGAGGAGGAGGAGGAAGGGAGAGAGGGAGTGAGAACAAGTGACAATGCTGCTGATGCTGATGCTGATGGTGATGATGGTGCGGATTCCGAAGCTGCGGCGGAGGCTCGGGAAGCTGTAGAACGGGAGATGGAGGCTCGGGAGTGCCGTATGTTCGTGCTGCAGTGCCTTCTAGACCTAGTAGACGCCCTGGCTCTTAAATGCCGCTTAAGATTAAGACCGCCCACTGCCAGCGAGTATCTAGAGGGGTTCGTGGAGGGAATGGGGGGGGTCAACGGGGTGGTTGCAGGGATGGAAGGTTATGGATTGGAGGGGTATGGGATGGGGGGGTATGGGGGAGTTGCGACACCTACAGGGAGTGTGACAGTAATGAAGGGGTTTCAGGATGACGAGGAGAGTACAGGTGGCAAGGACACAAGAAGCAGCAGCAGTGCGTTAAACGGATTCAACCCGTCTCTCTTCCAGCGCCAGCCGTCGTGGGGAGGGGGAAGGGGAAGCCCCGCGCCATTCCAGCGCCAGCCGTCGTGGCAGGGGGGCAGTGCAGCGCCTTTCCAGCGCCAGCCGTCTATCGGCTTTCGCAGCAAGATCGGTGCCTTGTTCCTGGGGGACGAGCGGGGGGCAGCAGGGGAAGGTGCGGAGGAGGAGGGAGGCATGGGGGATCCGTCGAGGCTGTGGAGGAGGCACAGGACGATAGGCTCGGGTGTGGGTCGGGCGGGCAGCATGTCTGTCTCTAACGCCCCTGCTCCCATGCGCCGCGCCACTGCTGGTGGAGGGGAGTTTGCTTCCTCTGCTTCTGTCTCCTCTGCTGTAGGCTTCTTTGGTCCAACGCGACTCACAGAGCTGGCAGAACTAGCGCTCGTTCGTTCCATTCTCCATGCCCCCACCACTGCTGCTAGGCCTGGCCTCGCTCCCACCCCTCCCAACACCTCTCCCCATGCTCCCACCAAAGCCCCTACCACCACCCAGTCCAGTTCCTACTCGCACCGTCTGCGCCAGCTTGATTCGCTCCTCACCACGCACGCGCTCGGCCCCGGGATTCTCGCCCTCGTTTTGGCCGGGGAAGTTGCGGAACTACCCCATTTAACCCAGGAGGACCTGTGGCTTTTAGCCGATAGAGCAGACGAGATGGGGTGTATGGAGGCGGCTATAAGAATCTCTCTTAGGGCCGCCGCTGTTGCTTATGATGATTTGGATACTGTAGCAGATACGGTTCGGGCGGCGATGGTGCCTAATGGGACGGAGCCCGTGCCGCAGCGGATCCACCGGCTGCTCGGGGCGGCGCATTTTGGACTGACGCACGCGCCGTCGGGCGGCGTGCGGTGGCAGTATGCGATGGCGTTCGGGGCGGCGTTTTTGGAGCCTCTGCGGGCGGCTGCTGCTGCCAGTGCTGCTGCTGAGGCGAGGAGTAGGGCTCTGGGGTGTGGCAGGGAGTGGGGCGGCGTGGGTGGGGGCCTTGGGGGAGGAGGGGTGGGAGGAGGGGGAGGAGGGGGAGGGAGCTGGGGGGCTAGAGGAGCAGCAGCAGGAGGAGCACTAAGAGCAGGAGGAGAGGCAGCAGGAGCAGGTGGGGCAGCGAGGAGAGGAGTGAGTTACCCATGGGCATATGAACTAGCAAACGGGTTCCTGCAGCTGAGTCGCGTGTTCGGGGCACCACCCTCTCGTGAGGAGCAGGAGCGTGCGGGCGAGATGAGCGCCCTGTGCGCGCGGTTCGTGCTTAGACTGGCCATTGAGCCGCTGCTGGTGGTGGCAGAAGAGGAGGGGGAGGGGGATGGGGATGGGGATGGGGAGGGGGTGGAGGGGGTGGAGAAAGGGGAGGAGAAAGGGGAGGAGAAAGGGGAGGAGAAAGGGGAGGAGAAAGGGGAGGAGAAAGGGGAGGAGAAAGAGGAGGAGAAAGGGGAGGAGAAAGAGGAAGATAAAGCGGAGGAGGGGGTGGAGAGGGAAGGGGCCGAGGGGAAAGGGGCCGAGGGGGAGCGAATGGAGGGGGAAGGGATGGAGGTGGAAGGGGAAGGGGAGGGGGATGGGGAAGGGGAAAAGGAGGGGGAAGGGGAGGGGAGTGAGGGGAAAGGGGCGGAAGGGAAAGGGGCGGAAGGGAAAGAGAACGGAACAGAAGGGAAGGGGGACGAAGAGGAAGGGGAGGAGGGGAGGAAGGGGGAGGTTGAGCGGGACGGCAAGACGGAGACGGGTAGAGAGGAAGAGGGGAAGGAACAGGATGGTGAAGGTGAGGATGCTTATGTCTATGCAGGGCAGTACTATGGAAGCAGTGCTGGGAAGCGTGACAAGAGGAGTGTGAGACCGTTTCGCAGCAGGAGTGTGCAATTGGGTGATGAGAAGGGTGTGAGGCAGTGCGATGGGAACACAGCGGCCGAGACGGGCGAGGGGCGTGCAGTGACGGGCGAGGGGCGTGCAGTGACGAGCTTGCAGGGAGTGCATGCAGAGAGGGGCGAGGGGCGGGCGATCACGAGCTTCTTTACAACCAAGGAAGGCGCACTCAAAGCGGTGCTGGAGCAAGGGGGTGTGCGTGAAGGGGCTGTGGAGGAGGGGGGTGCGAAGGAGGGGGCTGTGACTGGGCAAGGGGTTTTGAAGGGGTTGCTCGAAGGAGAGGAGACGGGCAGTAGGGGTGACAAGAAGAGTGAGGAGGGGAGTGAGGGGGAGGGGATTGATGGAGAGGTGTGCAAGGAGGGGAGTGAGGAGGAGGGGGAGGAAGAGGAGGAGGAGGAGCAGGGCGAGCCTAGCTTCTCATTCGCCAAAACCTCCACCATTCACTCACGCGACTCCTCCTCTCCCCATCCACCACTGTCCCTCCCGCCCTTCACCGTTTTCCCTAAATCCTCCTCCTCCTCCTCCGCAGCCTCTACCGCTCGCACCTCTACCTCTCTCGCCTCCTCCACCAAAACTGCCACCACAGCCGTTAGCCTTAGCACCACTACTGCCACCTCATCCCGCCCTCCGCCTTTCTCCCTGCACACCCAAAACGGCCGCATCGCTCCCCGACCCTCCCTGCTAGGCTCGGCGGTGGCAGAAGGCCCGGACGGCCTGCCGGCCGAGGCTGATCGGGAGGCTCGGCAGCGGCAGGTTCGGGAGGCGGCGCTGGTCCGGTGGGCGGCGGAAGTGAGTTTCCCAGGCGTGGAGGTGGGGTGGGCGCAGTGGAAGGCGGTGGGGGGGCTGCTGGAGAGGGAAAGCGCACTGGCACACAAGGCACTGCCTGTCATGTGGGGGAAAGCAGTGAAAGGAACGTTCAAGGTGAGAAATTCTTGTTGAAAGGCCCAATGGAGCGTGGAAGGGTCACGCTTATCACACGCTCCCCTCGCCCAGTCCCCTCCCCCTCCTCCATTTCCCCCCCCTCGACTCCTTCCCTCCCACCCTGCTGGCTGGCAGTGACACCAGATGGGGCCATGTCGGAGTGGCAGATGCTAGAGTCATCCGGTTCCCCGTCCGGTTGACCCGGTTCCCCACCCGTGGTGCTCCACGGCGGTGTGGCAGGGCCACTCACCATCCTCGCCTCGTTCCTCCTGTCTCCCTTCCTCCATCCCTCTCTCTCCTCGTCTCCCTCCCACCACCCCGCAGGCAGTGACGCCAGACGGGGCCATCCCAGAGCAGCAGGTGCTGGAGGTGTTCGACTGGGGTGTTGAATCGTGGCAAGAAGCACCGTATTCGCCACTATCACTGCTCCCGGATCCCCTCACAATCCTTTCTCGCTCTCTCTGTTCTCTCCATCCCACCCCTCCAGGCAGTGACACCAGACGGGGCCATACCAGAGCAGCAGATGCTGGAGGTGTTCGACTGGGGGCTAGAAGGGCTGCTCATCACTCTCACCTCGCCCGGCCCTATTTACCTCGAATCCACCCCCCGAGCCTCCTCGCCTTGCTCCTTCTCCTCCTCGCTTCTCCCCACCTCTGCTTCCTCCTCCTCCTCCTCCACATCCTCAGCATCCTTCTCCCGTTCCTCCTCCAACAAGCAACTGCATGCAGCCCCCTCTGCACCCAACCCCTCTGCACCCAACCCCTCTGCACCCAACCCCTCTGCACTCATAAGTACCACCACTACCACCTCCTCCTCCTCCTCCTCCTCCTCCTCCTCCTCCTCCTCCTCCTCCTCCTCCTCCTCCTCCTCCTCCTCCTCCCCTTCCCCTCTCACCCCCTCCCTCCACCGCTCTCCCTCCTCCCTCGCCTCCGCCTGGGCCTGGATCGAGCGCCTGATCTCCACCGTCGATCCGCGCGAGAAGGACATCGGCGATCTAATCCTGGCCATTGCAGCGCGCATGGCGGCGCACATCTATTGGCGGTGGCCCAGGCGGAGGGACAATGCACGCTACATCGCCCGCTTGCTCCTTTATGCTCACAAGCGCTTTGGCTGGCAGCAGGAGGGGCAGCAAGGGGGGCAGTGGGGGCAGTGGGGGGGGCAGTGGGGCCAGCAGGGGCAGCTGCGGATGCGGGCGGTGAGGGTGAGTGAGCGGCTGTGGGGGTGGAGCCTTCCCGACGCTGCTTCTGTGCGAGAACAGTGCGAGGTAGGCCTTTGGGATGAGGGGTGCAGTATGGGATGAGGAGGAGTGGGTGGGGCGGTTTGGGGTTTTATCTGCTTTGTTGCGAGGTGAGGGGTGGGGGGTGAGGGGTGTGGGATGAAGGAGAAGGGGTAGGGCGGTCTGGGGTTTTATCTGCTTTGTTGTGAGTTGGAGTGAGTGTGGGCATGTGCGTGTGTGTATGCACATGGGTGCATGCGTATGTGTGCATGTACCGTACATGTGTGCATTTATGCGTGTGCATGTATATGCATGCGTGTAATTGTGTAACCATGTGCTCATTGTGGTGTGTCTTGTGAATTACTTGGTTGGCAGACTGAAGAAGAGGCTCGAGAGATCATGGACAGTGCAATGATTGCAACGTGGACGGGCATTGCGGCATGATTCAGCCAACCAGAGTACAACAATTGTAACCTCGTTGATTAACCCACGAACACCTGGTGACATGATCTATCAAGGTCTTGTCCAGTCATTATTTAAGGGAAGCAACTTGTTCCCTTTTCTCATACGCATGATGTGCTATGCTTTTCAGTTTAATATGCAGTTGTGTTGGGAGGGACTGTATGGTACGGTATGTGTGCTAGTGTGTGGAAATAACAACGCAATGGGTATCAGTTGTAATTTCCGAGTAATTAGTCTGGTACTTGTCCCGTTGAGGTTTTTGTTTGTTTGTTTGTTTGTTTGTTTTGTTTTTTGTTTTTGTTTTTGTTTTTGTTTTTTCCCGTTTGGGGGCTTCACAGCATGGCTCCTGTCTTAGCTGCTAGGGTACTATGAAATCATCTGAAGTGTATCTACAATAGCAGTTGTAACGATTTGCATGTACAAGCTCCTAATTTGACCGTTTCGACAAGTTTCACAGCACCTTCGCTCTCCCCGAGCCGCAACGATCTCACAAATTCCATATAGCCGAGTCGCACATTTTTCCCAGAAATTGGAGGAAGAGGAGACGAGTCGAGGGTGCTGTGGAAGGAGCTCTCAACCAAAGCAAGGAGGCGGCAAGAATCAAGACCCAATTCACCTTCACATGCTCTTCCACTCATGTGGTTTGTCCTCTCTGTTGTTCCACCAGCATCTTCCAAGGAATTTCGTAAAACGGCACGTTATATTTATTTGCCGAGTTTAGCGCGAGGTTGTTTCTAGACACGATGCGTGAGGTTCCTGTTTTGGATCATAGTTCTTTTGGCTACTGCCTTACAAAGCCATCTCTGTGCTCAGTGGCTACTAACCTAACCATCCCGCGCTGCAACAGCCCTGGTCCTTCGTTGGCGTATTGCAGATGCGATCGTTTATCGTGAGCTTGCTTTCTACAGAAGCAAAACGTTGCTCAGCCAAGTGCGTATTTTGAGGACCGTGCGTGCTGGAAACGACCTTACAGCCAAAGCAGACTGCACATCTGCTGCTTTACACTGACATCTCGTACAGCGCCATGACGCCTATTAGCCATTCAAAAATTTCCCGGCCACACATCTGCAGCGCTCTCCCTCGCCTTTCCTTTTTCCTCCTCGGAGCAGTTCTTTCGCTACTGGCGCATCATGTCGCCCCTCTATCCGCGCAATCGTCCGCTGCCACCGCAGCAACCCCTCGATACGACAGTAAGTGTTCAAAGCTCATCCGAGGAGGCTTCTCCCGAATACCTCTCGTCGAGCCGGACAGCCATCTCCACTCGTCCCGCTTCTATCCCCGGCTCCTCAAGTCGTCCTCTCAAGGCGAGCCCACATTCTGGCCGGAGAGCAGCACCTCTGCCACCGACTTCTCCTCCGAAGCTTCTCCCACGCCGTTCATTCTGGACACTCCAGACTTGCTCCCTGAAGCGAACCCGAATTTCGACTCCGGAAATCCGTTCTTCACTCCCAAAAAGCCGGTGATTTTCTCCATGCCGGACCCAGATCCCGCTAACTTCGTTACGAATCCATCCGCGGTAGTGAGTGGCCCGACTGGGGTGAACGTGGATATCACAAGTGGCTCTCCGGGAAATGGAAACGGGATTCAACCTGCTTTCCCGCAGCCGGGTGCAGGTAACCAGGTAACCAGCAGCCTTCCCGCCCCGCGTCCCACTGGCACGATTTTCAGCGTGCGGAGTTTTGGAGCCAAGGGAAACGGAGAGTCAGACGATTCCGATAGTTTTTTGGCCGCATTCGCAGCAGCGTGTAACGCGTCTCTTGATGCAGATGACGGCACCACCCCTGCAACGATGCTCGTTCCAAGTGGATACACCTTCTACCTCACGCCTATTCAGCTGATCGGCCCTTGTGGGCCAGGAGGAGTGAACGTCCAGATCGACGGGAACATTACGGCGCCTGAGAAGCTCTCACGATATCCGTCGTCATCCAGAAAGGGTATTTTCGCGTTCCTTAAATTTGGGATGATCACGAACCTGACGGTGTTCGGCTCGGGGTTTATCGATGGGCGAGGGGAGTCGTTCTGGGATAAAGGGGGCGACCGGCCTGTTCTGGTGTACGTTTATAGGTGCAACGGCACGAGCATTAGCGGCATCACGCTTCAGTAAGTCCTGCTCGTTTTGTATCCTTCGCATCATGCATGTTCCCTGGTCTATAAGACGCTCGCAATCAGCGGTACACAATGCAGGTGCTGATTGATATTCTGTGGCTTGCTTTTTGCAGGAATGCACCATTCTTCCACCTGCAAGTTACTCGCTGTGTGGGGGTGAGGATATATGACTTCAAGACAAACACCCCTGCGGAAAGCAGAAACACGGACGGAATTCATGTGTCCGTGTCAACCAATGTTGATATACGGGACTGCACCCTGGCGGGTGGTAAGTGATTGAAATAGTTCTGAACATCTGATGTGTTGCCAGTGCAAGTTGCCATCGCACGACCCTAAACAACGATATTGCTTGTTCCAATGCAGGCGATGACAACATCGTATTGTGGGACGGCGTGAACCGTACGCCAGCATCTCAAACATTACTGCCTTCAGTGGCCATGGAATATCGTACGTCAACCGTACTCCAGAGCTGGAACTTCAATTACAGCGCCCTGCATGGTCTTTGAAATCATGTTATATTTATATGCATGGCGTTCCTCACTGTCCTGTTATTGCAACTATGGGCAGAATTGGAGCACTTGGCAGTGGCAAGATAACACCACTCTCTTGCGTTTCAGACGTGACAGTGAAGTCCGTCCGGTTCGTCAACACGAAGATAGGGCTACGCATAAAGACTTTCCAAGGTGGAACTGGTGCAGCGACTAACATTGCGTATGAGGACATCACAATGGAGGGGGTTCGGTACCCATTGGTTCTGGATCAGGTGAGTGAACGACGCTCTTTTAATCTGCCAATGCCAACTTTGTCACTCTGTATTGACGATTATTCATGTGGCTGCTTCAACCTGCAGTTCTATAATGGAGGGAGCTTGCTCTCGCGAAGCTCAGCAAAGTCCAAGAACGTCGCTATCTCGGATGTTTCATTCTCGAACATCCAGGGCACAACCATTGGAGACGAAGGTGCTGTTTTTCGTTGCAGCAAAACAGTACCATGTACTAACGTGAGGCTCAGCAACGTTGACATAACCGCAGCAGGACCACCGAGGCAACTGGTTCCGATTTCAGACGACGTATATGGTAAGATAGGAGGGGATTCCTCCTTGGCAATGGAGATTGAAAGTAAAGCTGACTCTGACGAGCTTGAGAGGATACAGAAATTAGTGTCCGCTTGTGCCGCGCAGCCCCTCGTTTACTAACTGAGAAGGCGTTGTGACTTATCCGCTGACAGCCGATAACATTAGATTCCATAACCATAGCCAACGACCGTAGTTTAAACCCTCTGATGCTTCTTCACTGACATGACCAGTCAGCGGAATGTCCGCTGTAGCCTTAGATTTGTGCATAATGTACATCCAGCAATTATCTCATCCTGTGTCGAGGCATAATAGGTCGAAACATCTGAAAAGCTTCATTTGAAAATACATTGTACAGCGTTAATCTTCCAGAATAACGTCGACTACCAGTGCAGCAGATCCAAAACTCGCTGGACGGCGTCATGGACGTTTTTGCGATCGTCTTGCAGCTTGCTTTGAGTGGCTAGAGTATCAAGCTTAATTCGTTCGAGCTCTCTGCCGATGTCAATTCCTTCTTCATTGAGAGAGCTGAAAGGGTTCATGCACATGTTAGTCGTCGAATTGGCATTGAAAATATCTGGTGTTGGACGTGATGCCAGATGGCACTTACTCTATGTCAGGCAGCAGACCTTCCATAGCGCTTTGTGTCTGATTTAACAATTGCGATATTAAGTCGCGCGTGCTGTTGCCGACGCCAGCTTCTTGTGGGAGTTCGTCAGCGCTCTGGTCAACCATGCCTTCCTCGGGGCACTCGATGACAGTTTCCAAAGCCATAGCGACAATCAAATGGATCGAAAGAAAATCGAAAAGAAGGCGAATGTGGTTTGAAGTTGCAAACGAAAGTTTGTAGGCTGGTCCCATGTCAATCTCGAGAGTGCTTGGTAACCTCGATATAATTTTCTAGAAACAGTCGCTCTCTGGTTTGACCCGCTTATTTCGGTGTTTTCTTATTGTACCCTCGGTTGGTGAACCTACTCTGCACCAGTTCCCACACACTTCTCAGGTCAGTGGAGGCAGGGGGTGTCGGAAGATCAGTTTCTCCAGCCAATCAACGGCGAGTAACAATATAGGTGCGATACAGATATCTTTCGCCATCTTCGCCCATTTTGCCCAAACCCTTCCCACACGCAGGCCAGCGTCAGAGAGTGGAATAACTCAACCCCCAGATCTCAACCGCAGCTGCTTGCATAGTATCTGTATCCACGGTTAGGATTCACTTCGCTCCTATTGGTTGAAACGACGGCTTCAAATTCAAACCATTGGGCTTGCCGCGTTCCAAACTGACAAGATGACTCTGCGACTCCAGATCAAGCAACAATCGACGGCTCTTAGGTCACGGAGTCCAACGTTCACCAGCGAAATCCCGCGACTCCCGCCTTTGTCAACGGAATCTCGCTGAAAAAAAAATCGGTGTCGTTCGTCTCGTGCAGGACAAGCGAACGACGTAAACTTGGCAGTTTTCGTTTCCTCCCTGACTGGCAGATAGATGTGACACGCGGACGATTCTCAACCAGCCACCGAAGTGACTCTCGATCTCCCTGTCATGGACAAACACTCAGCCTGACCGGCCAACCATTCCCAGCCGCCGTCACTGTTCGTCGCGACCTAACGCAGCCGGTTAACCTGTAGACCAACGAGAAACTGGCTAGGGTTGCCGTGACGAAACACGCAAAAGGTCCGAACCTACGGCTGAGATTTGAGTTATCAAGAGAGTTTCAGTCAATCCAGTGATTCTGGACTGTAGCTCTGAAAAGGGTTGTTGTGAGGAAAGGAGAGGAGAGGCAGTTGCGCCTCATGTCGAAGTAGTTAGGTAAAACAGGAATGAAAGGAAGAGTGGTTGCACTAGCAGGCAGAGGGGATACAAATAGGAAACCCTAACAAGGCTGTACTCACTACTGAGTACCCCACTAGACCATTGGGATAAAAGGGCTTGTTAAGTAGCGGGTCAGTGCGCCCATAACCCCCCAGGACAAAGAGCCTGTAACCCTTCCCTAGGATCAATCGGGGATCACCAGTGGACCTCTGACACCCCCCCGCACTGGGATGCCCGAAGTGCACACACTGGGATTCGAACCCGAGACCTTCGCTCTGATAACATGTCAGAATCCCAACCACTAGACCATTGGGATAAAAGGGCTTGTTAAGTAGCGGGTCAGTGCGCCCATAACCCCCCAGGACAAAGAGCCTGTAACCCTTCCCTAGGATCAATCGGGGATCACCAGTGGACCTCTGACAAGTACCCCACTGCATAGTAGACAATAAAACATTCTAACACACCCCCATAGACAAAGTGGGGTATAATCAGCACAACAAGCAATCATAGAGCAAGTTCACAAATTAGCCCTAATGGCAGACATAGCAGAGGGGCAGTGAGGAGGAGGAGGGACTACGAGAGGAGAGGAGTTGGGAGGCGGCAGGTGAAGCTGCTGACACACAGGCAACGGAGCAACTGGCACACTGGCTACCGGAGCAAGGGCCCCGGACTACTGGAGCAACTGGCTCCGCGGCTAGACGAGCGGCTGGAGCAACGGACCCACGGGCGACTGGAGCAACGGGCTCACGTGCTACCGGAGCAAGGGCCCCGGACTACTGGAGCAGCAGGCGACACAGCGGCTACCTCCTTCCAACCTCCCCCCATTGCCTCCAAACCCTTTTCTCACATCCCCCCCGGCTAGCGCCACTCCCCAACCTCACCCACTCCATCCCCCCCTCAGCGGCAGCTGCAGCAGTGGGAGAGAGAGGAAGAGGAGGGGCAGCTGGTCACGCACTCCCACCACCCCCATACCCCCCCTTACCCCCGCCACCCCCATACCCTCCACACGGCTGCACGCGCAGCAGGAAGTCGAAGGAGGAGGGGGGAGGGCGGGCGGCGTCGCGACGTGCAGGGCGCGGGCGGGCTGTGGGGCGCTCGCAACGGGCAGGGCGCGGGCGTCAGGCAGGTCCAGGAGGGGCGGCGCGCGGGTCCCCAGGGGCGGCGTGCGGGTCCAGCAGGGCAGCGCGCGGGTCCAGCAGGGGCGGCGCGCGGGTCCCGCAGGGCGTCGCGCGGGTCCAGCGGGGCAGCGCGCGGGCCCCGCAGGGCGTCGCGCGGGTCCAGCGGGGGCGGCGCGCGACGGACGACGGGGCATGAAACCGCCGCGCGCGCCCGGGGCGCGCGGCGGGCAGGAAACCACCACGCGCCCCGAGCGCGTGGCGGGCAGAAAACCGCCACGCGCCTCGAGCGCATGGCGGGAAGAAAAAACGTCGCGCGCCACAGGGCGCGCGACAGACAGTACAGCAGCGGAAGCAGGTGGGCCCACAGGCCAGGAGCGTAGACGCTCTGATAGCATGTCGAAGTAGTTAGGTAAAACAGGAATGAAAGGAAGAGCGGTTGCACTAGCAGGCAGAGGGGATACAAATAGGAAACCCTAACAGGGCTGTACTCACTACTGAGTACCTCACTGCAGACTAGACAATATAACATTCTGACACCTCATTCTAGCGTGACCGTCGACTCTCGCCTCATTCTCACCTCAGCCTCGGATTTCACAGCGCTTTCGCCTCTTGCTCTCATTTTCTCACGCTCAGCTTCTTTTGCTCGTTTTCTTAGAGCTGCTGCGACTGCGAATAGGCGAGGCGTTAGCGATGCTCACTTAAAATACAAGCTAGAATATTATGTCTGGTGTTATTGGAAAACCTGTGTTTACCGGAAGAAAATCGCGTGTTGGTGTCATGAAGCCTCGAAATTCTGGCGAATTCAGCGATGACCATGAAAGAACAAGTGCGGGATGGCGATTTTTATATGAGGTAACTTTGAATGTGTGTGCTTGTTTTTCATGTAACCAAGTCCTTTTATTGGTGTGATATGCTTTCGTTTTAGCACACGCGGAATTGTTCAGTGGCGCGACTGAAGTGACGACTGCATGTTGGTTGCAAGTTGCATGTTTGTTCCGAGGTGACATGTCACTTGAACCACCAACGCCATCTGGTTGTCCGTGCGATTTCAATTTCGGGGAGTGCGTGCGATTTCAGATTCGCTTCGTCTGGCAGCTCAGATATTTCGCGAAACCACAACCATGCAATTCGCAATTCGATTTCGCGGATGTGTCTCGTCTCAATTTCGCTTTTCCGTACATGTGTCAAATTTGTACAACATATTGACGATCAATTTTGCACATGGCTGTCGCGTTTCCCGTTTCGATTCCGCGAATTATATTCCAATTTCTAATTTCGCAGATTGGTCTCGTATCACCGTACGCTTCGCGAGCTCCTTCCCTGACGAACGATGTGGTCGTGTTTTTCCACCCAGGCCGCCGTGCGCCACGCCATTCCCATCTGCATGGGTGCCACGCTGGTGGGTGCCTGAGCACGCGACCTGCAAATTCGGGCCCAGTCTCTGCCGTCACACGCAGCGCTCTCTACATCTCCCACCCCAAGCGAAGTCCTCGCCTTACACACTCACTGCTCTGCGGTCTGCTTAGAACCTTTACTGCCTGAAACACTGGCTGCTTGGACGAAGCTCATCTCTGCTCTCATGCTTGCAACATGCATTCATTCCTGCCCTCTGTCACACTCAACAGTCCTCCCTCCCCCAAGGTAACAAGGTAGCAGGTACAGGCTTAGGTATTCGGTTGATTCTGGTTCAGCTGGTATCACGACTCTTGGGTGTGCCACTGCAGCAGTCCATTCATGCACGCATCATTCTTGCAATACCTTCTCTCTTCGCCCTCGCTTCACTCACTTTGCTCTGCTTCTTACCTCACAGCCTTCCCTACTCCTCTGCTCCTCCTCCTCTCCTCCCCCTCCTCCCTTCTCTCTGTCCTGCCTCTCGTCCCAGCAGGTCGCTCACACGAGAGTGGCAGTGGCGGGGACATGGAGTGCACAGGCAGCGGCTGCTCTCCACCCAACCCACCAACAGCTAAGCTAAGTACCCCGCCCTGCCTCTCTCCTCCCAACCCTCGTACTTGTGTTGCCTTTCATGTCTCGCTTGCATGATACATCAAACTCCCTTCCTTACTACCCTCTGTCACACTCAAGAGACCTCCCTCCCCCAAGGTAGCAAGGTAGCAGGTACGTGCTCAAGTATTAGGTTTAGTGTGGTTCAGCTGGTATGAGGTCTCTTGGGTGTGCCACTGCAGCAGTCCATTCATGCTCGCATAATTTCTACTCTCTCTGCTCTCACTTCACTCACTTGTCCTTGCTTCTTTCCTCACTGCCCTCCCCACTCCGCAATTCCCGTCCTCTCCTCCCTTCTCTCTGCCCTGATCTTCCCCCTCTCGTCCCAGCAGGTCGCTCACACGGGAGTGGCAGTGGCGGGGGACATGGAGTGCACAGGCAGCAGCTGCTCTCCACCCAACCCACCCACAGCTAAGCTAAGTAACTCGCCCTGCCTCTCTTCTCCCAACCCTCGTACTTGTGTTGCTTTACATGTATCGCTTGCATCATATATAAAACTCCCTCCCTCACTGCCCTCTGTCACACTCAAGAGACCTCCCTCCCTCAAGGTAACAAGGTAGCAGGTACGTGCTCAGGTATTAGGTTTAGTGTGGTTCAGCTGGTATGAGGTCTCTTGGGTGTGCCACTGTAGCAGTCCATTTATGCTCGCATCATTTCTTCTCTCTCTGCTCTCACTTCACTCAATTTTCCTTGCTTCTTTCCTCACTGCCCTCCCCACTGCTCAATTCCCGTCCTCTCCTCCCTTCTCTCTGTCCTGATCTACCCCCTCTCGTCCCAGCAGGTCGCATCATTCTTGCGATTTTCTTCTTGCCTCGTTCTCTCTTCAATCACTCGTTTTTGCCTCCCCACTCCTCCTCTGCTCCCCAATCACACCCCCTGTCCTCCGCTCGCCTGCCCTTCCCACAGAATCATTCCGCATGCAGCAGAGGAGGCAGCAGAGGAGGGGCTTTGCGTGTGCACTTAGGCTGTGCCTTGTGGGAGGGTTGCTTAGCTGGAGTTGCGGCAGCAGAGGGAGGGAAGGAAGCAGAGGGATCACTGGAGGAGAAGGGGAGGGGAGGGAGGGATGAGGCAACAGCTCTGTTGGCGGCTCTTCATCTGCCAGTTAAGTCACTCTTCCTCATATTCGTCCCCCACCTTTGCTTGCTGCGCATTGTTCATACTCCTTGCTTTCTCTTTGCCTCTGAAACTTTCGCCACTGGTTGGGGCTAGCTCACAAGCCACAGACTCTCCCCCTGCCTTCAGGTAAGCTCTCAGGCTCAGGTTCAGGTTTAGCCTACAGCCCTCTCAGGTTCAGGTTCAGGTTCAGGTTCAGGTTCAGGTTCAGGTTACCTCCTTAGATCCCCTTGGAGTCTGTGCCTTGTGCTCCTGCCCCCTCCAGTGGCCCTTCCCCTCTCTTGCCCTGCCTGTGTGACTCGCACTTGTCACCTCTGCTGGATGTCTAGATTCCCCACTGACCAGCTCTGCGTGTGTGCCTTGCAGGTGGAGGGGAGGGGCGTGGGGGTCAACACCGCCACTCCCTCGTGCCCCTCCCCTGTGGACTTGCAGGTACCCGTGGGTATGGGAGGGAGGCAGCACCGCCAGTCGCTGCCACAAGGGAGAGTATCGGGGTGGGCTTGGCCTCTCAAGGTACGTGAGCCTCTCTCTTGCCCTCATCCCTCTCCCTTTCTGCTCTTCAATTTCGCCTTCTCGTTTTCCTCAACTTTAGTTTGTTTCTTGCTAGTCATGCCAACTCACTTACTCTTACTTCCCCCCTTTCTTCCCCCCTTACCAGGTCACTTGGCATCGAGTGAAGACTGTAGTGGTGCTTCAGCTGCCCTCTGCTCGCTCTCACACAATCAGCTAAGTGTCCCTTCCTCCATGCCCTCACCCTTGCTGCTGCCATTTCGTTTGTCGCATCTGCTTTCACACCCTTCCTCTTGAAGCAGTGCCACTGGTTAGGTCCGCCTCACATGCCACAGACCCCCCAACTCCAGGTAACCCTCAGGTGTAGATCAGGTGCAGGTAACCCCTTCAGGTGCAGTGACCCCTTCAGGTGCAGGTACCCTCTCAGGTTCACCCCTTGGGGTCTGTGCTTTGTGGCTTGGCCTCCACCAGTGGCCCCTCCCTGCTCTCGCCTTGCAAACTCTCTTCTCGCTCTTGCACTCTCACCCTTCCTCCCCTCGCTGCCCACTGACCAGCTCTGTGTGTGCCTTGCAGGTGGAGGGGAGGGGCGGGGGTCAACACCGTCGCTCCCTCACGTCCCTCCCCGGTGGCCGTGCAGGTACCCGTGGGGATGGGAGGGAGGCAGCACTGCCGATTTCTGCCACAAGGGAGAGTATCGGGTTGGGCTTGGCCTCTCAAGGTACGTGAGCCTCTCTCCTGCCCTCATCCCTCTCCCATTCTGCTCTTCAATTCTGCCTTCTCGTTTTCCGCAGTTTCAGTTTGTTTTCTTGCTAGTCATGCCAACTCACTTAGTCTTACTTCCCCCCTTTCTTCCCTCCTTACCAGATCGCTCGGAATGCTGGTAGGAGGGCTGCCAGGCAAGGGAGTAATCTGGTGGTGCTTCAGCTGCCCTCTGCTCGCTCTCACACAATCAGCTAAGTGTCCCTTCCTCCATGCCCTCGCCCTTGCTGCTGCCATTTCGTTTGTCGCATCTGCTTTCGCACCCTTCCTCTTGAAGCAGTGCCACTGGTTAGGTCCGCCTCACATGCCACAGACTCCCCAACTCCAGGTAACCCCTCAGGTGTAGATCAGGTGCAGGTAACCCCTTCAGGTGCAGGTAACCCCTTCAGGTGCAGGTAACCCCTTCAGGTGCAGGTACCCTCTCAGGTGCCCTCTTGCCCTCGTCTCTCTCTTTCTGTTCTTCAGTTTTGCCTTCTCGATTTCATCAACTTCAGTTTTGTTTTTCCTTCTCTGGTCCAGCCAACTCACTTGCTTTTACTTCCCCCCTTTCGTCTGCCTCCACCCCCCTCGCCTGTGGCCGTGCAGGTGCCTGTCAGTGGGGATGGGAGGGGGGCAGCACTGCCAGTCGCTGCCACAAGGGAGAGTATCAGGGTGGGCTTGGCCTCTCAAGGTACGCCGCCTCCCCTTGTGCCCTCAACCCTCTCTATTTCTGCTCTGTAGTTCCGCCTTCTCTTTCTCATCAACTTCAGTTCATTGGTTTCTCTAGTCCAGCCTATTCACTTTCTTTTACTTTCCCCCTGTTCTTCTGCCCCCACCCCTGCAGGCCACTGGGCATTGAGAGAAGACTGTAGCAGAGAAGCTGAGTAGCAGACCGGTAGCAGCAGTTGTAGCAGCAGAAGCGGCAGCAGCAGCAGCAGCAGTGGGGGGTGGGGGGTTAGAGGCGGGCTAGGTTAGGTCGAGTCGTGAGCGAGGTGTGGTATGGTATCAGGTAAGGTATGGTAACAGGTTTGGTATGAAGATCTTATCCCCTCCTCTCTTTCTTCCTCCCCACCTCTCTTTGCAGCCTGAGTATGGAGGGAGCACTGGAGCAAGGGCGGGACAGAGGCAACTCTCTTTTCATCCTCACCTACCCCTCCCCTTCTCCCTCCCGCTGCCCCCCTCCCCACTTTCCAGCACGGTCGATGCAGCCTGAGGGAGACAGGGAGCAAGGGCGGGACAGAGGCATCGCACTAACCCCCCCCCCCCCTCCCCTCCTCCTCCCTCCCCACTTCCCAACACCCTGAGGCAACATGGCGCTCTGCATGGCTGTGGTAGGTAGAGGTAAGAGGCATGGGGTGAAGTGGAGAGTGGGGAGAAGCATGGGAGCAAGTGGGCAGGTCACTCTCTCAGGGGCAGCATCCTCTAGGGATGTGCCTTGCGGGTCGGGGTGTGGTGGGTGGAATCTGCGCGGCACGGCACTCGGTGCTCAAGTAACTAACCTGACGTTAAGGCTTAATGGGCACCGTCAGAGTCGACCGGCCGGCGACTCTGGTTCGCGTCAGCTCTAGCTACGTCAGGGGTGGGATTTGAGTCTTGGGCTGGAAGCAATTTTCCACTACCACACCTCTCACTGCAAGGCACAGGCCCTGGGCGTGCTGTTTCCGAAGGGGAGTGGGCTGTCTGCTGCTCCTACTGCTGGCAGGTAAGGTGGGGAGGGGCTGGGTGGGCTGGGTGTGATGGTGGTGAGACGCAGTGGGGTTGGCAGTGGCACATGATGAGCCGTATGGCACTGGTGCCACCTGTTGTTGGCGGCACATGATGAGTTGCACTGATGCCACCTGTTGTTGGTGGCACATGATGAGTTGCACTGATGCCACCTATTGTTGGTGGCACATGATGAGTTGCACTGATGCCACCTGTTATTGGTGGCACATGATGAGTTGCACTAATGCCACCTGTTGTTGGTGGCACATGCTGAGTTGCACTGATGCCACCTGTTGTTGGTGGCACATGATGAGTTGCACTCATGCCACCCTTGCATGGTGCGCATGAGTGGGTGGAAGGGGCTGAGTCCCCTTCGGTGGGTGAGAGCAAGTGAAAGGGGCTGAGTCCCTTTGGGTGGGTGAGCATGGTGCTCATGCTTGGTTGGTGGCACATGATGAGCCGTATGGCACTGATGCCACCTGTTGCATGAGAGCATGATGCTCGTTCTTGGTATGTGGCATATGATGAGCCGTATGGCACTGATGCCACCTGTTGCATGAGAGCATGATGCTCGTACTTGGTAGGTGGCATATGATGAGCCGTATGGCACTGATGCCACCTGTTGCATGAGAGCATGATGCTCGTTCTTGGTATGTGGCATATGATGAGCCGTATGGCACTGATGCCACCTGTTGCATGAGAGCATGATGCTCATGCTTGCTTGGTGGCACATGATGAGCCGTATGGCACTGATGCCACCTGTTGCATGCAAGCAGCCATTTTGAATGTTCAAATTAAGATATGAGTGTGTGGTGAGAGTGAGAGCAGAGAGTGTGGTGAGGATGAGTGGTTAGAGTGGTGAGGTTGGAGTGGTGAGAGTGTGGTGAGATTGAGTGGCCAGAATGGCAAGAATGTGGTGTCAATGTGTGGAGAGAGTGAGTGGTTACAGTGAGTGGTGGAGCAGTGTGGTGAGGTGGTGAGACGGAGTGAGTGGTGAGAGTGCAATGACAGTGGGTGGTGAGAGAGAGATCATTTTCAGTGAGTGGTGAGAGCGGGTGGTGAGAGAGTGGTGAATTCTAATGAGTGGTGAGAGTGCAGTGAGAGTGGGTGGCGACTTTTGGTGAGGGAGTGGTGAGGGTGAGTGATTAGAGTGGTGAGTGGAGACAATTGTGAGAGAATTTTGAGACTGAGCTGTGAGAGTGAGTGGTGACAATGGTGAGTGGTGGAGGGATGGGAGTGGCGAGGTAAAGTGAGTGGTGAGAGTGAATTGTCAGATTGAGTGGTGGGATTCAAAGGTGAAGAGTGGTGAATGGGATTTGCTGGTGAGTGGTGGGATTCAGCGGTGGAGGGAGTGAGTGGTGCAAGTGTAGAGATTGAGGAATGAGAGTAGACAGGGAGTGAGTGCTGAGAGTGCAGTGAGAGTGGATGGTGGGAGAGTGGTGAGTGTCAGTGAGTGGTGAGAGTCGCAAGGAGTGCAACAGTGCATGCATGAGTACACCAAGTATGCATGTTTGCACTTGCGCATGTGTGCATGTGTGCAGTGTGCGAGATCTCAAAGATTGAACAGCAGAATGAATGCATTAGGGATGGGAGCAGTACAAATAGCAACCCTAAAAATGTGTTTTACTCCCTACAATGCACATGTGCGCGTGCACATGATCCCATGTGAATCTGTCTTTCTCATATCACTGACCAGAGTGAGTGGCACGAGTTCGTGAGTGGTGAGAGCGGCGAGGGTGAGAGTGGTGAGAGGGATCTATTTTGAGTGGTGAGAATGAGAGGTGACAGAGGCGAGGTTGAACGAGTCGTGTGAGGGAGTGGGTGGTGAGAGTGAGTGGTGGGATTTGAATGGTGGGGGGGGGGGGGGGGGGGTGGGGGGGGTGGTTTGAATGGTGTGATGACTGAATTGTTGTGTAATAAGCCAGCTTGGAATCATACTGCAAGTATCTAGTGCATGTAATATATATAGAATTCCAGGTGAACTACCTGTTGCAAGCACTGATAACTAGATGTGGTAGAAAATCCTTTCTCTAATGCATAGTAGGTACACGTTTGTGTACTCCATGGTGGGTACAAATTCTGGACTGAACGTTGTCACTGATTCTCTTCAATCAAAGCAGCAAATATATCCTCCCAACTTAACGAGTATGAATATAGCTGATGTAATGATTAATGTTCCGAAGCTATTTGTATGTAACACAAACCTTCCAGCGGGGACTACCATAACAGCGTCACCCTGGTTGCGCCTTCCCCGCTTTTGCCTTCCCGCCGCTTATCTGTGTGGGCGAAAAATGTCCACTGCGGCTCCCAAGTGCCAGCCGTGTTCTGGAGAGTGTTTGAAGCGGGGGTTTGAACAGGGTTTTAGGCTTTTTAGAGCGGTATTCTGTCAAGAACAGTGGTACTCTGTGGTAACGCGCTGCGGCACATTGTGGACCATTTGCAGCAATCCCTTCCGGTCTGTTTACTTTCCTGTGCACTTCAGGTCAGCACTGGGGAAGGATGAGACATACTGTACTAAAGACTCCTGCAGCAGGCTTCACAGAAGTCCGTTTCCAGTGCAGAATGGCGCATGCTAAGTTCTAGGGCAGAAGCGCTTATCGCCCTGGACGGCACATCTTGCGATCTCTGATCTGCTGCCATTTTGTTAATCGCGGCCATTGATGCAGGCTAAGCGAACAGCATTTGTTTCGTACCAGAGCGAGCCTCTCCAGAGAATGTCTTTAGAGTGCCGATTGCCTTCGATATAGAGCGATCCGGTCAACCAAGTTGGTGCATGTAAATTGGAGCTAGCTTCGGCATGAGGACCGCAGCAACGACAGTTAGATGGCTTCAACGCACGTTAAGCGGTCGGAAGAAAACTTCTGCTCGAGACTTAAAAAACCTCAGTTTAAGCGTCCGTGTCACGGCTCCGGAATCCAAACGAAGACCCTTGCGTCTGATCACTATGTACGTCCTTGGACTGCTTTTTACGGCTCTGATCGTCATTCCCGATGCGAATCAACGGCTAATGAGCATCAAGAGCTCCTCCTCAGTTGAATCAGACGAAAAGTTTCCGGGATCCCGACATTTGTCCATTTCTGATGTTGGATTGAAAGAGGAACCTGCGAGCAGAAGGAAGAGCAAGGAGACCAAGGAGATTAAGGATACTTCACGGGGTGAGACGGAGGAGCAGGATGAAAACGACATTGCGGACGATTTCGTCGCTTTGTCTGCACGGAGGACGACACCTCGCGGACGAGTGAAGACTCCTGAGAAAGGCAGGCTTGCAACCTCTGATCAGGAGAATGGCGGACAAGATGCAAGCGGTCAGCAAGGAAGTCAAGGTGATGGAGCGGAGAATGCAGAGGACAAAATGGCAGGATTGGCAGCAGATGTCGCGGCTTCGGAAGGTGCTTCAGCTGCAGAAGAGGAATCTGATGCTGTCTCGGACTTCCCTGAAGCAAGCGAAGAGGAAGGTGAGCTTTTGTGCATGGAGAATAAAGATACCATAATCTGAAACACCCTCCCAACAAGGACCATGCACTCTGGTGACCAGTTTGCATATCCTCCCCGATGGAGAATGGAAGCATGGAAGAATGGAAGCAATGTGTGTTATTTGGATCGCGTGAGCATTAGTGAGTCAGTCCTTGCTGGATACTTGACGCGGTTCTCTCCCTTCACAACCTCACCATCCCCTCCTCCTCTTGTTCCACCTTCCTCCACTCTATCCCCTTCCAACCCCCCGTCTCTCCACCCTCTCCTCACTGTCTATTTCCTTCCCGTGCTTAAGATAATCTCCACCCCGTCTCTTTTCCCCCATGCCATTCCCCTTCGAGCAATTCTCAAGCAGTAGCCAGGGCCAAACCTGTGGTCCTTGCATCCCCGCCTCCCCAACCTAAGCCCCCGCCAAAGAAGCCTCCACGGCCTCCTCCAAATCCAAATGATTATCTCCTCAAATTTAAGCCCATCACGCCCACTCCTCCCAAGACCTGGCCTGACAACATCATTCTAACTCTAGCCACAGGGGAAGCCTCCAAAAACCTAACAGTGCTGCTCCAGTCGTTTAAACGGTTTGTGGAGCATGGAGGGCGAGCGTGGTTGATTTTGTTCTTTGATCGCGTGCCTCTGTGGTGGTGGCCAATGACTGCTGAGCAGAGAAAAGGGATATATATGCAACAGTATGAAGCTCCCCGAGCAGGTGAGAGGGGAAAACACTATAATACCAGATATTATGATGCTAATGTTGCGAGCATGGATTCGCCCAGATTTGTTTCTGAAGCTTTGTTTTCGGTTTTCCTTAAACCTTTCTCTCCAGGAAATTGGAGTCATGCTCCTGCCACCAACATCCGGTATCTCGTGTTTAAGAAGTTCCTGCATGAATTGGGCTCATCATTTGAAGGGAATGTGGCCCTTTCTGATGCTCATGATATACTCTTCCTTCGCGACCCTTTTCCTGCAAAGAAGTCAAAGGACATGTTTCTGCGCTTTATCACAGTAAGTTGTTTCCGTTTTCAAGTTCTGCTCTAGACGTGGCTTGGTTGACCATCATTCTCTCTTCCACCTTTCTATCCACTGCAGGAAGCTTCTCAATACCCTCGGCATGGGACTAAGGCATTATCATTGCAACACAAGCAATTATTGTCCTGCTTTTCACGGAAGGAGGCTTTCTCACTTGGAGGAATGCGTGTTATCAACCCTGGCTTCATTTATGGCCCGGCCTCACACATGCGACAGCTGCTGACACTGATTGTGGCAATCTTTCAGCAGGGTCCAAGAGTGTGCATGCGGTGGGAAACGAGTGATCAAGCAGTCATCAACCAGCTAGTAAGAGCAGGTAAGTTCCTCATGAACCATGTGCCAGACAACTCGTTTTGTTTTAAATGATTGCAGCTACTAATGGCAGGGCTCTCTGATGCTGCAGGGATGCTCAAGAGCATGCCACAAATTAAGGTGCAAGACATGGAGCGTGCAAGTGTCCTTCATCGGTTCGGTCCAGATGATAAATACATTATCGGAGACCACAAGAAGCTGCTTAATGAACATGGGGGCACATTGTCAGTCTTACATGGTTTCGACCGTTTTCCAGATACGAGAGTTCTGGCCAGTAGAGTGCTGTCTGGTAAACTCTGAATGGAAAATCATTGGCATTGGTGGTTTCCTTTCCAGCAACTTCCTATGTGGTTTGCAAAGCAGTATGGTACAGTGTAAGCCATTCACGTATTATTACCCACAGCACCCTGACTTGGCTGCATTTCCATCCCCAACCACGATTGTTGTGCCCTCTCCAGGCCCAGCAGGGCCAGAGTCTTCTTGGCCGAGGGCCTTCTTGCTCACAATGCGATAAATTTCAGTCAATATTTTATGAAATGCGTTTTCCACATTCGTTGACTCCAATGCAGATGTCTCAATAAAAGAAAGGCCTTCTTTCTCTGCAACAAACGTTGGTGAAGTCAGTACTTTCTACATGCGGTAAATGCAGCAACATCAGAAGCAAGAGGAAGAACAGCACATTTACCTGCAAAAGACTGCGCGTCTTCTGTAGCAACCGCTCTGAGGTGCCTCAGGTCAGACTTGTTGCCAACAAGGGTAATCACAATGTTTGCGTCTGCATGGTCTCGTAATTCCTTCAGCCACCTTTCCACGTTCTCGTACGTCACAGGTTTAGTAATGTCATAGACAAGCAGGCAACCCACAGCTCCTCTGTAATACACGCTTGTGATGGCGCGATATCTTTCTTGACCTGCCGTATCCCAGATCTGCGCCTTGATTGTCTTCCCATCAACCTGGGAGAACAAGCCTTTTAGAAGCATATAATTGAGAATGCCGTGATTAACAATGTCGTAAGAACTTCGCGTACCTGAATGCTTCGTGTTGCAAACTCAACTCCAATAGTCGATTTCGACTCCAAGCAAAACTCGTTGCGGGTAAATCTAGAGAGCAGATTAGACTTCCCCACTCCAGAATCTCCTATTAGGACGACTTTAAATAAGTAATCGTATTCGTCATCCGGTTTATGAGCCATTTTCGCTTAGTCTGCGCCTGAGCGTGTGTGGAAAAACGGAGGCTATCTGGAAGATCAAACACACCAATGCAGCTTTAGCGCCACATGGAAGTATCCCTTTCCTACAGTCTCGATTTCTTAGTAATAGTAGAGCATCTAGCTCCTGGATGCATGGAATGTTAGGTCATCACCTAGCTAAGGTAGGCGGAATCCAGATTATTTTCAGACTGAAACGGGCTTGAGCTGGTGTGAAAGTTTTGCGTGAAGCAGGAGAGTAATTTGCGTGTGAAGCGGAGAACTGTTCAATTACATCAACGGGGCTTTTCGTAGAAGCACAAAATCAAGTGCAAGAATGACAATTTCCGTTCCTTTTACGGCTGCTGACTGCTTTTCTGTCCGTTGACTGCTTGCTGACGACAAACGGGTGGTGAAAAGCAAACCCGAGGGGGTTCTGGCGCCACCCAGCCCAAAAATGACAAACCGTGTCGCATGTTGATTCAACCACCTGACCCATATGTCCCAAATTCACACGGGCAGAGATACTCCTGTATTTGATTGGCTCATTTCTCCGCAAAACAGCCCGTGAAAGCCCGTGGATAGTTGAAATGTGCGATGCGGCGAAAACATCAAGAGGAAAAACACATTTCGTCGTATCGACGAAAACCATGCGACGTCCAAGAAAACCAAATCCAGGAGCCCAGCAACGCAAGAGACCCATCAAGCAAGCCCGCGTGTCGGTTGCACCTTCTGACGCTACCGTTGGCGCCCTGCCTGATTGTTGATCCTCCTATTCAGCTCACTCTCTGCCGTCAGTATTTCTAACATTTTATTCGTTCCTGCCGTATTCCTCGCGCCCTTTCGCTTCTTCCCATCAAGCACGCATCTCTCGCCGTGAGCTTGCACGCAGCAAAAGCAACCAGCTAGAACTGCCTTTCCCATATCATCTTGTCCTAGTACATTTCCGGACCAGTTGTTCCCAGCGTCCTTGCACATCCACCTTCCTGAAGATGTCGGTAGATTACGCGAGTGTCACCTCGCGTCCAGGTTTTGACTGGAAGCTTGACCCATTGTGTATCTATCCACGCTGGACTATGAACCCCCTCGCATCGTTGGCAGCTTCATAACATCTCACTCAGCCCCGACGATTTGCTTCCGATCGACATTTCTTCCGTTTCCAGTATCTAATTACAAGAAAGTCGATCGAGGAACGGTCCTATTCCCTCTCAAGTTAGCAATTCCGCGATGGTATCTGTACCCGTGCAGCCAAGTAGAGGAAAATGGCAGAGTCCTTAGCCAGCTTGTAGCCCAGCACCGCGACTATCTCGCTAACGAGCACTACCGTCATCAATCAACGCAGTTCTTTTCTCATCATTCCTGCACAGTTTTTCCACGTCGGGATAGAGCTTCGGTCCGAGTCTCAGATGAATCCCCGTCTCTCGGTTTCGACCTGCGATAGATGACAGCCTCTGCCCCGTGATGGCACGTCGAGCGTTTCGTCTTTCCAGCAAAGTAGTCACTGCACTCGCCGTGCTCATCCTCCTCTCCACCTCCACCATCATAAGCGCGTCGTCATCAAATGTCTCGACACCTGCATCTACCGACGCACTCGGATCGGATATGCTCTCTTGCGGAGAAGGCTCGTTACTGAAGACAGTTCACGATGTGGAGCAGGACCAATTTCACAATGGAGCTACTTCCTTCAGACCGGAATCTGTGCTTCCTTTCGCCGCTGTGACAAGAAGAGCGGAGGACGCGAACGAAGCAGGCAAGCAGCAGCAGATGGTAGGACATCCAACGTCTGGGAATGGATCGAAACGCCTCACCCGGAGACTGACTGAGTTAGCTCGTGCTTCGTTCGCTTTCGTCCGTCGCCGATTGCAATTGATTCACGCCAGACCCGACATGGTTCAGACGTCAATTCGCTCCGTCACTAACTCTGCTGCGTCTGAGGCCACTGCGTCCGTCTCGCCGTCCCTTCCGCTCCTCGCCACCTCCGCGAGCGCGTTCAAAACGACCAAGTCTCCCCTGAAGCAACCTCCACGGCCGGCCGCTCTCAAACCTACCGCCCCTCTTCCTCCTCCTCCTCTTCCTCCTGCTCCTGCGTCCCCTGTGAAGCAAGGAACCAACGACACGGATGCTGGCGGTGCAGGATCAAAGGATGGGGGTGATGGGGATGCTGGCAGTGCTGCTGGGGTCAGCGGCGGGGGGAATAACACCAGCGTACCCAGTGTGACTAGCAGCCCGCCGAAACCGCTCAAGTCTCCGCCTAAGCCGTCCAAGAGTCCTCCTAAGCCGTCCAAGAGTCCGCATAAGCCGGCCAAGACGCCCAAGCCGCGGAAATCCCCGAAGCCTCCCCCGACGTCCAAGTCCCCCAAGTCTCCCCCAAAGCCTTCCGCCAGTACGCTATCTCCGCCTGCTGTTGTCGCTGCTGCTCCGCCTGACCCTCCCTCCCCGCCCTCCCCGTCACCCTCGACCAAGCCCCCCAAATCACCCACACCCTCCAGCCCACCTCCTCCCAAGCCTACTCCGATCATCAAACCGCCTAAAAGCCCTCCTCCCCCTATTGCTCCACCATCTCTACCCCTGCCTAAGCCCCAGAAATCTCCCCCTCCCCCCACCCTCTCACCATCTCCACCCTTAAATAAGACCCAACCCCCTCCCAAATCCCCGCCGCCTCCCAAATCCTCACCCCCTCCCAAATCCCCTCCCCCTCCTCAATCCCCTCCCCCTCCCAAATCCCCGCCCCCTCCCAAGTCTCCGCCCCCTCTCAAATCCCCGCCCACTCTCAAATCCCCGCCCCCTCCCAAGTCCCCGCCCCCTTCCCCCACGCCTCTACCATCTCCCCCTCCTAAGCCGGTCAAGTCCCCCCCTCCTATCAAACCCTCCCAACCCGCTAGCTCCCCTCCGCGCTCCCCTCCGCCCCCCTCCGCCAAGCCCAACCCCGGACAGAACCCCCCTCCTCCCCCGCCTAAGGGGGGAGGAGGGGTTACGCCAGGGGGGGATGGGGAGGAAGAGGCGGATGGGGAAGGGGAAGGGGAAGGGGAATGGTACGAGCTACCTCCTAACGTGCCGTCGTCCAGTAAGCCGGTGCCACCTGGCACTGGTGGCGTGTATGACGTCAGGAGCTTTGGAGCCAAGGGGGACGGGAAGAGCAACGATGGCAAGGCTATAGAAGCAGCGTTCGCTGCTGCTTGTGCTGCTTCCATCAACAGCAGCACAGGAAGTGGAGGAGGGGACAGTACAGGCCAGGGTGTCCCAACAGTGCTGATTCCGGGTAAATACACCTTCCACATCATGGGTGTTTCCTTCCTTGGCCCCTGCGGGCCTTCAGGCGTGAACGTGCAGCTGGACGGTAACATCACCGTGCCTCAGAACCCAAAGGTCTACACCGTTCCCAAGAATGGCCCCTTCACGATTCTCTACTTTAAGGGGATCACAGGGCTGAAGGTGTATGGGAGTGGCGTGGTGGACGGGCGAGGGCAGCTGTTCTGGGAGCAGAAGGGGAAGGGCGATCGGCCCATGCTGCTCTATTTCTTCCGGTGTAATCAGACCGTGCTCAGTGGCATCACGCTTAGGTAAGTGTGCGTGAATGTTGAGCCGATTCACGAGTCTATGCCTTCTGGTGCAATCAGACAGTGCTCAGCGGCACCACTCTCAGGTCAGCATGCATGCCTTTTGAGCCAGCCTGAAATGCCGCGTGTGACATTGTGACGAGGCGACTTCGAGAACAGGGATGCAGCAATCCCACTTGCTCCTATTCAAGACTTTAAACCTGAGCCAATTGATTCATCCCCTTCTCCCACACGCCAGGAACGCTGCTTTCTTCCACATGCAAGTGTTCCGGTGCGCCAACATGCGCATCTTTGACTTCCGCACGGACTCAGATGCAGGAATCCCAACTCACTCCTACTCAACGCTCCCAAAGCTCACCAACTCTCCCCTTCCCTTCTCCCACTCCTCAGGAACGCGGCTTTCTTCCACGTGCAGGTGTTCCGGTGTGCCAACATGCGCATCTTTAATTTCCGCACGGACTCAGATGCAGGAATCCCAACTCACTCCTATTCAATACTTCAAATCCGTCTCAATCATCTGCTCCCCTTTGCCCACGTGGCAGGAACGCCGCTTTCTTCCACGTGCAGATCTTTCGGTGCGCCAACATGCGCATCTTTGATTTCCGCACGGACTCACCAGCAGAGAGCATCAACACGGACGGCATCCACATCTCCTCCTCCCTCAACATCGACATCCGACGGTGCACGCTCGCCGGGGGTGATGACAACGTGTCCATGTGGGATGGCGCTGTCGGCGTGACTATATCGAATGTCACGTGCTTCACGGGCCATGGCATCTCGTAAGTGGGGTGAAATAAGGGAATGTCACACGCCTTGCACATTGTGCAACTCATGACAAAGGCTTGCTCTCTCGTGCGCCATCAATGCTTGTATGCCTCGTTCTTTCTTCACCTCCCCCTTTCCCTCTTACCCTTTTCCCTCCTCCTCTTTGACTCTTGCCAGCATCGGCGCGCTAGGGAGCGGCACCGTGTATCCGGTCTCCTGCGTGTCGGACATATCAGTGAGGGACGTGCGATTCGTCAACACCAAGATAGGCCTGCGCATCAAGACCTTCCAGGGAGGATCCGGGAAGGCCAGCAACATCATTTATGACGGAATATCCATGGAGAACGTTCGATATCCAATCGTCCTCGACCAGGTGGGTTGTGCATTCTGTGAAGTCCTTTTGAGGCGCCTCGGAAGTCAACATCGTGTGTGACAGCATCTCCATGGAGAACGTGCGGTATCCAATCGTCCTCGATCAGGTGGGTTGTGCAATCCATGAAGCAGCACACTCTTCCCTGGCAACCCTGCCAAGATTGCAGATATTATGTTTTGCCAATATATCGTTCAATCCCCCCTCTCTCTTCTCTCCCTCCATCGTGTTACAAGCTTTTAACATACGTACCTTTTGACGGCATCTCATGCCAGTCTCCTTTTGGAACTTCTTTATCATGTTTGGCTCACCCGCTTTTGTTGTCCTGCCCCTCTGCGTTCGCCCACTTGCCCTCTCAGTTCTACTGTGGAGGCAGCCTCTACTGTTACAGCGACGTCAAGACTAGCAACGTTGCCATTTCTAACGTAACATACTCTAACATCCAGGGCACGACTTTTGGTCCTGAAGGGATTATCTTTAGGTGTAGCCGAACCGTTCCCTGCACCGACATATTTATGGACAGCGTTAACATAACTTCCCCTAACCCTGGTGCCTTGTTCCCGACCTCCCTTCATGTCTATGGGACTGGCGGTCTGCACCAATCAATGCCTCCCATGGTAATGGGATCTCTGCCTGGGATAACTGAGATTGCAAGAATACAGCGTCAAGTGGCTTCATGTGTAGGTGTGACTGACTGGTAGTACTCTGCCTGCCTGCATCCAGCATTTAATGGCTGGCTGATACCGTAGTGCATGTCGCTATCCATATGATTTTACCAAATAATTTGTAATGCTCTGAATTATGTATAATAGATAACAAGAAACTTCATCACTAAATATGCCACGTCATGTGCGTTTCCAGCCATGGTTGTTCTTCACCTTATCCCAGTAAGCTATTCCTTCCAGATTGCAAATGTGCAGATATTGATGTACGGTACATGCTTTGCTGTGATTCTGATGTAGCTAAGAATGTTTAAGCAGCACTGCGAATCACTGTTTCTATTAATCTTCACTCTGTAGTGCCTTCATATCGAAGTTTACGGCGCCTACTCGCTGTAATCTCCATCATAGCGAGCGGCTTGATGCCTAGGGTTTGGTATTTCAACTCACCATTTTTCTCCATTTCAAACCACAGCAACCTCGGATTTTCCTTCCGCCGTTATTTCCAGCCAGCTGCTGGTTTCTGCAAGTCTGCTCTTCCCAGCACCAAGTCTCGGGTTGCTCCATCCTGGAGACGGCTGCTCGACTGGATCTGCGCCAACCTGGCATCGCAGCAAGACGCGCCTGCTCCGGGAGCTCGTGGGACGCGATTGTCCCGGAAACTCGTGGATGCCTTTTCCGTCTGCTATATGGTCACTTGAAGACAGGCGTTTAGCTCGGTTACTGGGCCGTGGCTACGTGGCTTCAAATCGATGACTTCAGGAGCACAAGTTTGTTCTCCCTGTTAAGGAAACAAGCTTGGCTTTAACATGTATGCTTTCTTTCGTTGTCTTGTTTCCTCGTTTTCCGTGCTGTATTTTTTATTTGTTTCATAATCTTCATCTTCTTTTTTCCCGCTATGTGTTTCAGAGAAGATGACACCAGCCGCCGTTAATCCGCATCGAAAAAACGACCACGTTTTTTCACAAGGAGACCGCGCTAAGAAGAGGCGGCTACCGAACGGTCACGCATACGAAGCAGTTCCGTTGGATCCTGACGTCTTCGAGCACGACGGCGAGATCATGTACGAATCGGACGGCAAGAAGCGAAAGATTTCCGCGGCGAACGGCGGGAAACGAGAGGAGTCTGGCGTTTCTAAGATGGACGGCGACTGCACGGGTCCGAACGAAATCGGTCGCAAGCGCAAGGCTCTGACAGAAATCATTCATCGTGATGGCCCAGGGAGCGTTTCGGAAGCCGTACGTGGGCTTCTTTCTAGGAGCGAGAGGAGATCTCTTAGGCGAGAGATTAGGACGGATTTGAATACAGTGCTGGCTCTAGGTCGGAGAGTAGACGCTCGCGAGATTAGATTGATGCAGGAGCCGCAGGTTATTCTTAGTGACTCGCTTGGGGACCGGAGGGTTCGCAGATCGGAAAACGGCGGAGCCACGGAACTTTCGTCCGCAGGGCAGCCGCTCGACGGGGGCTTAGGGGAAACAGCGCAGAGCGGAGGCCCCTTGGCGGTGGGAGTGGCGCAGCAACTTCACCAGCACCAGAGAAGGAGAGGGACTGCAGGCGGGGAGAGAACACCAGGCGGAAAGGAGAAGCGGACGCCGAAGGCGAATACAACGTACATACATCCCGACTTCTTGTCCGCGGCCGATAAGCTCCCGCCGCCGGAGAAGGGGAAGTCGAAGTCGTCTAGTCAGAAGAAGGGTGGGGGAAAGGGAGTAGAGCAGAAAGATCCGCGTAGGCAGAAGGTGGAGTCCGCACGGGCGAAACGCATGGCGGATGTTTTCCGCATGTGCGGGGCGCTTCTAAAGCGAATCATGTCGCACAGGTTCTCGTGGGTTTTCAATGTCCCTGTAGACGCGGAGAAGCTCAAGTTACACGATTACCACACCGTTATCAAGAATCCTATGGATCTGGGCACTATCAACACGAGATTAAAGGCGTCGGGTTACCAGCATCCCGACGAGCTCCACAACGACGTGCTGCTCGTTTGGTCCAACGCCATGACTTACAACGGGGAAGGCAATGACGTGTATCACATGGCGGCGGAGCTGAAAAACATGTTCGAGCAAGGGTACCAGAAAGTTCAGCAGAAGCTGGACGAGGATGCGGTGAAGAGGCGACAGGAGGACGAGTTGCTGGCAGCGGGAGGGGGTCTACCAGATCCCAGGGACAAGTCGGAAGTGTTAGAGTTGGAGAAGCGGTTACAGAAGTTAGAGTCGCAGCTAGTGGCGAGCACTAAGGCGCAGCAGCAGCAAGGGAAAGCCAAGGGGGGTCAGGCTAAGCCGCGAGCGGCTGATACGAAGAAGAGGGACATGACGTTTGCAGAGAAGCAGAAGTTGAGTGTTAACCTGGGGAAGCTTCCTCCGGAGAAGCTAGACAGGATCGTGCAAATCATATCGGAGCGCAATCCTGATTTGAGTCAGAACGCGGATGAGATCGAGCTTGACATTGACTCGCTGGACAGTGAGACGCTGTGGGAGCTGGAGAGATACGTGGCCAACTGCATGAAGAGCAAGAGCAAGCGGAAGAAGCTCCCTCTTTACGACACCGTGCAACCCAAGGTGAGGAGCTTGAGTGGTGCTTGCTGGTTCATGTTCCATGCCATTGTGACCTTTACCGTTCCTCTTCGAACCTGGATATGCGGACTGACTTGTTGACGTTGCTTCTCTATCCCACCCGCTACTCTGTCCAGGGCGTGGATGCGTTCCCAGCAAGCTCAGCAGGAGACCTTAAAGGTAATTTGCTGCCTCGTGTCTTACTAGTGCTGCTTAATGTGCCTACCGATATTTGTTCTGTCAGGCCAAGAGCATGTCAGGTGCTCACACCATCCTCTGTTGGCGTTTGTCACATGGCTATGCAGAAGGTGAAGACAGCATTGACATTGGGGACGAAGGGCCTTTGCCCGCGCAGCCAGCAGGCCCCTCTAGGCCGGAGCCGTCAAGGGCGTCAGCAGGGAACGGAGCACAAGGCGGAGGAGCTGTCTCTGACTCTTCTGGCTCATCAGGGTCAAGTGATGATAGTTTCTCAAGTGGTATGTGTGATGCCTGCCTAGTTGGTACTAGAGGTGATTTCATTCGTCCAGTGCTGCAGCTGGAGCTTCATCCGCAGATGCTTAACTCACCATTTTGTGTGCTACATTTACAGAAAGCGACTCTGGGAGCGATTCTTCCAGCAGCGACTCAGATGAAATTCAGTCAAGAGATGCTGGCTCAGAGGCCTCCCCTGACAAGGTTGGTGGAGCACCCCGCTTGTAACACCTTGTTATTGGACCTATGGTTGCACTTTGTTAAGTAACATTCTTTGTGCTGTATTGTGCAGAACTGGTAGCATATCCCTGATTTTGCTGGCTCTATTAACACCTGGCAGTGCTGCTTTGACAAGGGTTAGATGGATGTGTCATAATCCACAACAGTAGCAGGGTAAGCTGCTCTGCAGTTTGTACGAATATATTTCCAATTGACATAATTACCAACGCTTAATCATTTTCGAACTTAATTTGCTTGCCTTTGCAGGTCATCAGTGACTAGACGAAATAGTGGTACAGAGGCTTGATCCGTGATTTTGATGGTTGCAAGTAGCATATTCAATTGATTCTTTGTGTTGGCATGATGCTAGAAGTTTTTTTTGTAGTGATCAATTTTGTGAATAAGCAAACGAAATGTAACGTGCTTTCTGGAACATTCTGCGACGCACACTTCATATGTCCGCAATTTCGCCATCTGGTGGTTGCTTGCTGCACACGTCGCCACGCTCCCTCTCTCCCGCTGCTCTCTTCTTTCCACGTTTCTCACCTCACCCCGTCCACGAACAGCAGCAACGGAGCTAGGGTTTCAACTTTTGGGCATCACTATTCGCTAGCTCCTAGGTTCCCTCCCGTTAGCCATAGAGGCTTAGATATTGCAGATCGACACAGTTTAAGCTAGCGGAGTTGAACATACCTTTTCTTGATTTTATTTTGTTTGTTTGTGGAGCAAGCTGAATTTTCTTCTGCGTCGGATCTGTTTTTTTCGAACTGAGAGAAGCAACGGAGGGAGGAAGGTATATTGCACTGATGAACCGTGTTTTCTTTGTCCTAGCACATTGCTCAGCAGAATAAAACAAGAACCCAGTTAAAGCAACATAGTAGGTCGTTTTTAGGGTTTGGATCTTAAGGATTCAATATGTAAGTTACCAGTTGGTAGAAAGAGGTTGAGATGTCGAGCAGCTTGCGTTTGACGATACTAAATAAGGCCAGAAGGGTCTTCCTCCTCGGTACTAAGTTTAACTTGGCGAGCTTGTTTCAACTGGTATATGCATCATGGCAGGTGTATAAACCATGACTTCCTCTGGTTCGTGTTACCCACGATGAATTGCAGTTGCGAAGTCTGGCACTTCCTTTCCGTGATTCACGTGGGCTTGTCCTCGCATGGAAAGAGGTGCAAAGGTGCGTCTTTCCTGCCTTTTGCTGTTTCTCAACCTTATCACGTGATGCTATTCTTGTCTAGAAATCAATTCAACAGGACTCTAGAATTATGCTCTTGTTTCTGTTTGCAACAGGGAGCAATGGCGCCAGCAGCTCTCGAGCCTCGCAGACGGAACGAGGTTATTATAACCAGGGAAGAGGCCATGAAGCGGAGAGTACGCAAGGGATACGCCTTGGAGCCTGTAGGTCCGGCAGCCGACGTAAACATCAAAGGGTTAGTGAAGCCAGATAGTTTAGATAGTCGAAGGAGAAAGTCCACAGGAAGCGTTAGCGTTATCAAGACTTCAGCAGATGCCCCGCCTGTCGCCGATTTCCCAGCAGTTCCCGTTGCTGCCCAGCCCAGCTTCTCAGAAGAATCACTCAAACGGAAGGTTCCAGTTTCCAACGGCGGAGGTCATGCGGTTGATCATGCCAGGCCAGGGGATAGGAGAGACAGCAGAGGGAGCAGTAGAGATGGAGACACAGGGACTGGTTTGGCCGGGTGGACACGTGGCGAAAGGAGAGGCCTCCGGAGAAAGTTTCGAGATGAGCTGGAACAGCTGCAGGGTTTAAGTGAGAAAGTGGAAGCCAGGGAGGGAGCATTACGGTGCGAGGAGTTGTCAGGGAAGGGTGCGGAGAGCAGGAAGCGGATGAGACGTTCCGAGAATGGTACGATTGCGTCTCACACGGTGGAATCCGGGTCGATGGACGCCTCGCCTGTCGCTGTAGCCGCTCCGCTCGTTCCTGCGCCCCAAGTGCGAATACAGGTTTCAGAAACGGAGCCTTCAGGCAAGGAGTGGATCGCACCGTTAAGCGCTGATTCGTTTCATGCTAAGGAGAAGGCCTTGGTTCTCGAGAGAGGCAAGGGGAAGAATGTTCCTGCAAACACGCCGGAACTCGATCTGAAACGGCAGAAAATCGAAGCTGCTAGAGCGAGGCGATTGAACGACATTTGTAAGCAGTACGCGACGCTGCTGAAACGACTGATGTCGCATAAATACGGATGGGTGTTCAAAGAGCCCGTCGACGCGGCGAAGCTCGGGTTACACGATTACCACACGGTGATCACGAATCCGATGGACCTGGGCACGATTACCGCGAAAATCAAGGCGTCGGGTTACCAGCATCCAGACGAACTATACAGCGACGTGCAGCTGGTTTGGTCGAACGCTATGCGGTATAACGGGGAAGGCAGCGACGTGTACATCATGACGTTGGAATTGAAGGGCCTGTTCGAGCAAGGGTACAGGAAGATCCGACTCAAGGTGGAGGAAGATGCCGCGAAACGCAGGCAGGAAGACCAGGAGCTGATGGCTGTAGAGGACGTTAAGGGAGCTAAGGCAGCTAGGGAGATGAGTGACGGCCGCGAGAAGCCAGAGGTTCAAGAGCTGGAGAAGCGGTTGCAGAAGCTAGAGTCGCAGATGCAGGTCGGTGGGAAAGCGACGGGCCAGGCAGTAGCGCAGGTTCAGGCGAAGGGGAAGCTTCCTCCGAGGGACATGACGTTTGCAGAGAAGCAGAAGCTGAGTGTTAACCTGGGGAAGCTTCCTCCGGAGAATCTGGATCGGATTGTGCAGATCATATCGGAGCGCAATCCTGATTTGAGTCAGAACGCGGATGAGATCGAACTTGACATTGACTCGCTGGACAGTGAGACGCTGTGGGAGCTGGAGAGATACGTGGCCAACTGCATGAAGAGCAAGAGCAAGCGGAAGCGGGCTCTTCTGCAACAGAAGCAATCGGTGCCTTCGTCCAAGGTTTGTGTGCGTGGTTTGGATTTCAGGTCTGGCTGATGTTTAGCTTCTCTGTGCAGTTTGTTTCATTCTGGTACATTCTGGCATGCTGATTTGGTTGTGCTGCTGTTTTTGGCCTGTGCAGGTTCCGGACGCTCTTCCTGCTTCACAACAGGAGCTCAAAGGTACAAGAGAACCTGTGTCTGAGTAAAACTGCTAAACCATTTTTTTAGTCTGAATTGTGTAGATAATGCAGCACACGTCCTGTCGTTGTGCCTTGCTATCCTTGTGCTGTGCTATCCTTGTGCTATGCTATCCTTGTGCTATCGCCTGTGCTGTTTCCTGACATCCTGTTCTCTTTCCTTTGCTTCCCAGAAGGCGAGGACAGTGTTGACATTGTCGAGGAAGGTTCCGGTCTTATCCATGGAGCTGCTGCTGTCGCTTCTGCTGCAGACTCGGCAGCAGCCAAACTGCCAGCTGGGAATGGAGTGGGAGGGAAGGCCAGTCCAGGCACCTCGGGATCATCCAGTTCGAGCGATGATAGCTCGTCCAGTGGTATGCTTGTCAAGCCTTAACTTATCCTTGCTCTGTTCCCTTCCCGCGCGTCCCCTCGCACCCACTTCTTCCATCATCACTCCCAACATTGGTTACCATTTTCTTTCCCCACACTCAGATGTTTTGTTTTTTCCCAATTGTGCTACTCAGATAGTGACTCAGACAGCGGCACATCCGCCAGCGAGTCTGATCACGAAGATCGGCGCTCCAAGGGAACACCTTCTGAGGCTGCCCGTGGGAAGGTGACTGAATTGCTCCGTTTCCTGC
The DNA here is from genome assembly GCA_947471745.1 of Closterium sp. Naga37s-1. Lineage (NCBI taxonomy): Eukaryota > Viridiplantae > Streptophyta > Zygnematophyceae > Desmidiales > Closteriaceae > Closterium > Closterium sp. Naga37s-1. The sequence continues at coordinate 1,309,373 of CANJKZ010000261.1, forward strand.
CGCTCCTTTAGCATTTTGCGAAAAGGAAAAAAACAGATTCCAGAAAAATGATGTCGGTACCTCTCTTTACTTGTTAAACTGTGCAGCAGACTCAGAGCAAGGATAGTGCAAAGGCCAGTGATAAATGCTCCTCTCCTAATGCAGGTAAGCCAACTTGCACAGCTATTGCACTGGGGTAGTGCAATTTGTGTCCCAATGCATCTGAACTGGGCATTTTGTACAGGATATCCACGCTGTGTGAACTTTGAGAACAACGCCCATGAGTTGGGTGGTTCTGCCATTTGATGCAGGAGGTGACAGTGCTGCTGCACGCGAAGGGACGAAGATGGAGGTTGATGTGAAGCAAGATGAAAAGCCGAAGGAGGTGAAGCCATCTTTCAAAGGTAAGTGCTTGTGGAGGCTCTTTATGTTCAGCATTGGGTGGTACATCACTGTTGGGATCACTCATGCCGCATGTTGGATTCTTAAATCTTCTCAGGTGACGACGAGGCGGCCGTAAAAGCAGCCCTTCTTCGAGGGAAGTACGCTGACATAATTTTGAACGCCCAGAAGAAGGCAACTGAGGCAAGTCGATATCCTCACAGCTCTTGCTTGATTGCCTCTATGTTATAATGGTCTTAGCTTCCTAATGTTTTTGTTCCGTTTCTCCTTGCAGACTCGAAGTGTGGATCAAAAGCAGCTGGAAGAAATTGAGAAAAAGCACAGAGAAGGTTTGTATGATAGAACTTCTTGTTTCCTTTCACGACGTAACAATATGCTAACACCATTGTGCTTTGCTACACAGAGCGAGCTCGTTTGGAAGCTGAAGCCAGGGCAGCACAGGAGACTCGCAGGCGGAAAGAAGCAGAGGCCGCCATTAAAGCTCGTAAAAAGCTGGAGGAGCAAAGAGAAGCAATGCGTCGTGCACTGCAAGGGGTATGCTCCCTCCCCACTAGGGTCATCTGTTATGTTTCTGTGCCAATGTTCTTTCTATATTCAGTGTATTCATCTGTTCTTCCGGGCTCTGTCCAATGCTGTGTTCCATGGCAAGCAGATGGCAAAGTCCGTGGAGTTGGACGAGAGCCATGCCATCATGAAGGACATGCACCTTCTGAGTGCTCCTGCTGAGCACATCAGCATTGGTCCTGATCGCTCCACCGAATTGCTGTTTGGTGGTGAAGGTGCAAGAGTTTCTGGTCCTCAACAGGGAATGAACGTACTAGAGCATTTAGGGCTTGCACTAAGAGATGAATCAGATGGAGAAGAGAGTGAAGATGAAATGGAGGCTGACCGAAGCAAGGAAGAAGTGGAGGATGGGGAAATCTGACTGGGGACAGTGCTTACAACTTTCTGAGGACTTGAAGAAAGTTTATAGTCGCTGAACTGTTGCTTGCATGCACGTTGTTACACTGCACATGATACAACCATCCCTTTCCCAACCTACAATCCACACATTGTTAAATGAATGACAGGCACTGATACCCACAATCCCTACATTGTTACACGAAAGGCAGGCAGTTACTGATGAAATAGGCATTGCCACTTTGTCACCTGATGGAGTTGAATAACACGTAATGAAATGACGACTGAGGCGGATTAAAGAGTATTCTACAGAATCCATCCTCAGTAGTAGTGGTAACTGCAAAAACCCGTTTGGAAAGGATCAGCAAACAACCAAGAAAAACACGCTAAACGTCAAAGTGGGGGTAGCAGATGTGCTTCGCCTGAAACGAATGGTTTGTGAGATTGAGCAAAGTAAGTCCGCGTGCCTTGGTATCTTGTCTCACCAGCCCTGGACAGGGACGACCTTGCTCTCCTGGTATGTCGCAACCGTATGTAGAACTTCTCACCAGCTGCTCACTGGATTAGGAAGTTTTTATAAAAATCAAAGAGTTCCAACGATACAGCACCTGCACACGCAGAATAGAGGTAAGCAAAGCAGTAGCAACAAATGGAGCTCGAGTGCACAAGCGTGATAACTAGGAAGACGGAGAGGAAGTCGAAGCGAAACATACCACTTAAACGGAAGGAGTGCTGGACTCCGCACGCGCAGCGACCGTATCATCCCAATGACGTAGAGCTAATCGTTAACAGACTTTTCCAGCCTCCCAGATGTCATTCCGCGGGTGCTGTCGCCATCGTAGCATAGGAGGGAGATGCTCGTCACAAAACATGCCGACGAAAAAAGGCGACATGATGAAGCTTATTGATGATTAACTTCGCAAGGTTGTGCGACGAGAGCCTTTCTTGACTTAACTCTTCTCTTGCATATAGCCCAGTAATACTGGCTGGTTACGACCTGCAACCATAACAGATCAATAACTTGCGCAATGCAAGAAACCACAGTGAACTTCATTACCTGTCATTACCTTTGCTTGTACGGTCTACTGAAGGAAAGTCGCCATCTCCAATAATCAACTGAAATTCAACTGGGCATGAAAACTGTGATGGTTGTGACAAAAGAGCAGGGAGAAAGGTAAGTTGGGAGAATGTGAGTGGCTCTCCAGCCGAAGCCAACCCAAACAGCGGGGCGAGTGCGGAAACTGGCGCAGGTGAGGTTGGGTTGGAGCGGAGCGATACACTTTCGCTGACGTGTCGAAACCCTCGATGCTGTAGTGTTACGGAATCCAACTTGCATTTTTCCTTATGCCATACAGTACAGTAAATGTTTGTGCTATCATTTCCGAACTCCCATTTCTCAACTGATGGCCCAGCCTGCGGCCAATCTGTCTCAGGGTTTCACGGGGATTTTTTTTTTTTTTTTTTACTTATTGTCGGTCAGATTTTTAAGGGTTTTGTCATCTTTTTCAGTTTTAAATGAAAGAAAAACGGAAAACGCAGCCTCAAGAACACCCCAGTAGAACAGCACATAAGGAACCCCAAAAGACACCCCAACGAGATACCCCCAACGAGACACCCCAACGAGACACCCCAACGAGACACCCCAACAATACGCCCCATCTAACCAAACCCCCCACCCCCCTCACCTAAACCCACCCTCTAAACCCGCATGTCCACCAAATAGGGCGCATCCGCCTACGGAGCATCCCATCCCATCTCCTCCTCAAAATCCTCCCGCTCCACCGAAACAGCCTCTGGGCCTCTCATCATCGACGCCGCGCGCAACAAGATCACACGCGCCTGAGCCCGCTGCAAAGCCACACCTATGGCCGCTTTAAGTGATCCAAGCAAGTAAGCCGAGAAACCTTTCCCCGTAGCTCTCGCCGCCCCTTTCGTCTTCGCTACCTCAATCTGCGCGTCGCCCTGTTTCTTAAGCCACCGCCCAAAACTCCCCCCCAGGCAACCCCATGTCTCAGCAATGAGAGGTGTAAACTGCACTCCCCTATGTCGCTGCAGAAGCAATTTGTAGTCCGCCGCCTTCCGCTTTTCCCTCTCTCTAGCGGCAAAACCCACCTTGCGACCAATCTGTCCATGGTGCTGCGCGGACAACGAGATAGGGTCCACCACACTAACCTCCAGCGCATGCTCCTCCCCCTCCCTCAGTCTCCGCACCGCCACATCCACCCTCTTCCCTGGCAGCAACGTGTCGTCTTCCATGGTCACGACCCCACCCGCCCCTTTAGCTATCTTCGCCACCACAAACTTAACCGCGTCGTGAACACGAGAAGGTGCGTACTGGTACTTGCAGCGAAGGGCATGATGCGGGTCAGAGGGATCAGCAAACTCAAACCCACACGCGCACTTGCCGGCGACTATCAGCTGCTGTATGGGGAGGCCTAGGCGCATGGACGCACAGATGCTCCACTCGGCTGCGGTGAAGGTAGCCTCTTCGTGCGAAGGGACGGCGGAGACCCACGCCCCTGCCCCCGGGCCCTGAAGGGATGTCAAACGGGCCATGGTGGCGTCGTCGTGGGCCATACCCCGAAGAGTCTGCAGACTCTCAACCGCTAGGCGACGGTGTTGTGTGGGGAAAAGCAGCACAGGGGGGTCAGCGGTGCATAAGGCTAGGGGTGGCATCTCCTGCCTGACCAACTGTGGCAGCAGCTCCACTGCTCTCGCAAACCAAGGATCCAGCAAGGTCGTAGCCTCGGGCGTGCGGAAAAACTCCTCAAACATCCGTTCCTCCCCTGCCACCCCCATCCGAGCCACATCGCTCACTGCCTGGCACCAACCACATGCGTACGACAGAGGGCTAAGGTCAGCTGCAGATCGAATGCCAAACCCTCCAAGTCTGGCTGGAAGGTGCAGCTGTAGACGGGCCATCTGCGACCTTGCCGAAACATGATCCCAGGTGCTATCTGGAAACAGCTGCTCAAAACAATCCTCAAGCTTCGTGTCCCAGTCGCGGAAAGCCTCCACAACCTCAGGCCGTGGAGGCATCGTCCTTGTGAGGTAAATCGGGCGCGCTGACACTGCGATCGCCAGCAGATGGGACACAATCTGTGGGTGGTCGAGCAAAGGAAGCCAAGGGACAGGTGCATGCAGCTGCATCAGTCGGCCTCGCAAGCTGGCCACCTCCCACTCCTCCTCCCCAATAGGAACCCCCACTACGGTGAGCCCCGTCCATGTTTGCTGCATGCCGGGCGGGACGGTCTCGTTCCTCTCCTCTCCCTCCTGGTCCACCCCTCGCTCCCAAAGCTTGCACTTATGCGGCTGCACCTCCAGACCAAGCCCGCCCAGTCGTTCCCGCAAGACCTCATAAGCTGCTAGCACCCGCTCCCTAGGCCCCAAGATGTACGTATCATCGGCGTAGCTGAGAAAGAGTAGGTCGGCGAATTCTTGTTTGGTGGGCTCCATAACCAGCTGCTGTGTGAACGCGAACAGAAACGGCCCCAATGGGTCCCCTTGCCTCGATCCTCGCTCTGAAGCCAAAGCTTCGACGAAGGGGCCCGCACGGAGGTAGAGGTCGCTAGGAGTGCCGTAGAAGACACGCAGGAATGGGATCAAACCCGCAAAAGGCGACTGTCGAAGTCCTTCAAACATTTCCCGCCGATGGAAGGAGTTGAAAGCATTCGCCACATCAATTTGAAGCGCGCACCATGACGGGTGAGTAGAGATGGCAGAACGAAAGGCATGTGCGAGGACTTCCACTCCCGACCTGGATCCGACTCCTAGCTGGTTACACGGCGCAAAGTGCGACATCATCTTCGGCCGAAGCACGATGCATAGGGCCCGAGATAGTATGCGGGGGAGCACCTCGCCTATAGCCACCGGGCGAACGTCACCATTCGGCTTCGACAGGCCCACAAGGTTGGACGCAGTGAGCCAGGGTCGCACGCGCTCCGCTACTTCTCCCTTGGTCCACTGGGTGAAGACTCCTAGCAGGTGAGGCAGGTATGCGGGCTCAGAGAGAAAAGTGTCGCGCAGGTGCTCCGTCACCCACCCCGACGGTCCTGGTGCCGACGCCCTAGCCGCAGAGTGGATCGCCTGACCAAGTACCTCCACTGAGAGCTGCGGGATAAGGGAAGGCTCAACTATCTCCTCCTGCAACCACTCCAGAATGGCGGTCTCGCTCGATGGGTGTTTCGTTCGCAGCGCGTCCACCATGTGCTGAGAGGGTTGAGCGATGCTACCGGCAGTAAGACACGCCAAACCCCGACTCCATTCTGCCACTTTGCACCTTGTGCGGCAGCGAGCCAGGCGCACCGCATCAGGATCATGCTCGGGGGGGGTGAAGGACAAAGGACGCGCCGCAGGTTGCATTACCGCCACCGCCAACTCAAACAGCTCCCGCCACTCCCCGACCCAAAACTTCTCCAACCGCTCCCTGATTGCCGCCCTATGCCCCTGGCCTTGCCCAGTTGGCATCCCCAAGATAAGACGAGGGAAGGCCAAAAAGACCAAGGACGCCGCCTCGTCTGCTGCCTTTAACTGTAGCCGCTTCAGGACACAAGACAGTGCATCAAGCACCCCCAATCTAGCGCGCTGTGGGATACGACGCATGATTCTCCCTGGCACCAATTCGATCCCAAAAAACGACTCCCAGTCCCATGTAGGAACTGCGGCCCATACCTCTTCACTGATATCACGTGGTGGCGGGGGTTCGCCGTCCGAGTCATCTGTGACGTCGCGGGTCAACCCAAGCGCCTGAGCACGACGCTGGGCGTCCGCTGCCCTGCAGGCCGACATATGGCGTGTGGCCTTTCCTCTCTCCGTGAACGTGCGATAACAGGTTTCGCACGGAATGCGGGGCGGGGGTGTCAATGTAGGGTCTGGGTGCTCCTCTCCACTCGAAACGGACGCAAGTTCTGATGACAGGTGTCCACCATTCTGCCAGGGTTCCTGCCTAGCATGCGTCTATTTTGAAGCAAAGTGTACACGAGTAAGCCGCGGGTATCTAGCCATAAATTATTTGCAGGTCTATTTCGCCACTGCCACATTGCTGCCATTTTCCCTTGTCGAAAAAGCAAGTCCGCTGCAGAGCGTAAACCCGCTTGCTCGCCGATTCTAGTTAACAAACTCATCTGCTGGTCCGTGTTAACGCGAAACGTGCCTGCATCTCGAGACATGGACGGTAGCGGAAAAGGCCCTTCTTCCGCGCCTGACGGTGGCGGTTCCTGGCCCGGCGGACCGAATCGGCCACGCGACGGCCCTTACGGCGGCGCCGGCGGTGGCGGCGGAGAAAGCGGGCTTGGCGCAGGCAGAGACATGGGCGGACCTGGCGCCGGCATGGGGCCGGGGGGAGCGGGAGGGATGGGGATGATGGGCATGGGACCCATGGGCGGAATGGGGAGTATGGGGGGAACGGGCGGATCGGGCGGAATGGGAGGTGCGGGGGGGATGGGGGGTGCGGGATATGGGTTCGATCCGATGTACCCGCAAGGGTACGGCGGACTCAGCGGCGGCGGCGGCGGCGGAGGAGGCGGAGATTCGTCGCGGAAGTGGGGGAAAGGGGAGGGATCGGCGGACGGTGGCGCGCAGGTGGGATCCGGACCTGGCATGGGAGGCATGGCCGGGCCTGGAGGTATGGGAGGGTCGGGGCCTGGTATGGGCCCTGGAGGTATGGGTGCTGGAGGCATGGGCTCAGGCATGGGTTTTGGCATGGATGGGGGCGCGCGGGGAGGGGGAGGCGGAGGGGGGTGGGGAATGGGCGGCATGGGGGGAATGTCAGGCATGGGGAACATGGGCATGGGCGGGAACATGGGCGGAGGCATGGGGATGGGAATGGGCGGAGCGGGCGGAATGGGGATGAACATGGGATATGGCCCCGGTCCAGGGGGAATGGACGGGCCTGGCGGATGGGCAGGCGGAGGCGGAGGAAGAGGGGGAATGCCAGGCGGCATGGGGGGAGGGGGAGCGGGAGGCGGAGGGGGAGGTGGGGGCGGCATAGGGGCCGGTGCAGGGGCAGGCGCAGGGGCAGGTTCGGGGGGGGGCGGAGGAGGCGCTGGGATGGGCGGAGGCGGGCCAGAAACGGGTGGTATACCACCAAGAGCGTCCCAGTCAGGCCCAGCGAACGGCCCTGGTCGGGGGGGCATATTCTACCGCACGAAAATGTGTGTCAAGTTCCGCAACGGCGTGTGTCCGTACGTGAGCAACTGCAACTTCGCCCACACGCAGGAGGAGCTGCGAAGGCCCGTGCCCAGCTGGGGAGGGGATGATATGGCGGGGCGCAAGGGCGCGGGGGATGGCAGGGGGCCGGCACGAGGAGGTGACGGAGGAGGGGGAGGAGGGGGTGGTGGAACTAGTGGTGCGGATGGGAGTGCGGATGGGGTGAGAAGAGATGGCCGACCACCAGAGGTGAGTGCTGTGTAAGTTTATATCCTACTGTTTCTGTTTAGCACATACAGATTCCCAGGCGCGACACTGATGCTTTGGCTGACTCTTTATTTCTTCCCTTCCCGTTGTCTTGTCGGCCATTACCAGCAGCAGCAGCAGCAGCAGCAGCAGGCACCACAAGCATCCGAGGCACAAGGGCCCGCCAGCAAGGCAACGCCTGGTGCTGCTGGCGAAGGTGCTGGTGGGGCTGGTGGCATTGCCAAGGGAGGGGCGCCAGGGGAAGGAGCAGGGGGAGGAACCGGGCCTGCAGGGGCGGACGCTCCTTCTGCATCAGCTGCTCCTGCTGACGGTGCTGGTGGCAGTGCTGGTGGAGGGGGGGGAGTGGGTGGAGGAGGGGGAGGCGGAGGAGGGAGTGTGGGCATGGGGGCGACGGGCAAGCCACCGAATTGGCGCACGCGCATGTGCCACCGGTGGGAGATGACTGGCAACTGCCCCTTCGGTGACAAGTGCCACTTCGCCCACGGGGTTCATGGTACGTGCTGCTGCTGCTGCTGCTGCTGCTGCTGCTGCTGCTGCTGCCTTGCTGCATCTCTCAAGTATGCCAATAGAGTCACGAGTACAGTGGCACGGGTGGTGGCTGGTTCCAGATTGTGCAGTTTTGACTCAGGTCCTCTTTACATCATTCATAAGCCCTTCCTTGCTACACCAACCCCCACCCTCTATCCTCCTCTTCCCCACTCTACTCTCCCTCCCATCATCCTCTTTACTTGGACCTGTTTGGAATATTTGTCCCTGTCTCTCTCTTATGCCTCCCTCCTGCATCTCTTTCCCCAACCTGCGCCTTCCCTCATGAGCAGAGCTGCAGAGGTACGGGGGCGGCCCCATAGACCCATCCATGCTGCCGCCGCCCTATGCCGACCAGTTCCACCGCATGGGACCCGGCATGCCCCCCATGGGCGCCATGGGGGGGGCAATGGGCGCAATGGGGGGAGGCCTTGGGGGAAACGTTCCCCCTGACTTCCCCCCCTATGGGCCCGGCGGTGGACCTGGTGGTGGTGGGCCTGGTTTCCCCGGTGCTGCAGGGATGGGTGCGGGTGGGATGGGAGCGGGGCCTTTTCTCCGGCCTCCCCCTATGGGGTTTGGTCCTGGGGGTGGGGCGATGGGGAGAGGAGGGCCCATGCCTGGCCAAGGTATGGGCTCGTTTGCTGATGGCAGGCATGGGATGGGTGGCGGTTTGGGTGGTGGTAGAGGGAGGGGGAGAGCGGAGGGTGGGAGAGGGTTGAGTGGTGGGGGGAGGATGGAGAAGGATGGGGTGAATTTGTTGTATGGGGACTGGGTTGAAGAGGATGAGTGGGCAGGGAAGGAAGGGGATGAGGAAGAGGGAGCAGAGGGAGAATTTGATGGTGGGAGGCTGTTGGAAGATGGGTGTGATGAGTTGTTTGCATGGGTGTGGCAAAAGGAAATGGAGCATAGCATTGAGAAGGAGAGTGGCTCCGACATCGACTTTGAAAGCCTTTTGCCGGCGGGAGGACGATCACAATTTGTATCGATGGCTAGAAGGAAAGCCAAAGCCACTAAGGCAGGTCATAATAGAGTTGTTCCTTATATGCTGAAGTCTCCATGTACATTTTAAAGAGACTTGTACATTTTTTTGCTAAGTTGCATTCCATGTATCTCTATCCTTGCTTTTGGTGCACGAGTTCCAGACCAGGCCTGTCGAAGTTCCTGGGGCCTATACTTGCGCTCCCCAGCTCCTCCCCATCTGACCCTGTTTTGGGTGTAGCTGAGCGTTTGGGCGCCCTTAACGGTCACGGGCACACCCCAAAGTGAAAACTTGAAATCCGGGCCTGTGAAGAGTTTGCACTTAGACGCTAAGGGAAAATTCGGGTGCTCCAAAGCTGACTTAGACACTTTACAAACACGGGATCGGCTAGAAAACGCAAAAAATCCACTCCTCTCGTGCAACCTAAGGAGAAAGGGGGGGGGGGGCACTTAGACGCTAAGGGAAAATTCGGGTGCTCCAAGCTGACTTAGACACTTTACAAACACGGGATTGGCTAGAAAACGCTAAGGGAAAAATCCACCCCTCTCGTGCAACCTTAGGGTACATTCCGCTGTGGACACTGTCCCAATCGATGTGTCCCAATCGAGTGTACCGCTCCGAACCGAACTAAACCAGAGACGCGAAAATTTCGAAACTAAGGTGCAATTTGGTGTAATACGATGCAGTGCGGTAGAAACGATTGAGACACTTTCGATTGGGACATGTCCAGCGCGGAATGCACCCTTAGGAGAAAGGGGGGGGGGGGAGTCAGTCAGAATTGGGGGGGGGGGGGGGGTCCTACAACCGGAAACCCTAACTTTGAGACAGGGGAAGGCCTGGTTTGGGCCCTTAACGCATCCGGGAAAGGGTCGAACGAGGCACTTAGTGGCACGGGTGCAGTGCGAATCTAACACTTTATGCAGTCGAGCTGGAGCGAAAGTAGCCCGGAATGTTCAGGGCATTAAGGGCATATGCCCTTGAATCGACAGGCCTGTTCCAGACCGCCTCCAAACCTGGCTATTGGCTGCTTGTTCTGGTTCGGTTCCTCACCAAGCCTCCGCTAGTTTCCCACCTCGAGGCCTTGTTGCTGTTAGGTGCGGTAACACAGGTTTTCCATCCTTAGCCTTGTCGAAAGCCATGATACGCCGGCTCGGATGTCATAACCTGGCGGTTTGGTCTGGAAACTTTTACCGATGTCTGTCTGCCTCTGCCATATCTCCCGAGGACCTGAATGCTGGGAAAGTCCCACACAAATCACAAGCAGCTCACCCCACCTCAGCCCATCCCATACCACCTCACTCCACCCTTTCTCATCCCAAACGAATTTGGCCTATTCTCCAAATTGAGTCCCAATAAGCAGCAGCACCGGTCCCACCACCACCACAACCCTGCCCGCCTTATCCAGCTGGACTCGACATCCCTGATTCCCTGAACCACCACCCGTTCCGTTACCCGTAGCAGGTTCTCCTCAACTATGCCAGTCATAGGTTTTATTTAGGTTGAAACGAAGCCAGTCAACAGCACTCTCACTCTTCCCCCAACCACCACGCCCTGCTCTCACTTCTTTGAACAAAGTGACGAGACTGCGCCTTGCCTGCGCGCGGACTATAGGTCACCTGCCCAGAGTCTCTAAAAGAAGTAACGCCTACGCTATTACGTAAATTGAGAGCGGTCTACTGTGGCTCCGACTGCTTCTGCGTGTTTTCGTTTTTCTCTGCGTCCAGACTCGTCAGGTTCATCCGCAGCGTCATTTCTGTTTTTTTAGTCCCCTAATTTTACGACTTGCAAAGCATGGATGTCGACGCGGATGGCGAGCCGCCAAGAATAGCTCCCGCGTATACTCCCTGTGCGTTTAATGGCGAGTCGCCGGGCCCTAGATGCGGTCATACGCTTACATCCGTTGCTGCCGTAGGCGAGCCTGGGAGCGCCAACTACGTGGGACCGAGACTGATTCTCTTCGGTGGAGCCACGGCTCTCGAAGGCGGTGCTGGCGCCACTGCAGGCGGCGCTGCAGGCATTCGTAAGCCTCGGCACCTAGCAACCTCGATGCATCGCTTTCTTAGTCATGTCAGGTCATCTGATGTCGTGTCATTTCGTCATACCTGGCATTGCCATTACGGCATTCCGTTCTCTCGCTATCGTTGTCGAGCACCCACTATCTTCCTCTAATGCATTTAAAACTCTTAATTTGTACGCCTCTCAGGTTGTTTAAAGGTCACATATTTTTAACCACCACTTTCCAAGCTCACCTTTTTACGCTCGCATTGTCATCGCGCACAGGTCTGGCGGGGGCAACTGCGGACGTTCACTGCTTCGACGTAAAATCCAGAACATGGAGCAAGTACGTGAATGTCTGGTCTGGTTTCTTACAGTGCTGGAAAATAATCATATACGTCAAGATTTTAGTCTCGCTTACTAAGAGCTTATCACCACTCTAAAGGTATTTTCTTTTACTGGAAGATAGGCGTTGTCGTGAGGTCAGTCGGTAGTGGTATTACGATTTAAATTCCCATGGCGGACTTCCAATCGTCGCCGTCAGTAATGTGCAGCACGTGCATTGCGTTACGCGCCTCATGCAGAAGCATTCCCGTGTCGTCTCGCCTTTCAGAATGTCGCCAGTCGGCGAGCCTCCGTCGCCTCGAGCAGCTCACGCGGCGACGGCAGTGGGGACCATGATCGTCATTCAGGTGCGTTTTCATCAGTGCTCGACATTACCGCGCGAACCATCGGTTGTTCCTGATCTCGCGTCCGTTTACCATCATTTCTAACGCGGGCTTTCGCGCGAAAGGCTATCGAATTGTGTTCAGGAGTGGAAGCTTTTCGTTTTCGTCGTCCAGTCCGTTTCTTTAAATTTCGCGGAACGCGTGTTGGCAGGGTGGCATTGGGCCCGCGGGCCTGGCAACGGACGACCTGCACGTCCTCGACCTCACACAAGCGCGCCCCAAATGGCACAGGTAACGGCGATGGTGGTCTCTTCTTCTCGCTTCAACCCAGCCACTCTGTCCATCTCCCATCCGCTCTGCATTTCGTAGGCGTTGTCCATTTCCTTTTCCAGTCTCTGTCTCCCGGGCCTTAGTTCTTGTACTAGTATGAACAGTCTCTCAACCTCTTACTTCCTAAACCGTCCCTGATCCCCTCCGCGCTCATCCCTCTCCCCTGCTATGTCCCCGCTTCCCCGCGGTCTTCTCCCATCAGAGTGGTGGTGCAGGGCGCGGGGCCAGGGCCGCGCTACGGCCACGTGATGGCGCTCGTGGGGCAGCGCTTCCTGCTCTCCATCAGCGGCAACGACGGTGAGCGCCACCGGGAGTGAGCGAGCGAGCGATCTGTATTTCATTTCATCCTACCCGTTTGACTTCCTAGAACCCTTCTCTTCTCCAAACCCGCGCACCGTTTTGCACCCCCCTGGTTGCATTCTCAGCTACACCGTTCTTAACCCAGCTCGTGCATTCAAGCCCAGCCCAGTACAAGCCATTTCCCCCCTTCACCCCCCGCCCCACCCTTTCCCCTTTCCCTCCCCCTCTCCCTCTCCCGCCCCAACCGGGCAGGCAAGCGGCCGTTGGCGGACGTGTGGACGCTGGACACGGCGGCGAAGCCGTACGAGTGGAAGAAGCTGGAGCCCGACGGCGAGGGGCCGCCGCCCTGCATGTACGCCACCGCCAGCTCAAGGCACGACGGGCTGCTGCTGCTCTGCGGCGGGCGAGACGGCAGCAGCGTGGTGAGCCTCTCCTCGTGCTGCACCACCTGCAATGTTGTCTCATGTCGTGCCGTGCCATGCCATGCCCTGCACTGCGATGCAACCTGTGCTCTTCCCTTTTAGTCCAATTCCCCTGTGCAGGTGCTTGTTTTGATTCGTTCAGCAGGTACTGACCTTGTCCATAAATTCCCGTTTTTCCTCTTCCCTCGTTATCCCCCCCCGCCTCCCCACAGCCCCTGCCAGGCGCGTATGGGTTGGCGCGGCACCGAGATGGGCGGTGGGAGTGGGCCATCGCCCCCGGCGTGTCTCCCTCCGCACGCTACCAGCACGCCGCTGTAAGCCCCTCCCATCACATCACACATGCGCCTGTCCGTCCAGAGTTCAGTTTGTGGTCGAGTACCACCACCAGTTGTATGGTTGTCGTGGTTCTGTCTTGATAACCAGCATGCACCAGTAAGACACTTATGCGCCTTACTCTCCCTCTCTTTTCCCCTGTCCCCCCTCCCCCTCCAACACCCCACCCCCACCCCCCTCCTCCCTAACCCCTCCACCCCTGTGCGAGCAGGTGTTTGTGAACCTGCGCCTGCACATGTCGGGTGGAGCCCTGGGAGGCGAGTCTTTGATTGTACCTCTCTGACTCTCCCCAACCATTTTCCCCGCTCTCCCCCTCTTCCCCCCTCTCCCCCTTCCCGCCCACACCCGCCAACCCCTTCGTCCACCCCTGTGCGAGCAGGTGTTTGTGAACCTGCGCCTGCATGTATCGGGCGGAGCCCTGGGAGGTGGTCGCATGGTGGAGGATGCGTCCAGTGTGGCAGGTGAGTGGGGGGGAAAGGAAGATGTAGGTCAACCCTAGTGACACACATAGTGTGCCAGGCCCTTGCATGCACGCCACACCGCCCTTAGACTTTGCAAGCTTTCAGTGTGGCGGGTGAATGGGGGGGATGCGACCAGTGTGGCGGGTGAATGGGGGGGATGCGACCAGTGTGGCGGGTGAATGGGGGGGATGCGACCAGTGTGGCGGGTGAATGGGGGGGATGCGACCAGTGTGGCGGGGAATGGGGGGGATGCGACCAGCTCCAGCTGTGGCAAAGGCTACCTGCCATCAGCTCGTGCAACCGTGGAATGATTGTACCCAGCAGGGGAGGTGTGCGTCTGATGACTGTGCGGTGGCAGCCAACGGCTTATGCTACCGCTAACCTTTCGCTCATACGCCTTCATTCCTTCATCTGTCCTCGTCCCCACGTGTCCCTCTCCCCTCCGCCCTCCCTCACCCACTGCAGTGTTGGACACGGCAGCGGGCGTGTGGTGCGACCGCAAGGGCACGGTGGCCGTAGCGAGGACGGGGCGCTTCAGTGCGGACGCGCCTGGGGGCGACGCCAGCACCGAGCTCACCCGCCGCTGCCGCCATGCTGCTGCTGCCGTCGCCAACTCCATCTTCATCTACGGGGGGCTCCGGGGCGGTGAGTAGGAGGGAGGGAAGAGGGGGAATGTTTGCAGGGCTGGAATGAATGGGGGGGGAGATTGTTGAAAAGCTGGAGTGAGTGGGGGGGGGGGGGGGGGGGTGTAGGAGAGGTGGAGTGAGTGGAGGGGGGTGTGTAGGAGGGGTGGAGTGAGTGGGGAGGGGGTGTGTAGGAGGGGTGGAGTGAGTGGGGAGGGGGTGTGTAGGAGGGATGGAGTGAGTGGGGGGGGTTGTAGGAGGGGTGGAGTGAGTGGGGAGGGGGTGTGTAGGAGGGGTGGAGTGAGTGGGGAGGGAGTGTGTAAGAGGGATGGAGTGAGTCGGGGGGGGTTGTAGGAGGGGTGGAGTGAGTGGGGAGGGGGTGTGTAGGAGGGATGGAGTGAGTGGGGGGGGGTTGTAGGAGGGGTGGAGTGAGTGGGGAGGGGGTGTGTAGGAGGGATGGAGTGAGTGGGGGGGGGTTGTAGGAGGGGTGGAGTGAGTGGGGAGGGGGTGTGTAGGAGGGATGGAGTGAGTGGGGGGGGGTTGTAGGAGGGGTGGAGTGAGTGGGGCAGAGCATCTTTGGAGGACTGTATGGTCCGCTGCTCAAACCAGAACTGTATGGTCACTCGTCTCGTCTCCCCCTGCTCACCACTCACCCCCCTCCTTCCCAACACACACCAGGCATTCTCCTGGACGATCTGCTGATCGCCGACGACTCGCCACCGGAGCCGCCGCCACTGCCTTTCGCACTCTTTCGCCCACACCCCTGCCATTCATGCCCCCCCCCCACTCATATCCGCACTCACCACTCATCTCTCCCCCCATTCACACACACACCAGGCATTCTCCTGGACGATCTGCTGATCGCCGACGACTCGCCACCGGAGCCGCCACCACTGCCTGCCCCGTCCGCCAAGGCGGAGGGCGTGGGCAACCGCAGGCCGCCCGTGGCCCCCCGCAAGGGGGCGCGCGGGGACGCTGCTGCTGCCGCCGCCGCTGGCAGGTAGGCTGACGGTGGGGCGCATGCTCGCGACCACCTCACCAGGTGCGTGGTGGGGCTGGCTGGCTTTTGTGGGGCTGGCTGGAATTGAGAGGCACGTTAGGTGAGTCATAAAGATAGTGTGACGGCGGGACAGCGCATGCTTGAGGCCACTTGACCAGGTGTGTGATGGGGCTTTGCTGGAATTAAGAGACATGTTCGTGTGAGATCACTGGGTGATAGTCCATCTATTATCTTATAGGTGGATTCTGAAGTGATGGATTGATGGAGGGCCAGCGCCGTCTCAAACGGAGCACGAGATTACCAACAGGTGTGTGGTGGGGTGTGGTTCACTGGAATCGGGAGGTGTTAGGGGGTGCTTACTCGATAGATTATACCACCGCACTGGGAGGCACATGAGAGGGAATGGAAGGCAGATTCGTTCCGTGCTTCGGTGCTGTCTCCCATCTCTAAGCCCTTGCTCCATCCCCTCGTCTGCTTCCTATTCCCCCGCTTTCCCATGTTCGCCCCCACGTTCCCCCGACAATTCCATCCCCCCACGACACCCCCAGTGGTGAGGAGGGCGCGAATGGCCTTATCTTCAAGGGCAGGGGGGGCGTGCCAGGGAGGGGCGTTTTTGGAGTCAACTCAAAGGCTCCCCCCATGTTTTCCCCCACATTTCCCCCCACAACTCCCCCGCCCCCCTTCGCCCTATCCCCCCCAGTGGTGAGGAGGGCACGGATGGGCTTTCTTTCAACGGCAGGGGAGCGAGCCAGGGAGGGGCGCTTTTTGAGTCAACTCAAAGGTTCCCCCCATGTTTTCCCCCACATTCCCCCCCACAACTTCCCCCCCCCTCTCCCCTCCTTCGCCCGACCCCCCCAGTGGTGAGGAGGGCGCGGAAGGGCTGTCCTTCAACGGCAGGGGGGGCGTGCCAGGGAGGGGCGGGGCGGGGGGCAGCGACGAGGAGGAGGAGGAGGAAGAAGAGGAGGGGGATGCGGACGACAGCAGCAGTAACGGCCTTCACCCCAGCACGTCCAGCCTCACCAGTCACAGTGACGATGGGAGAAGTGACACTCCCGACTTCAAGGGCGGCGTGCGCCTGCATCACCGCGCTGTGAGTGCTGCCCGCCAGGCCCCGCTAGCCCTCTAGGCTATCCTTTCCCCCCATTTGCATCTATCCCAGCACGTCCAGCCTCACCAGTCACAGCGATGACGGCAGGAGTGACACCCCGGACTTCAAGGCCAGCGTGCGCCTGCACCACCGCGCTGTGACCCCCGCCTGCCAGCCCGATACTCTATCCTTTCTCCCCCCCCCCCTCCTCCACCCCAACCCCTTCCATCCCCCCCATTTCCCCGCGTTCCCCTTCCAATGCAACCTTTCCCCCTCACCCCGTCTCCACTTTCCCAACCCCATTCCCGCATCATCACCAGCACGCGCCCCTTTCCCCTGTCTGCTTAGCTGTGCTTCCTTTCCCCTGTCTGCTTAGCTGTGCTTCCTTTCCCCTGTCTGCTTAGCTGTGCTTCCTTTCCTCTGTCCTCGCAGTTTTCCTTTCCATTGGTGTGTAAACGTTTGTCTCTTTCCCTTTCCGCCTCCCTTTCCACCTCCCCATCCCCCACTCCTTCCCTCTCCCCTTGACCTCCCCCTCCCTCTCGTCTTCTCCTGTTTTAAACCCCTTTCCTGTGTACTGCCCTCTATTCTCCATCCGTTAGGCAACGTTTGTCCCTCTCCCAATCCCTCTCTGCTTGACGAACCCCTTACTCTTCTCTTGTCCCTCTCTCCCTCCTTCCCCCAGGTGGTGGTCTCGGCGGATCCAGGCGGCAACAGTCTGGGCGGGCTGGTGAGGCAGCTGTCCATCGAGCACTTTGAGAATGAGGGCCGCCGCATCAGCTACAGCCCCGATGGCGTGCAGGCACACCGGCGCCTGCTGGACAGGCAGATGTCCATCCAGGGCGTGCATAAGAAGGTGTGTGTGGGGGGAGAGAGAGAGGGTGAGGGGGAGAGGGGGAGGGGGGGGTAGAGTAGGCAGGAGGCTGCTGGCGCATCAGCTACAGCCCCGACGGCGTGCAGGCGCACCGGCGCCTGCTGGACCGCCAGATGTCCATCCAGGGCGTGCATAAGGTGGGGGTGGGGTGAGAGAGGGAGGGGGAGGGGGGGGGGGGGTAGAGTAGGCAGGAGGCTGCGGCCGCACAGGCTTTCGGGCACACAGGCGTGCAGGAGCACAGGCGCCTGCTGGAGTGGATCGCCAGATGTCCATCCAGGGTGTGCACAAGAAGGTGGGAAGCAGGCCAGGGGAAAAGGGTGGTGAGACAGGGGTGCAGGGGGGGGGAGGAAAAAAATGGTATACAGGGGTGGGTATTTGCACATTATGACGTTCACTCGCGAACATGAGATGTCCAATCAAATCGTTCACTCACATACACACACACACACCAAGTGCTCCACTTACCCCCCTCCCCCCTTCCGTCCCCTGGCTGGCTGGCAGGTGCTGCAAACGCTGTTGAAGCCGAGGGGGTGGAAGCCTCCGGTGAGTCGGCAGTTCTTCCTGGACGTGCACGGCGTCGTGGAGCTCTGCGACCTCGCTGAGACACACTTCAAGAACGAGCCCTCCGTGCTGCAGGTGAGAGAATGAGAGCAGTTTAGAGGTGGGGGTGCGATGGTGAGTTGGACGGGCATGGGAGTGAGTGCACCCTCTGTCGTGGAGCTCTGCGGCCTTGCTGAGACGCACTTCAAAAATGAGCTCGCCGATCCTGTTGCTTCTTGCGTTGCTCCTTGCGTTGCCCCCTTGCCTTGTCCCGTTTCTAATGCTATTGCATATGGCCTCTCTCACCTCCCCCGCGTGTGTGCTTCCACCAGGTACGGGCGCCGGTGAAGATCTTTGGCGACCTGCACGGGCAGTTTGGCGATCTCATGCGTCTCTTTGACGAGTATGGCTCGCCCTCCACCGCCGGCGACATCGCGTGAGTGCCCCTCTGCCTTGCCCTCTTTCCTCCGTCTCAACAAAGTGACACTCTGCTGTCCGCACTTCAATTCCTCACTGGCCTTGTCTCATTGGCTCTTCTGTCTCCCTACTCACTGTCTTCCCCCCCCCCCATCCCTCCACTCCACTCCACCAGGTACGTAAACTACCTGTTCCTGGGCAACTATGTGGAACACGGCTAGCACTGTAATTTTTTCTCCGCACACCCCTCACTTGCCCCATCTTCCCTTGTTCCTCCATTCCCCTCCTCCCCCACCCCATCCCCCCACCAGCTACATCGACTACCTTTTCCTGGGTGATTACGTGGATAGGGGGCAGCACAGTGCCTCCGCTCTCGGCTGTTCACTCCCTCACTGCCCTTATCTCCTTTGCGCGCCTGTCTCTGCCTTCCCCCATCCCCCCCCCACCAGGTACATAGACTACCTGTTCCTGAGGCGACTATGTGGACAGGGGGCAGCACAGCGCCGTGCCTCTGCCTTCCTCGTTTCACTCCCCCGTTCCCCTCTCCCCACCCACCCCATCCCCCCCACCCCCCCACCAGGTACATAGACTACCTGTTCCTGGGCGACTATGTGGACAGGGGGCAGCACAGCCTGGAGACAATCATTCTGCTGCTCGCACTCAAGGTGATGCGCGGAACACCCACCGCTGCGTGCATGGATGGGGGATGGCTGCCATGGCATGGATGGGGGATGGCTGCCATGGCATGGATGGGGGATGGCTGCCATGGCATGGATGGGGGATGGCTGCCATGGCATGGATGGGGGATGGCTGCCATGGCATGGATGGGGGATGGCTGCCATGGCATGGATGGGGGATGGCTGCCATGGCATGGATGGGGGATGGCTGCCATGGCATGGATGGGGGATGGCTGCCATGGCATGGATGGGGGATGGCTGCCATGGCATGGATGGGGGATGGCTGCCATGGCATGGATGGGGGATGGCTGCCATGGCATGGATGGGGGATGGCTGCCATGGCATGGATGGGGGATGGCTGCCATGGCATGGATGGGGGATGGCTGCCATGGCATGCATGGGGGATGGCTGCCATGGCATGGATGGGGGATGGCTGCCATGGCATGGATGGGGGATGGCTGCCATGGCATGGATGGGGGATGGCTGCCATGGCATGGATCGGGGATGGCTGCCATGGCATGCATGGGGGATGGGTGTATGCATGGGAAACGGTGTGCACAGATGTAGGTTTTCAATTTTGTACTGCCTCCCGCATTTATCCCCCCGTTTCTTCAAGTATTACATCCTGCATTTTGTCACCATTCCCTCTCAACTCCCTCTACGTCCTCGACCTTGGCTCCGTCCCCAATCAAGTATACCACATCCTCTCTCAGACCGGCAACGTGCATCTCATTCTTGTACACTGCATTGTCTCCCCCCTCACGCTTCCCTTTCTTCCCCTCCCTCGCCTCCACCCAGATTGAGTTCCCGCGCAACGTGCATCTGATTCGAGGCAACCACGAGGCGGCAGACATCAATGCTCTCTTTGGCTTCCGAATGGAGTGCATCGAACGCATGGTGAGTGGTGCAGTGCGGTTCAGTGAGATTCTAGTGCATGGTGGGTGCATGCAATGTGCATCTGATTCGAGGCAACCACGAGGCGGCAGACATCAATGCTCTCTTTGGCTTCCGAATGGAGTGCATCGAACGCATGGTGAGTGGTGCAGTGCGGTTCAGTGAGATTCTAGTGCATGGTGGGTGCATGCAATGTGCATCTGATTCGAGGCAACCACGAGGCGGCAGACATCAATGCTCTCTTTGGCTTCCGAATGGAGTGCATCGAACGCATGGTGGGTGGTGCAGTTCGGTTCAGTGAGACTCACTCTTTCCCATGGCTGCAGTAATCTTGCAGTCAACCATCCCATCGCGCGATGCGGCACCATGCCTGCGTCTATTTTTGGGGCGCCTAAAAAATTGGCACGGTTCCGGCGCGCCGCGCATCCATCCCAAAAGCGTGCAATGGTTGCCTGCACTTGCTTACCAGCCACATTCTTTCTCATTCCTTGGATTCCGCACCTCTTCCTGTATCCGCCCCTCACCCCCCCTCCCCCCCTCACATCACACCATACCACCTGGAATGAAACAACTCCTGCAGGGCGAGGAGGGCGGCATATGGGCGTGGCACCGCATCAACCAGCTGTTCAACTGGCTGCCGCTAGCTGCCCTGATAGAGCACAAGATCCTGTGCATGCATGGGGGCATAGGGCGCTCCATCCAGCACGTGTCGCAGATAGAGGAGCTCAAGCGCCCCATCACCATGGAGGCGGGATCAATGGTGCTCATGGACCTTCTCTGGTGAGTGTTCGTGGGCCTACAAACGTGTATACTCACTCTCTCCCCCACACACATATCCCACACACACTAATACTCGCTTACTCACACACACACACACTCTCACCTCCACACACGATAACCCTCACTCATTCCAACACACTCATGCTCCCACGCCCGCACGTGCAGGTCGGATCCCACGGAGAACGACAGCATAGAGGGCTTGCAACCCAACGCACCCATACTCACTTCCACACACACATACTCCTACACACACCAATCTTCTCTCACTCTCACACACATATACTCTCAATCTCTGCCTGGCAGGTCGGATCCCACGGAGAACGACAGCATAGAGGGCTTGCAACCCAACGCCAGAGGACCAGGCCTCGTCACCTTCGGAGTGAGCCCCTCTGCATCTCTGCCTTCCTTTCCTCCTCTTCCTCTCTCTCACTTCTTCGCTCCTGCGCTCTCCTTTTCGCTCTCCCCCTCTCGCCCTCCCCCTCTCTGCCCCGATCCCCTGTCTCACTTGCACTCCTCCCATCCTCTCGTCACTCCGCCCGCTTTCCCCTCCGATGCTCTCCTTTCCTCACACTCCTCGCCCTCAAGTTCCCTGTCTCATGCCTTCTACGTCCCGGCCCCCTCCCTCTTAGCAGCAGCCCTCCCTTCTTCTCCTTTCGTCCTCTCTCTCCTCCTCTCCTTCGCTCACCTCCCCTCCCATCTCCCTTCTCTTCCCCTCACCCTCACAGCCCGACAGGGTGATGGAGTTCTGTCACACCAACGACCTGCAGCTCATCAATCCACATGCATCAATCCACATGCATCAATCCACATGCATCAATCCACATGCATCAATCCACATGCATCAATCCACATGCATCAATCCACATGCATCAATCCACATGCATCAATCCACATGCATCAATCCACATGCATCAATCCACATGCATCAATCCAAAGCCCCCCCTCTCCCACCCCCTCCCCACACCCCCCTGACCTCCCTCTCCCCTCTCTTTCCCCTCTCTTCCCCCCACAGCCCGACAGGGTGATGGAGTTCTGCCACACCAACGACCTGCAGCTCATCATCCGCGCGCACGAGTGTGTCATGGATGGCTTTGAACGCTTCGCAGGAGGGCACCTCATCACTCTCTTCTCCGCCACCAACTACTGCGGTCAGTGGCGCTGGGGTGGTGCTGGGGCGAGCTTTGCCGGTCTGTTGTTGCAATGGTAGGCGCGCTTTGCTTCGCGGGGGGGCACCTCATCACGCTCTTCTCCGCCACTAACTACTGCGGTCAGTGCTGCTGCTGTGTTGAGTGTAATAAGGGATAGCTATCATAGTCGCAAGAGCAGGTCTGTTGTTGCGAATCGTAAGCGCTCTTTGCTTCGCAGGGGGGCACCTCATCATGCTCTTCTCCGCCACCAACTACTGCGGTCAGTGGCGCTGGGGTGAATGGTGCTGCGGGTGGTGCTGCGGGTGGTGCTGCTGTGCTGCTGTGGTGAGTGGTGCTGCCTGCCTGTCATGGTTGCACGAACAGGTTTCTTCAGCCTTAAGGCACCTCATCACAGCAGAGGGCCACCTCGGCGCCCTCTTCTCCGCTACCAACTACTTACTGCGGTCAGTGCTGCTGCTGTGGTGAGCGTGTGCTGGCTCTTACAGTTGCAATAGCTGGTCTGTTGTTGCTATAGGGAGCGCACTTTGCTTCGCAGGGGGCCACCTCATCATGCTCTTCTCCGCCACCAACTACTGTGGTCAGTGCTACCCCCCTTGCAGCCCAGTTATCATATTCTTGTTCTCTCTTTCAACCCTCATGGTTCTCTCGTTCTAAAACACAGCGGGATAATCAATTATGGACCTGGCCCTCCTCCCTTCTCTCCGATTATCACCTGGCATGGACTTGGCAGGCACGGCCAACAATGCAGGGGCCATTCTGGTGCTGGGGAGGAACCTCGTGGTCTTCCCCAAGATGATCCACCCGCTGCCATTTGGGAATCACTTTCGAGAATTCTCTAAACTGTTTTGTTCTCTCTTCTCTCCTCCCTTATGCTCCCTGTCGACTGGAGCAGGCACGGCCAACAACGCAGGCGCCATCCTGGTGTTGGGGAGGGACCTGGTGGTTTTCCCAAAGATGATCCACCCGCTCCCGCCCACTGGCAACCCCGCCAACTCGTCTGATGACCAGGATGACACGTGGATGGCGGTGAGTGTCCTGTGCTTCTAACATGTAACCACCCTCACCCCTGGGATTCCCCTCCCAACCATGCGCTTCCTTTCTAGGACTCTGCCCAACTTGATTCCTCCTTTTGTCATGCTCAACTGCTACGTTTATCCCATGTCTCAAACCGTGCCCGCTCGTGCTGTTTACACTACGAGCTTTCCTTCTAAAGCGGTAACCTTCCTCTTCCTCCTCTCCCTCCCTTTTCTCCCCCTTCTCCCCCCTTCTTCTCCCCTCTTCTCCCCCCTTCTCCCCCCTTCTCCCCCCTTCTTCCCCCCGCTTCTCCCCTCTTCTCCCCCCCTTCTCCCCTCCCCTTCCCCACATCACCCCATCCCTCCCTGTCGGCTATGTGATGCCACCAGGAGCTCAACTTGCAACGGCCACCCACGCCCACAAGGGGCCGCCCGCAACCAGGCAACGACCGCAACTCCCTCGCCTTTATCTAGCCCCTCCCAACCTGCCAGCCTGTGTCTTGCCCACACTCTTTCCTGTAGGCTTTTCCCTCCTCTCAGCCCATTCTCTATCCTCTATGAAGCTGATTCTGTCCACCCCATAGGTCCATTTCGACAGCATGCTTTCAGCTGCAATCGGATAGTTCTAGTTCTACAGTGCAGAAATGCATCAGAGTATCATACAAGATATGGCTATGCCACGCACAGCCTATACTGGCATGCATGCATCCATTCACTCCTACACGCCTTTGCATGTAGCATCTCTCGTGGCACCTACTGCCATCACCGGCACTGACGCATCTAGCATCGTGACATGAGCAGTTGCAGGCTTGCGCTGCCATCACCAGCACTGGTGCATTTGTCCAGTCGTCCGCCCCCCAACCCCCTTTCTCTCCTCCCTTCCTCCTTTTCTTAACCCTGCATTTTCCCGCCCGCCCACACAGCCACCTTGAAAGCTGACCGTGCCTCCCGGCCTTAGCCTTGCTGCTGGATTGCGTAACACATTGCCCCTTGCTTTGCCTCGTGTAAAATGCTTCATTTATTGCACCACCATGCTGCTGCCACAGCACAGTGCTTTTGTAGGCTACTGTGTTTGAGCCAAGTGTACTACTTGCCAGTCCTCTTCCTGTTCTCCAATTCACTCCGGCCCTCCGGGTCAAATTGATTAGTGTATAGCCACACCCAGAAAAGGCCTTGCTTCAGTACCACAATCCTTTGCGCTGGGCATTTTCATTCCAATCATAAGCTGACAAATCTCAGCTTTTCTAGTCTCCCAGATGATACATAAAACAGTTGGGTATCAGTCAGACATGGATTGGAGCAGCGTGCAGTGATGTGTCAAATGTTAATGTTATGATAGGCTGCAGTGAGGCACTCCCTAGAGGGTACAACATTTGTAGGACTCCTATTTGTATGCTTGCAAACCCTAATCCCAATCATTCCGTTGCATGTAGATTCTGACATGGTATCACGAGTAGGTATCGATCCTCCCTCCCCGCCCTAGCCGGCGCGCCCTCCGTTCCGCGCCCTCGCGCCCTCCGTAGCGCCTAGCGCCCTCCGCGCCCTCCGTCGCGCCCTCGCGCCCTCCGTAGCGCCTAGCGCCCTCCGCGCCCTCCGTCGCGCCTAGCGCCCTCCGCGCCCTCCGCGCTCCTAGCGCCCTCGCGCCCCTTAGCGCGGCCCTCAGCCCGCCCCACGTCGCGCCCCTTAGTGCGCCCCTCGGCCCGCCCCTCCGTGCCCTCCGCGCCCTCCGCACGTTCGTGCCCTCCGCGCCCTCCGCACGTTAGTACCCTCCGCGCCCTCCACGCCCTCCCCCTGCCCGTCGCGCCCTCCCCCCTGACCGTCGCGCCCTCCCCCTGCCCGTCGCGCCCTCCCCCTGCCCGTCGCGCCCTCCCCCTCCCCGTCGCGTCGCCACCCCTCCCCTTCCCCTCCCCGTCGCGTCGCCTCCCCTCCTCCTGCCCGTCGCGTTCGCCTCCCCTCCTCCTGCCCGTCGCGTCGCCTCCCGTCCCCCTGCCCGTCGCGTCGCCTCCCCTCCTCCTGCCCGTCGCGTTCGCCTCCCGTCCCCCTGCCCGTCGCGTCGCCTCCCGTCCCCCTGCCCGTCGCGTCGCCTCCCCTCCTCCTGCCCGTCGCGTTCGCCTCCCCTTCCCCTGCCCGTCGCGTCGCCTCCCTTCCCCCTGCCCGTCGCGTCGCCCTCCCCTCCCAATCCCGTCGCCCTCCCTTGCCCGTCGCGTCAACCTCCCCTCCCCGCCCATTTCCCACCGACAGATCCTCCTCCCGCCCATTTTCACCGTCGCATTCGGCCTCCCCGCCCCCCTCTCACTGTTCATCACCTTAGCCCCACCACCGCCTTGTGCGCGGGGCCCTCCCCAGCTCTGCTGACACTGGTCTATCCCTCAGCGGCTGGCAACCGCTCTCTCTCGCCGGTCACCTAGGTTAGAGCCGTTTTAGCCGCTCATACCTCGCTCCTCGCACCTGTAGCTGGCGATCCACGATTTCACGCCTAGTCTAGGTCGCTCGGTACTCCTAGTCTCTCGCTCCGCCGCTTTCTCTCCTAGCGCTCCGTAGTTTTCCTCCTCGTTCTTAGCTCCGCCTCCGCCGTGCTCCAGCCGCCTCTAGCATGGGCTCCGCTATGGAGGCCCGTCGCCTCCGTTTCGATGCGGAGGGACGCCCAATCGAGTTCGGTACCTGGCAGCGCCAGACCACACGCTTCCTCACCAGCCAGCGACAGGACGGCGCCACTCTGTGGGCTCACGCGTCTGGTGCCCTACAGGCCCCCCCGTCCCCCGTCGCCCTGCCGACCACCCCGGAGCCGACCCCTACGGCACAGGCGGACTACGACCGTCGGGTCCTGGCCAGGGACGTGTGGCTCTCGCGTGACGCAGCCGCCGCTCTCACTCTATCGGAGCTTCTCCCCCCGACTGAGGCCGCCCACTTTGACCAGGTGGAGACTGCACAGGGAGTTTGGGAGGCTATTGTTGCTCGCTACTCCACCCCCTCCTCTGCCTCCCTCAGTCGCCTCCTCATGCCGTTTGTGTTTCCCGACCTAGGCTCGTTTGCGACTGTTTCCGACCTAGTGACTCACCTCCGCTCGCTTGACGCCGATTTCCGCGCTGCCTGTACCGACGCACAGCTTCTAGTTGCTCCCCCCCCCATGTGGCTCACTGTTCACTGGTTAGTCACCCGCCTCCCTGACCGCCTTGCCACTGCCCGCGACGCGCTTCTTCAGAAGCACCCCACTGAGCTCACTATCGACCTCCTAGCGACTGCTCTAGGGACCATCGAGAGCAGTCTCCTCACCGTTGCCTCCGCCACTGATGCGGTGGCCCCCCGTCTCTTTGCGGGGTGTGCCGCCCCTCAGCTTCCCACTTTCACCGCTACCTGCGCCTCTGCTGCTGTGTCGGTCTCTGAGGACACTGCTGCCGTTTCTGCCGCAGACTGGCAGAAACGGGGCAAGAGCGGCAAGAAGGGCGGGAAGGGGGGGGGTGGGGGCGGAGGCGGCGGCGGTGGAGGGGGCGGTGGAGGAGGCGGTGGAGGTGGGAGCGGCGGGGGTGGAGGTGGCAGCGGCGGCGGTGGTGCACCGGGAGGAGGGGGCCCTGGACCGGGCGCCGGACAGCCGGGCCCTCCCACTGGTGGAGGCCCACAGCAGCAGCAGCCACAGCGGTACCGACAGCAGCACCCGCCACAGCAGGGACAGCAGCAGCAGCAGGCACCCCAACAGTGGGGGGCCCCGCTGCAGTGGGGTCCGCAGCAGCACTGGGGTCCCCCGCCGCAGTGGGGTCCGGGCGGCCCTGGGAGCACCAGCCGCAGCAGCAGTACTTCCAGCTGGGCCCCTCGCCCCCCTCGCCGTGACGCTGGCCCGTGCACCCACTGGTGCGTCACCGGGCCGGGGAGCCCCTGTCTCTGTGGTCGCGACGACCACTCTGCCGCGCGGTGCTTCCGCCGCCTCGACGACCTCTACCGAGCTCGTTGGGGCCCTCTGGCGGTCACGCCTCGCTGGTCTCGTCTGTTAGCCCGTAAGATTGATGTCTTTGATTTGTCCATGGACGATGCGCGTCAGCATGCTTTGTATGTTGATGCTGACTTTAGTGCTGATGGATCTGTGTGCTCGCGTGTTCGTAGGTTAGCCTGCTTGCCTCCTGCTAGTGTAGCCTTGTGCCTGTCTAGCTTAGGTGCTTGTGTTGCTGCTCTAGGTGCTTGTGTAGCGACTGGGTCAGGTGACCCGCCGGCTGAGGCCTCTCTGTCGTTCACGCTGGACTCGGGCGCGTCTCAGTGCTTCTTCCGCGACCACACGACCCTTACACCACTCCTCACACCTGTGTCGGTGGCTCTGGCTGATCCTACCTCTGGACCAGCCGTTGCGCGTAGCTCCACCACCCTCCCGTGCCCTGTGGTCCCCTCTGGTGTCCTGCACGGCCTCCACATCCCCTCGTTCACTCGGAACTTGGTGGGTGTTGGATACCTCCAGGACAGGGGGATCACGGTTACCTTCGTGGGGGGTGGGCGGACTGCAGTCTGTACAGACGCTACCACAGGTGCTGTTCTGGCCACGTTCACCAGGGAGCCCCGCTCCGGTCTCTACGTTCTCCACACCGAGCGCTCCCCGGTCGCGTCCTCCCCTCAGGTCCTTGCGTCCCCTCCAGCCCAGGTCCCCAGTACAGTTGCTGTGTCTAGCCAGGTAGTAGTGTCCGGTCCGGTCGCTGTGCCCACTCCAGTCGCGGCGTCTTGCTCCTGTCGCTCTCTCACCCACCGCACCGTCCTGTGGCACCACCGCCTTGGCCACCCGTCGCTCCCTCGCCTACGTGGCATGCTCAGTCAGGGACTTGTCTCAGGTCTCCCACGCACCTTCCCGTCGCTCCCTCTCTCGCTTGCCCCTCCTTGCTCTCCGTGCGTCGCCGGTCGCTTACGCGCCACTCCCCACTCCTCCTCCCTTCATCCGGCCACCGCTCCCTTCGAGACTCTCCACTTGGACGTCTGGGGCCCTGCCCCGACGCAGGGGTCTGGGAGGGAGCGTTACTTTCTGGTGGTCGTTGACGACTTCTCCAGGTACACCACAGTGTTCCCTCTTGCGAAGAAGTCCGAGGTGACTGCTACGCTGATCAGGTGGCTTCTAGCCACTGAGGGCACTCGTGGTCGTCGAGTCAGTTGTCTCCACTCCGACCGTGGGGGCGAGTTTCGCTCCGGCATTCTCGGCGGATTCTGCGGCGAACAGGGCATCACCCAGTCCTGGACGCTGCCAGAGTCCCCACAGCAAAATGGGGTTGCTGAGCGCCGCATAGGCTTGGTCATGGACATCGCCCGCACGTCCATGATCCATGCCCGTGCGCCCCATTTTCTGTGGCCCCACGCGGTTCGCTACGCCGCACACCAGCTGAACCTCCAGCCGCGTGTCTCGCGGCCCGAGGTTTCACCGACCAGTCTTTGGACTGGTTCCCCTGGTGTCGGGTCGGCCTTTCGAGTCTGGGGCTGCCTTGCACTTGTTCGCGACACCTCCGCGGACAAGCTCTCGGCACGCGCCGTCCCCTGTGTCTTCCTTGGTTTCCCAGTGGACTCTGCCGACTGGTCCTTTTACCACCCTCCCCTCCACCACTTCCTAGACTCCCGTGACGTCCGGTTTGACGAGTCCGTGTCCTACTACACCCGGTACCCCTGTCGAGGTCTCCTGGTACCCCCTCCCCCTCTTTTCCTCGCACCCTCTCCTCCTCCTGCTCCCGCTCCTCCGGCACCCCCGCCCCCCCCTGGTCCTGCCCCGTCTGGTGTGTCCCACGTTACCCCTCTACCCTCGGTCGCGCGTCAGGTAGCGTCTCCCTCCCCACAGTCCTCCTCACAGTCCCCTCAGCAGCCTTCGGCACTTCCGCGACAGGTTACTGTGGACTCGGTTGGTGTTGGGGCTGGAGGTGCAGCCACTGGCGGTGCTAGGTCTGGGGGCACTCGGTCGCGGGGTGCTGGAGCTGGAGGTGCTGGCGCAGGTGGCGCTAGCTCTGGGGGTGCTGGAGCTGGAGGTGCTGGCGCAGGTGGCGCTAGCTCTGGGGGTGCTAGAGCTGGAGGTGCTGGCGCAGGTGGCGCTAGCTCTGGGGGTGCTGGAGCTGGAGGTGCTGGCACTGGTGGTGCTAGTTCTGGGGGTGCTGGAGTTGGAGGTCCTGGCACTGGAGGTGCTGGTACTGGGGGTGCTGGAGTTGGAGGTCCTGGCACTGGAGGTGCTGCTTCTGGGGGTGCTGAGTCTGAGGAGTCTGACCCTGGTTCTGCGGAGTCCACTCCGCCTCCCCACCGCCACGACACACGACTCCAGGCTGCCCGCCGGCGTGAGCGTGAGGAGCAGGAGCGGTTGGAGAGGGAGCGGCAGGAGCTGCGGGTGCTGGACCTTCTGGAACAGCAGCGGCAGCAGCAGCAGCAGCCGCAGCAGCAGCCGCAGCCGCAGCCGCCACCGCAGCTTCCTCTGGAGCGGCAGTTGTTCCCACCTGTGAGTGGCCTGCGGGTCCTTGGCTTTTCCTCCTCTCCTCCTGTCCGCTCCCAGTCTCCTCCTGTGTTTGTTCCTCCGTTGCCTCCTCCTGACGACCGTTCGGCGGTCTGGTCTTCTCCTCCTCCCCAGTCTCCTCCTCCTTCGGTCCGTCGCGACTTGGTCACTCGTTGTCCTCCGCTTGCTCGTCACTCGTCCCCTGTTACTGACCTCCACACTGCCCTCCTTTGTACGTCTCGTCGTCGTTCTCCTTCTCCTGTGTCCGTTCTCCCGTCTCCTCCTCCGTCCTCTCTCCCAGCCCTCCCCACTCCTATCACTGACTACTACCGCACTGTTCGTCCTGTTGCCGCACGTGTCCTCGCCACTCTTGTCACCGACTCTCGTTTCCCTCCGTCGTCGGTCTCTGCTCTCACTGCCGCTGTCGCTGAGTTTGCTGCCGCCAGCCGCCTTGACTACGCCACCCGTGTGGTGCCAGCTCCTCCCTACCGTCATCTGTCCGTCGGGGGTGAGTTTTCCCTTGGCTGTGACGTCCTAGAGGACAGAGAGTCTGAGCTGGAGTACTGGGCAGCCGCTTCTCCCTCTGTGTGTGCCATGCTGCTCTCCCCTGAGGGAGACCCCGACGCCCTTGACATACCGACTCCTCGCACTTACTGCGAGGCAGTGTCAGGGGCGTGGGCCTCTCAGTGGAAAGTGGCTATGGACTCACAGTTGGCGTCTTGGAGATCCACAGGCACCTACGTCGACGCAGTTCCCCCTCCCAGGGCGAACGTAGTCGATGGCATGTGGCTCTTCAAGGTGAAGCGGCCGCCTGGAGCACCG
This sequence comes from Closterium sp. Naga37s-1, assembly GCA_947471745.1. Lineage (NCBI taxonomy): Eukaryota > Viridiplantae > Streptophyta > Zygnematophyceae > Desmidiales > Closteriaceae > Closterium > Closterium sp. Naga37s-1. The sequence continues at coordinate 1,339,380 of CANJKZ010000261.1, forward strand.
CCGGTGTTCAAGGCGCGCTACGTGGCTAGGGGCTTCAGTCAGCGTGAGGGAGTTGACTTCTTCCAGACCTTCGCCCCGACCCCGAAGATGACTACTCTTCGGGTGTTACTCCACATAGCAGCGCAGCGAGACTACGAGCTGCACTCCCTCGACTTCTCCACTGTGTTCCTCCAGGGCCGACTGCACGAGGAGATCTGGCTGCGCCGTCCTCCTGGCTTCACTGACACCTTCCCACCTGGGACCCAGTGGAGCCTGAGGCGACCAGTCTACGGTCTCCGCCAGTCGCCCCGTGAGTGGCACGACACTCTTCGCTCCACGCTTCGTCACCTTGGGTTCAGCCCGTCCTCCGCCGACCCGTCGCTGTTTGTTCGAGCGGGTTCTACTCCTTTCTTTATCCTTGTCTACGTCGACGACTTGGTGTTTGCTACAGCAGACAGGGCAGCCCTGGCTCAGGTGAAGTTCGAACTGCAGAAGAGACACAAGTGCACTGACCTGGGTGAGCTGCAGCGTTACCTTGGCTTGCAGATCACCCGGGACAGAGCCGCTCGCACCATCACACTGACGCAGTCACACATGGTGCAGCAGCTCCTTCAACGGTTCGACTTCCAGTTCTCCACCACACAGCCCACTCCTCTTGCTGTTGACCACAGACTCACTGGCCCATTTCCCGACGAGCCATTTGAGTCCAATGGTCCCTACGCAGAGCTGGTGGGCTGCCTCATGTACCTGATGACTTGTAATCGGCCGGACCTCGCCTTTCCCCTCAGCGTCCTCTCTCACTTTGTTGCGACTGGGAGACACCGTCCTGTCCACTGGACAGCTGCTGTGAGGGTGGCAAAGTACCTGGCGACTACATCAGGCATGGGGCTTGTGCTTGGAGGGACTCAGCCAGTGGCGTTGACTGGTCACTGCGACTCTTCCTACGCTGACGACGTGGAGACTCAGCGTTCGACTCAGGGTTACTGCTTCAGTCTGGGAGCTGGTGCTGTGTCGTGGAGGTCTACTCGGTCGTCGTCTGTGGCTACTTCCAGTGCAGAGGCAGAGATCTACGCTGGTGCCATGGCGGCACAGGAGCTTCGTTGGTTGACCTTCTTGCTCGCCGACCTTGGTGAGCGGCCTTGCTCTGCACCGACCTTGTACGCTGACAACAAGGCCATGATCCTCCTGTGTCGAGAGCCTCGACTGGAGAGCAGAGTGAAGCATATTGACGTGAGGTACTTCCTCCTGCGAGAGCTGCAGCGACGCGGCCAGGCACGCCTGGACTTTGTGGCCTCAGAGGCCAACATTGCAGACGTCTTCACCAAGGCCTTGGCGCTTGGTGATCACCACAGGTTCTGTGTGCAGTTGGGGCTTGTTGAGGTAGGCCCCCGGTTGCTGTGGTCTTGTTGCTGCTCTGCTTGTTGTGTTTTCCTATTTATATCCTAGTGAACTCTTGAACTGGCCTTGTGGCCGCTTGCTTGTGCTCGGAATTTGTGTGGTGTCCTTGAGATCCACCCTGAGCTTGTCTTGCCTTGACTGGTCTTGTGACCGTTTGTTTTCACCTTGCTTGCCCTGGTGTCCCTCACTTAGCCTATGGGGGTGTGTCAAATGTTAATGTTATGATAGGCTGTAGTGAGGCACTCCCTAGAGGGTACAACATTTGTAGGACTCCTATTTGTATGCTTGCAAACCCTAATCCCAATCATTCCGTTGCATGTAGATTCTGAGATGATGGTAGTAGTATAGTAACCAAGCATGCGATGCACAGTTTCTTGAACACCCACCCACCACGCCACACCACCCTGCCTGTGAGGGCCTGCCTTGATGAGCTTGCACCAACCCCACCATATTCAACGCCATCCGCTCTGCCTGACGGTGGCCACTGGCCACAGATCAACACAGCCCAGCAATATTGTAGGGCTCCTAAACAACGTTGAGTGGGGGACTGAGCTGGTGTGGTTGGGTTGGGTGCTTTGGATCCTGCATTCATGCTACACATAAGACTCGCTTGCAGATTACCGTACACTCTGTTGTGTCGTGCTGCGATTCTGTTGTAAGGATGTTCATATCATATAACTTACGGTACATACATTATTGACCCTATGCCTAGTTTACCCTTCTCTAGACAGAAATGCACCATGTAGCTAAGCCACATCCCAAAGAGCAAAAGTACCGCTGCTTTGAAAAAAGAAGCATGTTGTAAAGGATCAGCCTCAGTCGAGCTCCACCTCTCCCACCAGCTCCTTATGCTCAAGAGCTGGAGGAGGCATCTGCGCCCGCAGCTCCTTCATCTGCTCCTTGTGCAGCAAATAGTGCTTCTCTGCGTCCTGATTCGTCGACATGAGTGCCGACACCTTGAGCCCCACATCATCCACCTTCTCGAGAATCAAATCGTTGGTGAACATACCATTCGCCACAAGGCACAGATCCGCCCAGCTCTCGTACAGCGGCAGGAGGATGATAACCGCCGAGCCGATAAAACCCCACACGATCGAAATAACCGCCCAGAAGGTGAAGTAGCCAAGGGAGAAGACACCAGCAGGGAGGGAGAGGATGGGCCAGAGGATGGCGATGACAATGGTGAAAGCAGAGCCCCAGATGAAGATCCATTTCTTGGCGGACGAGAGCTTCTGCTGGCTGTACTCCTCGGGGTCCACCTCGGCGTGGCCATCGGCGTCCACAAGGGAGATGCAGCGCGTGCCCTCAAAGTCGTAGTTGTCTGGCTTGATGAAACTGGCATAGGAGGGTGGAGGGAGGCAGGGGAAGGTAGGGGGAAAGAAGAGGTTGGTATACGAATGGGAAGGAGGTTTCACTGCACTGGGTATGATTTTGGGGGTAACGTATGAAGCCCTGGTTTAACATTGCAAGGAAAGCGTGAGCTTGAGATGTGACTCAGAAGGAGCTGCCACAGCACTGATACAGCACTTCCTTTGGCAACCGCAATGTCTTACTGTGCATGTAGTCCGCACAAGCAGCAAAAGTGGGGGAAGGAAAGGGGGGGGAGGGGGGGTTGAGATGAGGAGGCATACCTGCAGATGGCATGCACGGTGCCGCCAGTGATGATGGAGACGAGGTTGCCCGTGAGTGTGGAGGAGTTGGCTCCGGTACTGTCTAGGTCCAACACTCCGAACTGCACCTTGGCCACCACCAGCCACGAGGTAATGCCTGGAGATTTATAGCACATAGGGCAAAAAGGAAGAAGTCAGGTAAGCATATGTGGTAAGGTGGTAACTTTTCAGCACTGTGGGGCTAGAAATTGGTTCCACCAAAGCTGAATGGTTGATGCATGAAGGCGGAATGAGTATGAATTTGTAACTTTGAACTGTGCCTGTATGAAAAGTGTAGAGTGAAAGTTTGTTGTACACACCTGCAACCATGCCGATGAGGCAGCCAGCTATAGCGCCAAAACCGTTGGCCTTCTTCCAAAGAATCACGTTCGCGATAGGAACGACCGCGCTTCCAATCAGCACACCCATCACGAGGTACATCCAGCCGAGGGACACTCCCGCCTGGTTGAGCGCAATAGCGAGGACGCCCATAAAGAGGCCGAACGCGAGCACCATGATTCTCGAGCACAGCAGGATCTGCTTGCCGTTCGCCTTGGGGTTGATGTACGTACGGTAGATATCGTACGTCACCAGAGTTGAAACGGCAACAAGCTCAGCAGAACCAGCGGAAGTCACGGCCCTGCGTACGCAAATACATGAATCCGGTTTATCAGACAATCCGCTTGCTGTGTAGGTAGTAAAGGCAAGTTGAAGTAAATACAATGTGCGAAGGGTAAAGTGAAGGGTTGCGTGATTAGGAGAGCGACGTAGGCGCGAAAACAAATCACAGCATTTGGAAGCAACTCACATGAAGAGCATGACGAGAATGAGCACGGCGCCCCAGTTGCCCATCAGCGCGACAGCCGTGGCGGGCGGCACGAGCCCTTGGTTAGCTTCGGCCTGCGTGAGCGGCAGACCGAGCGCGACGGCGCCCAGCCCGAGCGACGTGCCGAGCGAGAAGGGCACGGCGAACCACACGAGCCCGCCCAGCAGATACCCCTTGTGCGTCGACGACGGCTTCGCCGCAATCGCGCTCATCCAGTAACCCTGTTACGAGAGGGGCGACAGAACGAATAGTTTAGGATGACGGGACGCGTTACTTTGTCCCAGAAAAGTGTTGGATGAGCGAAACTTCGAAACGACGCGTGGCGAAAACTTCGCCGAATCTCGCGCTGCTTACGTTGTCGACGAAAACGGTGCCGAAATTGCCGACGATGTTGATGAGGCCGAAGACGAAGCCATTGATGGACATCATGGTGACGTACGAGCCCTCCTTGTTGCCCGAGACGGGCCCGCAGTGCTGCCCGGGGTGCTGCAGCGAGCAGTCGCGCGTCGGGCTCGCGGCGTATGTGAGGTCGTTATACACGGCGGATGGCGAGCCGAGCCACGAGCTTGTGCAGTAAACGAGGAAGACGAAGATGAGGAGGATGATGTGCACGATCACGGAGTGGATGTAACTCGCCAGGAACGTCGCCTGCGGGGAATCGTGGGATATAGATCGGAAAAGCAAGGATCAGAGAGAAAAAAACAGATTTAGAAGACCGTTGACGGAAACTCAGGAAAAATAAATGCACAATGACAATACGGAAGTCGATTCGACGTAATGCGACGCGACGCACCTTGAGGCCGCCAGCGAGGGTGTAAAAGATGACGCCGAGCGGGATGAGGAACGACGCGAGGTAGATGTTGAGGCCGGTCAACGCGTTGACCACCGCTGACCCGCCGAGCAGCAGCATGGCCGTGACGATCATGTTCGTGAGGAAGCAGAAGCACAGAAACACGATGTGCGCCGCCGTGCCCCACCTGTTCCCGCGCCGCGCCGTGAAAACGAGAACACCAAAACATCCAAACGTAATCAGGGTCAGACATTGCTACCATCGGGTTGCAAATGCAAGTGCATCCACTGGCATACGAATTTTCGCTTGTTTACGCGTTGCTGCATTGGCGGCTCGGCCGTGCGTGGCCACGGTCACGGGCATTCGCGGCGGCGTCGTACCTGGCCTTGACGATCTCGCAGACAGTATGCGCGTTGGGCGCCTTGCGCTTGATCTCAATGGCGATGATGCCGAACAGCAGCACCTGGATCGTCGCGCCACTCGCATACCAAAAGGGACCGCTCACGCCGTCCTGAAACAACAGAAAACAGGAGCAAGTGAGTCATTTTGAGCCATATTACGCGGAAGCGATTCTATTTTCGTCGCTAGTGCCGTTTGAATGCAGAATTAAGAAATGTCGCGTGATCCGCCCTATAATTATACGGTTTCGAGACGGACCTGCCACGCGACGTTGGAGGATTGCAGAATGGTAGCAGCCCACGTCCACTGCGAGACGATGACGGAAGCGATGAGCCCCATCTTGACGTTGCGGCCCGCCGTGTTGAACCACTCGGAGCTCTGCCGCGTGCCCACATAGCGCTGCTCCAGCCACACGAGCCACGACGTGAACACGGCGAAGAACGCGCCGAAGCCCAGCACCACCGCGTAGCCCACGCTTATGTCGAGCGGCGGCTTGCCGCCGAAGAAGGACGAATCCTGCTGACATTGGCCGTTGGAGCCGGTGTAGAAAAACTCTGCGAGAAAACAGCGACGAAGGATGCGCGATGCGTAATTCAGCTACTATTGAACAATGGCTGTCATTGCGGCGAATCTTAGGGAAAGGGATGCAAGAGAATTGCGCGAAACAGGGAAAGGCTTGTAACTTTTGTTACAGAGAGTAGGGGAAGGTATGAGATGCGAAGGTACTCACGAGGCATGCCGAAACCCCCTGGAGGGCAATTAGGAGGAAGGCCATTGGTCGACATGATGCCTGGCAGCGGCTGGACCCAGGGGGAGAGTGGCGGACGGTTAGCCGCCGAAATACAAGTGCTGTACAGATTGAAAACGATCGTGGAAAGGTGCTGGTTGGGAATGAAGATGGGAGATGATCAGCTGGTTATGTAGTCGGCGGGTGGACGGGTCACCCAGACGGACGGCGAAGGCATGCTCCAATCACTTCCGCAGCACACTCTCTGATCTGATGGAGTCGCGCGGGAATCAGGAAGTGAGGCTTGGGGTTGGGGGGTGCGGGGAGAGGGGGAAAGGGGGGAGGGTAACACACACAGTACTGGGGGTTTGGGGGAGGGAAATACTGCACAATGGCAAGGTGGGGGGGAGGAGAATCGGGATTGGATATTCGAGGCGCGATTCGCGACCACGAGGGACCAATGGGATGTGGCTTGAACGGGTTCAATTGGAACGGTAAAGGTAAAGGTTATAGGGGAAACCCCCTTTGGTATTACCCCGGCTGTCGATCGTAATCCGCCTACCCAATTGGAACGGGTTAAAGCTAAGTTTTTGCTTTGCTTCACACCCCAGTTTCTTTCCCCCATGTATGGTCTCCCAGCTGTTAGCAATGCTTCGTCGTCGGGAAATCCTAACGTGTACGGTGAGGCATTCGTGATCCGAGTTCCATCCATTTTACGAACTGATGCCCCTCTCGTGTAAGGTGACCAAATGTTGCCTTGTCGTTGCCCACGTGGGAAGGAAACCAATCCGCCATCGCCTCGTCAGCACCGAGACCTCCTTGCTAATTGTGTACGTCCTTTGGGGGATGAGGAGCCATAAAGTCGATCTGACTAATAAGCGCCCTTTCTACCCCACGAGACAGCTCTTATTGGTTGTTTTTACTTGGAAGGCTCCTTTATCCACCAATCCATTAGCCACGGCGTGTTGACCGTTCAAGGGGCGGATAAGCTAAACCCACCCAAACCAACTTCTCCCAACCACAATCCATCCCACCCTATACCATCCTACCCTACAAGACCACGCATATTTTGACCACCAGGATGAGGGTCTGCTTCTCATAAAATTTAGCCAGACATATGAAGGTACGGTCCGTTTGCCCTTTAGTGTACCAATTTAGCACCCAACTTTGAACCTGGGTCCAGGGGTCAGCTGGAACATGGGAATGCCCGAGGCTCCGAGGAACCTCATTCAGTGCCATCAGAGTTGCATCTCCGAAACTTAACCTTTGTGACTTCTAAGTGCACCTGATCTCCCTGTGAAACTTAAGCAAATCCACTCCACAGCCGGCAAGCAACTAGAAATATATGTGGACCTGGGTGTTTGGTCACCCGAACACCAAAAGGGAGAACTTCCTCGATTCGCCCTAAGGCTCGCAAACATGTTTAGACAAAATGGAGAGGCAGCTAACAAAAAATGTATACACAATGCAGATTCCCTTTTTATGTGCGACAGACGCAGATGGCAGTTCTGCGGTAGAGATATTCCACCAGAACCAAATCTCCTTCCACACAGCTGTGATTGCTGCCCCCCCACGGCACAACAGACATATGAGGGCGATTGGGTGGTTTGTCGTGTATCGTGCGTAAATGCCAAGCGAGTCGTGACCATGTCTGTGGGTGGAAGTTCGCCTTGCGTGTACTGTAACGAGTCAAATCAATTCACACACAATACTCAAACCCCACATCATGACATGTACAAGAAAAATCAGGAGTTGATATACAGCCACCATTAGGGTGTCTCACATTCATATGCCAATAATGCATATTCAATTGATGATTTTTATGTCTATAATATGTCCTGATGTTTATCAGACGAGTATATCCGCTTGAAGCATACTGTTATGTAATTGTAAGGAAAACCCCTTTTCCTTACTTCGCGTCCCTGCTCAGCGCGTACACCACTGTTCCCGCCAGCAGCACCCAACAGTAATCCGTTACCACTCGCGACACCCGCTTCGACACCATTCCCGCCACCGTTCACGACGCGACCCAGCCTCACGGTTCGGTTGGTAACCCGCGCTCCGGACCTCTGCCTCGACATCTCCCAACCTCGGCACTAGGCCCGTCGCGCACCCCACTTTTCACACATTACCGTTACCACTGTAGTTTCGCTATATATTTTTCGCTCATGCCTTCGCTCATTGTACTCTTGCTTCGATAGTGCAAATCTCGCTCGTTCATTCAATTGCACTCGTAACACTTGGTATTCAGAGCCTACGATCTCTTCTCGGACCGCACCCACACCTTCGCTTCCCCACTATCTCAATTTTTGGGGGGGGGTAGACGTCTCTCAGCGAACAAGCACCGCCGCTCGAAGTGCTCTCTCGTAAGCACGCATGGCCACGACAGAGGCTCCCGCTGAGTTTGCCCGACACCCCCGCCATGGCCGACATTAATCTTGCAACATTGACGCAGGAGCAGCTCGACCGTCTCGTGCGTCAACTCGAAGATTCGGCACTCGAAATCGCGACACTCACGGCGGAACGTGACTCTGCCCGCCAGCAATCAACGGTGAATGCACCAGCTCCATCACAAGCACCCGCAAATGCACCTGCGCAATCAGAAGAACCAATCGTCATCTCATCCGGCACACCGACGCAAAACGACAGCGTGGGACAGCGCTCAGGCGCAGCCAGTGATGGCGCCGCTCAATCGATGCCTGGCATGGAGAGAAATCGGGCCGCGCCAAGCCCGCGTGGGCCTCGCGAAGCTCGTCGGCACGTGGAGTTTGCAGCAACAAGTGGCAACCACGACATCATGGCACCAATGCCACTCAAGCCGCAGCGCCCGCCCTGTTTCGATCCGAGCCAACGCGGAGGTCCGACGGTTCAATCGTGGGTTTTCACGATGAACGTCTTCTTCGACGCGAACTACGTCGAGTCGGACGCAGCGAAGATCAGATACGCCGTCTCACTGCTGAGGGGCCCCGCCATGGACTGGTGGCGAGTCATCGTGACGTCGCCACGCGCCTACGAGCCACCGTCGCAAGAGGAAGGGCCCACGGGCCCAGCTGTCACCTGGAGTTCATTCTGCGAAACCGCCCAATACAGCACGTGGGATGCGTGGTGCGCAGGGCTTCGGGCGCGCTTCGAGCCGATCGCGGCTTCTATTTCGGCGCGTCAGAAACTGCGTACTTGGCGGCAGCTCGGATCGGTCCAAGACTACACGAGCGGTTTTCTCGCATTATGCGAGCAAGTCGGCTACATGCACGAAGCGGAGCGGGTGGACCGTTACGTCGGAGGGCTGAAGCCGGACATCTCGCACGAAATCATGCTACGCGGACTCTCGAATTTCAACGAGATTCTCGCGCTCGCCGAGAAAATCGACATTTTACGCCGCCCGAGACCGGGGTCCTACTACGGACATCGCCCTCGGGGACCAATCGAGCACGCCACTGTACACGCTGTTGCGACGAACGCAGCTGCCGCGCCGTTTAAGGGGCGCTGCTTCGCTTGCAATAGGCCGGGCCATCGTAAGAGTGAGTGCCCAGAGGAGCTGAGGCGCCGCGGAGCAGAGCAGGGGAGGGAGTCTCTAAGGCAGGGAAACGCCAGCAGTCAGTAGGAATCGGGCCAACTACTGACGAGACTGCCTGCTCGCCCAACCACACCGACCCTTACCGAGTCACAGTACCGATTCACGCTATCGATCGGGCTCGGATGAATAAGGAGGGTACAGCGACGGATTGCCCAGTACTGATTCACGGGAAAGTACAGGGAGCAGCAGTGAAAATCTTTATAGATGGAGGAGCAAGCCACAGCTTAGTTAATACCGCAACCGCACGGAAGCTACAACTGACACTTAGTCGGTGTTTACCGGAAATAGATGCACGCTTAGTGGACGGAACGCCGCTGGCCATACGGGAGAAGGTGGAGAAAGTAAAAGTCCGCTGCGAGGGAAATTTTGGGTTCACACAGGAAATGCTCGCGACGACATTGGATGGGCACGACATCTTACTAGGACGTGATTGGCTGCGACGGTATAACCCGCGAATCGACTGGACGACGGGTAGCTGCACTGTGCGAAGTAGCGGTAACTAGATCGTGCTACCTCGCTGGCATTCGCCCGAGTCCTCAACGGTCCACGTCAACGCTATCACGATGAAACGGGCTGTCGCCGCTGGAGCTGACGTGTACGCAGTGGATATAGCATTGGTAGGAGAAGCAGAGCAGCCGAGCGATTTTCAGAAACTGCTGACAGCGGTACCGCCCGAACTGCAGGAGCTATTGAAACGGTACCCGGGGATTTTTCCCGACGACTTACCGGAGGGACTGCCACCTCAGCGAGCACACGACCACCGCATAGAGTTAGAACCCGGGGCACAGCCAACCGTACAGCGACAGTTCCGACTGACACAGCCCGAGCTCGATGAGTTGAGGAAGCAGTTAGACTACTTGTTAGAGAAAAATTTCATCCGACCGAGCTCGTCACCATTCGCCGCCCCGATACTGTTCACACCGAAAAAAGACGGGGGATTTCGCATGTGCATCGATTATAGAGCACTGAACCGGGTAACAGTCAAGTCGCGATACCCCATTCCCCGCGCTGACGAACTGATCGACCAGCTGCGAACAGCACGGGTTTTTTCGAAAATAGATTTACGGGGAGGTTACCACCAGATTCGGGTCGAACCATCGGACTGCGTAAAAACAGCATTTAGAATTAGGTATGGGTCATTCGAGTACACCGTGATGCCATTCGGTCTGACCAACGCACCGGCGACTTTTCAGATGACCATGAACGAGGCGTTTAGGCCGCTCTTAGATAAATGCGTGATAGTTTACCTCGACGACATCCTAGTTTACAGTCGGGATAAGCAGCAGCACTTAGCAGATCTGGAAGCAGTATTTAAGGTTTTAGACGAACACAGATTACTGACCAAGGGTTCCAAGTGCGAGTTCTTCCAAAATAGGTTAGATTTTTTGGGGCACATTATTTCGGAGGCTGGAGTTGAAATCGACCCCAAGAAACTGGACACGGTAAAAGCGTGGCACCCCCCGACGAACATCACGGAGCTGCAGAGTTTTTTAGGGTTCGTTAATTATGTGCGTCGGTTCGTCCCCGATATGGCACGATTAACTGCCCCACTGACGGATTTACTGCGGAAGGGGGTCATTTTTACGTGGGGGGAGAAAGAGCATGCTGCCTTCTCTGCCCTGAAACATGTTCTCTGTTCACCGCCCGTACTACGCATCGCTGACCCACGCCGCCCATTCGAAGTAGTTACAGACGCAAGCGACATCGCCATTGGAGCCGTACTGCTACAGGATTTCGGCAACGGTTTACAGCCCATCGCATACGAGTCACGAAAACTGCATCCGCCCGAGAAGAATTACCCGATACACGACCGCGAAATGCTCGCGATCGTGCATGCATTCAAGGTTTGGCGCTGTTACTTGACCGGCGCTGACGTGACAGTACGGACAGATCATAAATCACTACAGTATCTCCGCGCACAGCCCCACCTCAACCCACGACAGATTCGCTGGCTCGATTTCCTCGAGTCAAACTTCCATTACACAGTCACCTACAAAAAAGGGGCATCGAACATCGCCGACGCATTGACCCGCCCCACTGCCCAGATCCATGCAATACTACTCGCCCAGACCAGCCCACTACTGACAGGCCTATTTACCCACGGGTACCAAACGGATCCATTCTTCACAGGAGGACATTCGCAACAGTTCACAGCAGCAAAGGGAGTCTATTACGTAAAAGCCGGGACCGACCGCATCTGGGTACCAGGGTACACACTGCTACGGGAATTACTGTTACAGGAGGCACACGACGGAGTTACCTCAGGACGTTTCGGGGTAGAAAAAACACGGCAGCAGCTGCAGCGGTATTATTACTGGCCCGAAATGTTGACCGACGTTCAACGACACGTGGCATCGTGTCCCACTTGCCAGATCATGAAGTCATCACGGAAGCGGCCGGCAGGACAGTTGCAGCCGATACCACCCCCAGAGCGTGCTTGGCAGCAGGTGACGATGGACTTCGTCACGGGGTTACCGGCCGGAGCAAGTGGAAATGACGCGATCCTGGTCGCCGTCGATCGACTGACGAAAATGGCACACTTCGCAGCCTGCAAAAAATCAATCACAGCCGAAGAAACAGCCCGCCTCTTCATCTCTACCGTCGTTCGACCGCACGGGATACCAGCATCGATCATCAGCGACAGAGACACGAAATTCACCAGCAACTTCTGGCGGAACCTGTGGCAGCAGTTCGGCACGCGACTACAGTTTAGTTCATCATATCACCCCGAAACCGACGGACAGACAGAACGGACAAATCAGACCATGGAACAGCTCATCCGGGCCACGTGCGACGACCCGACCACGTGGGAACAACAACTGCCACTCATCGAATTCGCGTACAACAACTCGCCATCCGCCACGACCCAACAGTCACCATTTTACCTGAACTACGGACAAGACCCCACAGTACCCATGACCCCGAATCCCGACAACCCAGTCCCACGCGCGCAACAGTTCGCAGAAATACTGCAAGCAGCACGGGCCCGAGCAGCAGAAGCAATAAAAAAATCAAACATCATCGCTAAACGCAACGCTGACCGCCACCGCCGACCTGTCACTTACCAGCCAGACGACCTAGTTTTACTCGACACTCAAAACCTCCGCCTGCCCATCACCCCAAAACTCCGCCCCCGATATTGCGGGCCATTTCGCATCAGCCACATGATCACACCCGTCACCGCCCATCTCCTCCTCCCTGCTGACTGGTACGTCAGCCCGTCATTCCACGTCAGCTTACTTCGCCCATACGTACCATCCACCAGCCAACTGCCCCGCAACCGCCCCGCCAGCATGACACGACCACCGACTGAGCCATCGAGTACGTGACCCACGAGGAGCTCGCAGAATCGAATTTCTGATCTGCTGGAAGGATCGCACGCCCACCGAAGACAACTGGGTCCCCCTGGATAGAATTGAGGATCACCCTGTCCTCACTGAGTATCTGCGAAGCCGAAACTTCCGAGATGTACACGCGCTCTCGTAAGAAGGGCCTCCTTGGGGAGGGGGGTAGTGTAAGGAAAACCCCTTTTCCTTACTTCGCGTCCCTGCTCAGCGCGTACACCATTGTTCCCGCCAGCAGCACCCAACAGTAATCCGTTACCACTCGCGACACCCGCTTCGACACCATTCCCGCCGCCGTTCACGGCGCGACCCAGCCTCACGGTTCGGTTGGTAACCCGCGCTCCGGACCTCTGCCTCGACATCTCCCAACCTCGGCACTAGGCCCGTCGCGCACCCCACTTTTCACACATTACCGTTACCACTGTAGTTTCGCTATATATTCTTCGCTCATGCCTTCGCTCATTGTACTCTTGCTTCGATAGTGCAAATCTCGCTCGTTCATTCAATTGCACTCGTAACAGTAAATAGTCATACTACATTTTCTCTGGAATCCTTAGCTAGATGTTAGTAGGACTTTAGAACTACCGAGCTTGGCCATGTGATTGTTACGAATCTGTGATTCAAGCAAGCACCCCTCGGATGCGCGGCGAACGATTGGGTCATCTCACTTCCCCCAAGACTTCTCGCAACACTATATCGAAAGCTCAAAACTTGAGGAAGCCACGCGGCTCTACCTCAATGGCCAACTTCGTCCCCGAACCCTTGGCGACCCTTGGCGACCAAGGGGCGACACGTTCCAATAAAGCAAGGGTGAACGAACCGCGACTTCAAAATCACGCGACGCGATACGATGTGACGGGGTGGTCAAATTTCGCAGGTGGGGTTGGGTTGTGCTCTGCCCTGCTGTAATCCCTTCTATGCTTACCGAAAGCTCCCCCCCACCCTCCTCTCTTCCCTTTCCCTCTTCCTCCCCTCACTGCAACAAATCGCCCCTTACCAGAATCCTCTCGCCTATCCGACAGTTCCGAGCCGCCTGTCTTGAGCGATTCCGGTCAGTCATGCTCCCCATGCTTGAGTAAAAGGCTTCATTTGCAATATTCACCTCATTCTGTCAATCGTTTCCATCCAAACAGCGGTTTCCAGTTGCCAATAGAGCTCACCCAAGGACCTCCTCATACGCCGAGAATTTATAAGTTAGCTGCGCGCTAGTACTGCCTAATTTAGCACCATCACCTGGCAATCATACCAGTCGCCATCATCTCGTAGACTCCAGCGGGCATCGCATAGACGATCTTAGCGACGCATCTAGCCTCCGTCGCACGCCGGCGACACCATGGCGAAGCAGAAGAAATCCCTCAAGGGATCCGTCGCCATCCTCGCTATGAACTTCCTCCGTTTCCTCAACATGATGCTCATCGTCGGCGGCGCCGCCACCATCGTCTTGGTCTTCCTCATCCAGTCGCCGCCCACTTTCCCCGCCGGCTGGGGATTTTTCTTCCTCAGCATCCTCGTTATCCTCTCCGGTCTCTTCGGCACGATCGCGTCTGGGCAGGTCGGGTGCTTCGAGTGCCATCTCTTCTGCCTCTTTATAAGCGCCGCGGGGCTGTGCGCGTCGACGCTGATGATCTTCCTCCGTTTCAAGGACGTCGTACTCTCGATGAAACCGAACGCCGATCCGTACGCGATGTACGACGCGGAGCAGTACGTGCGCATCCTCGGGGCGCTTTATTTCTTCATCTTCATGACGCAGATGGTTATTCTCATGCTCGGCTGCACTGTACACCACTTCGGCCTTATAGAGCATAACGAGGACCTCGATGCGCTGAAATCCGCGCGCGAGATGGCGCGCTCCGAGGAGATTCACCGGCGGCCGAAGATCGACGGCTGGGTGCCCCACAAGCTGACGGAGAAGATGAAGCACAAGTACCGACAATGGACGCACAGAAGCGCCGCGGACGAGGAGGAAGAAGAGGCAATGGAGTTCGATATGGAGTCGAGCGCTAGTAGCCACATGCCGTCCAGTCCCCCGCCCCCGTACCCTGGAGTGTCTACTTACCCTCCCGCGTAACTATTCTCGCGTGTTCCAGCCAGCTTTCAACCGTGTCAGCTCACCCTCCTGCCGTCCTGCTCATTTGGAATGCTTTTAGGTGCAGCAGTGTTTTGGCCGCTTCCACTTACCTTACCCTTCGTGTGATCGCTTCGAGCAGCAATTAGTGTCGAATTGACCTGCTTGTTCTGTCCACGCTTGGTGACAATCCTGTGGAGAGAGGAGAATATGGACTAGGAAGTATTTAGAATATCCTAGTATTTGTTACTAGTGAAGCTACTTGTATTTTACCGAGCCCCTAATAAGAATTTTGGATACAGAGCTTGTAGATTATAATTAATTATAGAGCTGTTTGCACTATCTACCAGGACCTGGACATCATAACAAACTGAATTGTTATGGTTATAACAATGCTGTTGAAAATGGATGATACTCCACCCTTTCAGGATGTACATAGAACTACTGCCTCACATCGTCCATCATACGGCCGCCAACAAAGGACGAAGAGCCATGGAAGAAGGGCCAACAGGACAGCAGACTTTGCACTCATTTCGGGAGACCTCATTCAGGAACTTTCCTGTTCAGCTGTTCAACAACTACCGTACCAAACTATGACAAGCATGCTGAGGTTTCTACACCTAGCTGCAATTTCAGCATGTGATTTCTTTCTTCAAGCTGGAATTTACACACAGCACAAGTGCTTATGTCACAACACAGCTACCTAGTCTTACTAGCCTCACAAGCCTTGCTCTGGGAGGTTTAACGTCCTTCCCCTACCTTGCTCTGGGAGGTTCAACGTCCTTCCCATGCCTTGCTCTGCCCCCATTCAAAGGGGGCTCATCCTCCCTCCACTTCCCTCCATTGCATCACCTCTCCCCACCACCAACAGTAGCAGTGAGGGGGGGTTGAAACCACCTGAGTAAGGAGAGGACAAGGCAAGGGAAGGAGGCTGAACCCCCCAAAGCAAGGCGAGTGAGAGGCAAGAGAGAGGGGTTGAAACCCCCAGGTTAAGGCAAGCCAACGTCAGAGGAGGGGGGTTCCTCTGACCCTAGCTTGCCTTAACCCAGGGGCTTCAACCCCCCTCCCTCCCCCCTGCCCCTCACAAGCCTTGCCCTGAAAGGTTCAGAATCCCTCCCCTGCCTTGCCCTCCCATCACTCAGGGGGGTTCACCCCCCCTCCACCCCACCACCACCACCCTCCACCACTCTCCACCAGCACTCTCCACAACTCTCCACCACCACGCCTGAGTGGGGCTAAGAGGAGACCCTGAGAGCTGAAGCCTCACCGACGTGGCAAGAGGGGAGCCACACCAGACCCCCGGCCGCAGGGTCTGGTGATCGTCCATTATGCCTTAAACGTGCGGCTCTTGGCATCCAGTCCCAAGGCCCCCCCCCCAACCACCACTCTCCACCCACCACCAACCGCCACCAACCACCACAGCCACCACCACCACCACTCGCCACCACCGCCACCACCAACACTCGCCACCACCACCATCACTCGCCACCACCACCAATACTCGCCACCACCACCATCACTCGCCACCACCACCATCACTCGCCACCACCACCATCACTCGCCACCACCACCAACACTCGCCACCACCACCATCACTCGCCACCACCACCATCACTCGCCACCACCACCATCACTCGCCACCACCACCATCACTCGCCACCACCACCATCACTCGCCACCATCACCATCACTCGCCACCACCACCATCACTCGCCACCACCACCATCACTCGCCACCACCACCACCACTCGCCACCATCACTCGCCACCATCACAGCACCCTCCAGCAGCCACCAGCAGCGTCCACCACAGCGGATGAACCTGCTGGGGCGAGGAGGGGGGTGCACATAAGGCAGTTAGTAGCTGACGTTGGAGAGTAATCAAAGAATTGAATGCAGCAGTGATGAAAGGATCGAGTGCAGCAGTGCTGAAAGCAAGGATGCAAATAGCAGAAGAGAACAAAAGCCTCAAAGAGAAGGGCGAGTGTGGGTACTTATTGCGTTGAGCAGAGGTGCAGCTGAGCTAAGCAGTGTGCAGCCGCTGCGCTCCCCCCCCCCGCATGCCTCTGCTCCCTCTGGCGCCCTGGGGGTTGACGAAGGAGGAGGTTAGGAGGGAGGGCGGGAGGGAGTGAGTGGAAACTGCAGACGCTGTTGCTGACAAGTCGAGAGTGCAGACGAAGCAGCATGCCATTCACAACCTAGCCAACTGTAGCACACCCAAGGGAGAGGGGGGGACCTGAACCTCAAAACACCATACCAAGGGGGACCTGGATAAGTTTTGCACCTGCACTGGGGGACCTGGTGACCTACACCTAGAAATAAACAAGGGGAGCTTGGGTGTGCCACAGACAGCAGCGACTTAGGAAGGCGAAGGATAAACAAGGCACGGATGCAAAACAAAAAGCAGGAGGGAGAGGCTGGTGGAGGGATACTCCCTCTGCTGCTCCCTCTGCTGCTCCCTCTGCTGCTCCCTCTGCTGCTCCCTCTGCTGCTCCCTCTGCTGCTCCCTCTGCTGCTCCCTCTACTGCTCCCTCTGCTGCTCCCTCTGCTGCTCCCTCTGCTGCTCCCTCTGCTGCTCCCTCTGCTGCTCCCTCCGCTCCCCACATCTCTTGACGCCCGCAGGACACTGAGAGTCAGGGAGGGGAGGGCGATGGGGAGGGAGGGGGAGGGGGGGGGGGGGGGGGAGGGGTGCGGGCGATAAGAACCAAGAGCAAGAAAGAGGAGTCAGTGGAATCACAAGCAGTCTACTCCACATGCGCATGCAGGAGGGGAAGCACAGCTGCTGTCGCACACCCAAGGGGAGAGGGGGACCTTCACCTTACTGTGCCAGGGGTGAAACTTTTGCACCTACCAAGGGGGGGACCTGGTCTGAACCTTGAGAGAAAAAAAAGGGGAGGGTCTTGGGTGTGCTACAGGCAGCTAGAAAGACGAGGCAGTAAAGCATAAAGCAAGCGAAACGACAAGCGGAAAAACGGTCAAAGGCGAAGGCAGGGCGGGTGGTGAAACGATACTCATGTTTACTGTCTTCGCCCTGTGCTTGCTGGAGAGCCCATCATGACCCGCTGCTACCTCCGCGGCTGCCTCCTTGCCCCACGTCCGCTGAGAAGCATTCAGCAGGCAGAGCAACGGCCCTCGACAGCAGCAGGCACTGAGAGCACGGCGGGGATGGAGGGGGGGGTGGGTGGATGTTAGAATCGCGAGCAAAGGAAGGGGGGGAGATGTCCAGTCCGAGGGGGACAAGTGCGAGTTACTAGAAGTGAATGGAGGAGGGGAGGTATAGCTTCTGTAGCACACCCAAGAAGAGTGAGGGACCTTCACCTTACAGTACCAGGGGTAAAAGTTTTGCACCTACCAAGGGGAGTACCTGACAGTGGACCTTTACCAAAAAAGAAAGGGCTTGAGTGTGCTACAGGCAGCTAGAAAGACGAGGCAGCAGAACAGGAAGCAAGCGAAACGACAAGTGGCAAAAAGGTCAAAGGCGAGGCGAAGTGGGAGGTGAAACGATACTCATCTTTACTCATCGTCACCCCATGCTTGCTGGAGAGCTCAGGACGACCCGCTGCTGCCTCCGCTGCTGGCTCCTCGCCCCACGCCCATTGAGCCGCGTTCGCCAAGCGAAGCGAAGGTCCCCAACATCAGCAGGCGCCGAGAGACAGGGAGGGAAGGGGAGGTGAGGGAGGAGGTGGTTGGGTTGGGCGTTAGAATCACGAGCAATGGGGGGAAGTGCAGCGGAGTCGCATGCAGTCCGGTCCGAGGGAGACTAGCGCGCGTGATCAGATGTGAATAGAGGAGGAGAGGTAAAGCTGCTGTAGCACACCCAAGGGGAGTGGGGAACCTTTGCTTACCGTACCAGGGGCTAAATTTTTTGCACCTACCAAGGGGAGTACTTGACCGTCTGGACCTTTACCGAGAAAAGAAGGGGGGAGGGACTTGGGTGTGCTACAGGCAGCTAGAAAGACGAGGCAGCAAGCATGTGAAACAACGTGCGGAAAAAAATCGAAGAGAGGCGAAGGGAGGGAGGGCGGTGGCGCGATACTCATCTCATCTGTTGGTCCGCGCTGCAGCCCACGACGACCCGCTGCTGCCTCCGCCTCGCGTCCCCACACCCACGCTCCTTGATGCGCCTCAGAGGCTATTGTTTGGAACGAAGGTCATGCAAGCAACGGACCTTGGTGTTGCAAATACGGGAGGGGAGGTACAGCTGCTGCAACACACCCGAGGGGAAACGGGGACCTTTGCCTTACCGTACCAGGGGTAATAAATTTTGCACCTACCTAAGAGGGTACCTTATAGTCTGAACCTTAAAAGAAAAGGGCGGGACTCGGGTGTGCTACAGGCAGCTATAGCGAAATAAAAGGATGCGAAATGATACGCGACAGAACGGCCAAAAGAAAGCGGATACGGTTACTCATCTCGTTGAAAGCTGCGGGGCGTTGACTCGAGTCAACAGCTGGCGTTGACTGAAGGCGGCAGCAGGCGCGTTGAGCGAGAGCGGAGAGTCGCGCGTTGACTTCAAATCGACGCGCGTTGGCTCGAAGCAAACGCGCGTTGACTGCAAAACGACGCGCATCTTGGCTTGCTCGTCTCATGCGCGAATTCCAGGCGAGCCTGCAAGCGACGACAGGAACAAAACGGCATTAGCAAGCGTCCTTGAAAAACTAAATAAATAAAACGAAACGCGTGCTAAGAGGGCCTATTCGTCGCCCATTTCCATCGATCCTTTGCTTACCTTTCAAATCTCGCTCGTTTTATGTCCGGTATTATCATTCTTTGCAGATCTTGAGCTGTCATGTCTTGAGACAATGTCGATCTTAGTTGGACCTGCACGGATAAACCGAAAGGTCAGAATAAATCGATAATGGAAATAGCGAATTTCGACTATGTACAGTTTCAGAAATGAGAAAAACCAGAAACAACTAATACTTACACATGAAGTCGCTGCGGAAAAGTTCTTCAGCTCGCGAAGCTTTCGCCGCGACGATACAGATCGTTTCGGCAGTAGCAACGCACGATCGCGTCTCGTTGAAAGGAAGCTGATGCTCCAATGTGCTCCTATCTGTTCCCGGGCGTTTCGTCACGTTCAGAAATTTCTACCGAGGAACCGACGGACTGAAGGTTGAACGAAAATTTTGAAGAATGGAGCCTCAATGTGGTCTCACGACTGAATGAAAATTCTGGCAACGGAGAGTGAATGAGGACGAAGGGGCGAATATGCGGAGGTGGACGGTTGGGAATGAGGCGAGACGGTTGGGAATTGGGAAGCTGACGGGCGAAGGTTGGATGGGAGGAGATTGGGGTATGAACCGAGCCGCGAAAGGGGTAAGCTCAACGCATCTAAAATTCGAACGAACGAACGTCACTGGCGCCAACGTGAGCCAGAACCGTTGGGGACAAGAATCATGTAAAACGCTATCCGAACCGCTTATTGCTAAAACAAGAGTTTTGAAACCCGCTTTATCGCCGCCTAAGCGATAAGGTTGGGCGACGCGCACTGGCATGGAGCTGAACGCCAGTCTCAGGGACCACCAAACCCTAGCTTCAGCCTGGAAGGCAGAAATGAAGTTGAATTCCTCAGCCGATGGTGTCAGGGGATTTGGGCCGCTTCATGCAACTCCCGGGTGCTGTTCGCCAGCAAATCGTAATTTGAACAGAAAAAGATGGCATCGACATCGCGACCGCATCTGGAAACGGAGGCGGAACCCTCCTCCGAGGTTTGGGCCTAATGCCGCCCGTGAAACTTCTCACGCCCGAAAGGAGAAATTACGCCGCGTGGGGAACCTCCGTCCCCACCTTCCCCCCAATGGCGCGAAACTTTAGCCTCACTGACCCTTGTGCTGCCCGATGACCAAAAATTGCTCGACGTGGGTAAAAACGCAAATAAAACCCAACCCTGCACAAACACAACCCTTCATAGGTGTGTTTGGGAGGGGAAAAATGGGGGGTATTCGACCCCTCCTTTGTCAAACAAATGGCTCGTTCAGAGGTTTCCCCCTGAACGGCAATGCGACGGCTGTGCCATCGCTGTGTTTTGAAAAACGGGGCATGGCGATGGCATGGCTTGGGGATGGAATTTTTCCTGGGGACGAAGTTGCGTCCCCGCTTCCATATGCCGTCTGGCAGTTCGATTTGGTGGACAAATGGGGGCGTTCGCCAGACACCCACTTTGATTGTTGGTTTGGACGGTAGGGGAGGCTCGGCGCCTTTTTTACGGGCTGACCAGGCTGACAGAGGTAAACGAACCCTAACTGACGGGATCAGGAAGGCGAGACCCACCTTCCTGATCCCGTCGTTATCCCGTGGTTTTTTGCTTCACAGGTGCTGGAGAACAGCCCCCCGCTGTTATGTTCGAGTGGTGCAGTTCTGGGCCCAGTTCGGTAGGCATTATGGCCATTTTCGCCATTATGGGCATTTTTAACGGGCCCCCAAAAAATGGCGCTTGGGCATTTCCAGAAACAACTTCGAAACTGGACTGTAGCTGCAGTACACCTTCGGGAAAATGGTATGAGTGTTCGGTTGGCATTAATTGGGTGTAGATTGATGGCATCAATCGAGATTCCGTGTTTCGCAGAAGGTGCTCGAAAGTTGCCTTGATGGATCGTGTCCTAATGTGATTGGCTGGCATATTTGACCAGTCACTTTTGATTGCCCCGAATCACTGATACCCCGCATGGTGCGGGGCCTCGAGGCCGCATGGTGCGGCGGATCAGAAAATGGGCACTTTGCCAGAGAAACTGGGTTCGTGGAAGATTCGGGCAGTTGAAAACGCATGCAAAAAAAAGGGTGTTCGGGAGGCATTCCATTATTGTCTGGCTCGGCGATGATCCGCTTATATCGAGCCAAGATAACCCTTCACGCGCTTATCAAAGAAAGTTCCAGGGTGGTCGGTTTACTGTAGCCCATCCGCCGAGGCCCCTTTTTTTAAGCCTACCGAACTGGGCCCTGGAGGATGTTTCCCAGAAACGAAAGTGTTTCGAATGGCTTTCTTAGAGCTTCCCCTTCATCGAACAGATACTTCTTGAATAAATTTTCCAGGGCGTCCCAGTAGAGTTTTGGAGTTCAATCTCCATGGAAAATCCTAAAAAGCGTACAACAGATGGCATATTTAGAACGTGTCTCAAAATACGCGAGTCCACGTGGGTCCGACGCGGACCCGACGGACCAGCTCGAGAACTAGCGCGTGAACCAGCGGCGGATTGGACCAGGATTCGGGATTAAATTCTCGTTATAGCGTTCGAATGGCACTACAACGGTGCCTTTTGTCAAACATTATATGTGTTATAGTTTGTAGGCTACAGTGGGTTAGCCTCTAGGGGGTACATGGCTCTAGTGTTTTGTACTTGTACTCTGATTCCTTTCTAGTCCAATCACTTCTTCTTTCTAACATGGTATTAAGAGCGAAGGTTTAGACCTAGGATCGCTTACCTAAGGGCCCACCGTTCCGCTAGAAGCGCCCTCGAGCGCCTTAATGCATTAGCGCCCTCGAGCGCCTCTCTCCTAGTGCGCCCTCGTGCGCCTCTCTTTCTCCTGCTGCCCGTGCGCAGCTCGCTAGTGCCGCGCGCGGCCTTTTTTTTTAGCGCGCGTAGCCCACTAGCAGCCCGCGCGCGGCCTTTTCTGCGCGCGCGCCGACCGTTAGCCGCCCGCACGACCAGCGCCGCCCACGAGCAGCCCGCTAGCCGCCCGTCGACTGGCCCTCCTGGCCGTCCAGAGCGTAGCAGCCCCGCGTGTAGGCCGCCGCGTCACCCGTGTAGGCCGCCGCGTAACCCGTGTAGGCCGCCGCGTCACCCGTGTAGGCCGCCGCGTCACCCGTGTAGGCCGCCGCGTCACCCGTGTAGGCCGCCGCGTCACCCGTGTAGGCCGCCGCGTCACCCGTGTAGGCCGCCGCGTCACCCGTGTAGGCCGCCGCGTCACCCGTGTAGGCCGCCGCGTCACCCGTGTAGGTCGCCTCCCACGCGCGACTGCAGCCCACCCACAGCTGCGACCCGCCCGCTACAGCCACCCACGTGCAGGCCCACCGTCGCGCCGTGCCGCGTAGTCCGAATCGAGCCGCGCCGCCCGAACCGCGCCGCGCCGCCCTACTGTGCCCCACCAACTACTACTACTGCTACTCCTGCTACTGCTACTGCTACTTCTACTACTGCTGCTGCTGCAACTATGGCTAGCCCTGCTGTGCTAGTTTTCGATGCTGAGGGCCGCCCACTGAAGTTTGAGACCTGACTCGATGACCTGCACCTATTCCTCCAGCTCACTGCCAAGGAGGATATTTCACTGTACGATCACGCGCTAGGCCATGCTGCTGCCCCTGCTCCTACTGCTGACAGTACTGCCCGTTCACAGTGGCAGACTCGTGTCGCCCACACACGCTTCGCTATTCGCAACTCCCTGCCGATCGATGAGCGTGAGCACTTTGGCCAGCAGGCACTGTACACTGCTGTAGTGGCACGCTACTCCTCACCTGCCTCTGCTGCGCTAGGCCGTCTCTCGCTCCCCTACCTGTTCCCAGACCTGTCCGCTTTCTCCACAGTCGCTGACCTTATCACGCACCTCCGCACTAGTGAGGCCCGCTTCCGTGCCGCTATGCCCGCTGAGTTCCTTGCCAAGAACCCCCCCCCGCTGTGGCTCACTCTCTACCACCTGGTCACCCGTCTCCCTGACTCTCTTCGTGTGGTCAGGGACCACTTCCTCGCTCGCTGCCCCACTGAGCTCACCGTTGATCTGCTCGAGAAGGAACTGCTTGCAGCCGAGACTAGCATAGTCGCTGTAGGTGCCTCTCGTGGCGACCCCCGCACCCCTTTCTTCGAGGGGTGTTCCCCTCCCCCCCTTCTCCCCTCTGTCGCCTCTGCTGCTGCTGTCGACCTCGTTGGTACTGAGCAGGTCGGGACCGCGTCCGCTCCGAGCTGGCGCCGCAGCGGCAAGGGCAAAGGGGTGGTGGTGACGGCGGGGGAGGCGGTGGTGGGGGCGGTGGCGGCGGTTGGGGTGGTGGCGGGGCTGGAGGGGCTAGTGGCAGCAGTGGGGGTGGTGGCGGCAGCGGCGGAGGAGGTGGCCGGGGTGGGGGCGGTGGTGGTGGTGGCAGTGGACGCGGTGGCGGCAGGGGCGGTGGTGGTCGCGGTGGTGGCGGCGGAGGTGGAGGTCGTGGAGGCACTGGCGGTGGCCATAGCCAACAGCAGACTCCGTCGTCCCAGGAGCTTCGTGAGTGGTACTCTCAGCACGGGAGGGGGGGGGGTGGCCTTAGCTGCACGTACGTCATCCGCACTGGTGACCGCACTGGCCAGACGTGTGGGAGGGCGCACACCACGCAGCGCTGCTTCTCTCGCCTTGACGAAGCCTGGCGCACTCAGTTTCCTGCTGCCACTGAGCTGCCCCGCTGGGCTGACCTGATGAAGAAGAACATTGATATCTATGCTCTTGACTTTGATGTTATTCTCACTGCCATGTATGTGTTGTCTACTAGTGGAGAGAGTGCCCAGTACCTGCGTGTACCGCCCGATCCGGGCATTCGGACCAGTGAGGCTGCCGCTCTAGGTGCTAGCGCGTCTGTTGCCCTAGGTGATGGTGAGGCTGCCGCTCCAGGTGCTTGCGTGTCTGCTGCCCCAGGTGCTGGTGAGGCTGCTGCTCTAGGTGCTTGTGAGTCTGCGCCCTCTGGTACTGAGTCTACTGAGGCACTGCACACCTTCACACTGGACTCAGGTGCTTCTCGCTGTTTCTTTCGTGACCGCACTGCCCTTGAGCAGCTTGCTCGGCCAGTTGCTGTGTCCCTCGCTGACCCCTCTGGGGGTCCGGTCATTGCGACCTCCTCCACTGTCCTCCCTTGTCCTGCGGTTCCGTCGGGCACACTGTCAGGTCTCCACCTCCCCTCGTTCTCTACGAACTTGGTGGCGGGTTGTGCGCTCCAGGACGGGGGTGTCCACCAGTTCACCCCTGCCTACGAGCGCGTGACACACTGCACGTGTGCTCGGACGGGCCGTCACCTGGCCACCTTCACTCGGCAGCCGGGGTCGGACCTGTACACACTGACCACTGAGTCACCTCAGGTAGCTGCGTCTGCGTCTGCGTCAGGTCAGCTGTCGGCCCCCTGCTCGTGTCGCTCTCTGGCGCACGAGACCGTCCTCTGGCACCACCGCCTTGGTCACCCGTCCGTGCAGCGCCTTCGTGGCATGCACAAACGGTACCTTGTCTCTGGTCTTCCCAGGGTTCTACCTCCCCTCCCACCCTCGCCTGCTCCTCCCTGTCTTCCCTGTGTCGAGGGGCGGCAGCGCGCCGCTCCTCACTCCTCCTCGTTTCCCCCGACGACTGCTCCCCTGCAGACGCTCCACATGGACGTGTGGGGCCCAGCCCGCGTTCGTGGACAGGGTCACGAGAGGTACTTCTTGATAGTTGTTGACGACTACTCGCGCTACACCACGGTCTTCCCCTTGCGCACCAAGGGTGAAGTCCCTGGTGTTTTGATCCCTTGGATCCGCGCTGCCCGTCTCCAGCTCAGCGAGAGGTTCCACTCGGACTTTCCTGTTCTGCGTCTGCACTCTGACAGAGGTGGGGAGTTTTCCTCCGACCTCTTGAGGGCCTTCTGTCAGGGGGAGGGCATTGAGCAGTCGTTCACGCTTCCGGCCTCTCCACAGCAGAATGGGGTTGCTGAGCGCCGCATTGGCTTGGTCATGGAGGTCGCCCGTACCTCCTTGATCCATGCGGCTGCCCCCCACTTTCTGTGGCCGTTTGCGGTCCGATACGCTGCGCATCAGCTCAACCTCTGGCCCCGTGTCTCCGTTCCGGAGACTTCGCCAACACTACGTTGGACGGGAGAGGTTGGCGATGCGTCGCGTTTTCGGGTCTGGGGATCTCGAGCTTTTGTTCGCGATACGTCCGCGGACAAGCTCTCCTCCCGCGCTGTTCCTTGTGTCTTCCTTGGCTTTGTCCTGGACGCGTCTGGTTGGCAGTTTTACCACGCCACCTCGCGCCGTGTCCTGCCCTCTCAGGATGTCACTTTTGACGAGTCGGTGCCCTACTACTGCCTCTTCCCCTACCGCACTGCCCCGCTCCCCCCCCCCGCCTCTCTTCCTCGCGCCAGGTGCTGCTGTGGTAGACCCCTCCCCCCTCAGGGTGCCGCTCCCTCAGGTGTGTCCCAGGTAGACCCGGTTGAGCCTGTCGAGGTAGCTGTCGACTCTCGTCCTGCTAGGGGTGCTGAGCCTGAGGGTGCAGAGCCTGGGGGTGCGGAGCCTGGGGTCGCGGAGTCTGGGGGTACTGAGCCTGGGGGTGCGGAGCCTGGAGGTGCGGAGCCTGCGGGTGCTGAGTCTGGGGGTGCTGAGTCTGGGGGTGCTGAGCCTGGGAGTGCTACGTCTGAGGGTACTGAGCCTGAGGGTGCTGTGACTGAGCGTGCTACACCTGGAGGCGCTCTCTCCTCACAGCAGCTGCGTGAGTGGTACTTACAGTACTGCAGCCTCAGGAGGGGTGCTTCTGGAGCTAGGGGTGCTGCTGGAGCTGGTGCTCGTGCTTCCCCTCCTAGGCGGGAGCTGCCCTCTCCCCAGCGGCTCCGAGAGTGGTACGCTCGGCGCTGCAGTCTCCGGAGTGGCGCTACTAGTATTGCGGACCCTGGAGCTGGAGGTGCTGGAGGTGCTGCTGCTGCTGGCGGTGCTGCTGGCGCTGCTGGAGGTGCTGCTGGAGGTGCTGCTGGTGCTGGCGCTGCTGGAGGTGCTACTGGAGGTGCTGCTGCTGCTGGCGCTGCTGGAGGTGCTGCTGGTGCTGGTGCTGTTGGAGCTGCTGGAGGTGCTGCTGGTGCTGGTGCTGTTGGAGCTGCTGGAGGTGCTGCGGGTGCTGGAGCTACTGGAGGCACTACTACTGCTGGTGGTGCTGCTGGAGCTGCTGGAGGTGCTGCTGGTGCTGCTGGAGCTGCTGGAGGTGCTGCTGGTGCTGGAGCTGCTGGAGGCACTGCTGCTGCTGGCGGTGCCGCTGGAGCTGCTGGAGGTGCTGGTGGAGCTGCTGGAGGTGCTGGTGCTGGTGCTGCTGGAGCCGCTGGTCCTGGAGGTGCTCGTACTGGAGGTACTGGAGCTGCTGGGACTGGAGCTGCTGAGAGGGTTGGAGCTGGAGGTGCTGAGCGGCCGCGGCCGTACTACGTTCCGCTCCTTCAGCAGGTTCTTGGTCTCCCGCCCTCTACTGGTCCTACTCCTCCCCTACTGAGTCCACCACCTGTCCAGTCGCAGTCACAGTTACAGACTGCCTCTCCGCTGCCTACTCCTTCTCCTTACACTGCACCGACGGGTAGTCTTACGGAGCGTCGTGAGCCTGAGTCTCGTCCTCCGTCGCCTGAGTCTAGTTCAGAGTCGCCTGAGTCGCGTCCAGAGTCGCCTGTCCGCGCTGTCCGCGCTGGTCGTCGTGCTCCGCGTCAGTGTCCTCCTCCTGTACTTGGCACTCACTATATGACTCTGCGTCCTTCCACTGCTCCACAGCGTGTCCCTCTGCCGTCTCCTCCTGCGTCCTCTCTTCCTGACGTTGCTGACCCGCCGTCAGACCTTGCTCTTTCTGCCAGTCCTACAGTCACGCGTCTTCTCGCTACTATTGTCACTGACCCTTCCTTTGAGTCCACTGCTGCGTCTGCTCTAGTTGCTGAGCTTGTTGACTTTGCTGCCGCTTGTCGTCTAGACTACGCCGCTAGCCTTGTTGCTGAGTCTGAGTCTGTCTGTCCTCCGTCCGTCGGGGGTGAGTGTGCTCTTGGCACGGACGTCCTTGAGGACAGACAGGAGGAGTTTGGGTGCTTTGCTGCTGCTTTACCTCATCTCGTGTCCATGCTGATTGCCCCTGGGGGAGACCCGGATGCACCAGACATCCCGACCCCACGCTCTTACGCAGAGGCGATGGAGGGTCCCTACTCCTCTCAGTGGCAGACAGCCATGGACGCAGAGATGGCTTCCTGGAAGTCCACATGCACCTACGTCGACGAGGTTCCCCCACCTGGGGCGAACATCGTCAGTGGCATGTGGATTTTCAGAGTGAAGCGGCCACCGGGTTCTCCGCCTGTCTTCAAGGTGCGGTACGTTGCACGAGGCTTCAGTCAGCGAGAGGGAGTTGACTTCTTCCAGAACTTCTCCCCGACCCCGAAGATGACCACTCTTCGGGTTCTGCTGCACGTCGCCGCTCAGCGTGACTACGAGCTTCACTCTCTTGACTTCAGCACTGCGTTCCTACAGGGCAGCCTGCACGAGGAGATCTGGCTGCGCCGCCCACCTGGCTTCACTGGGTCGTTCCCTCCTGGTACCCAGTGGAGCCTCCGGCGGCCAGTCTACGGTCTCCGCCAGGCACCCCGTGAGTGGCACGACACACTGAGGACTACTCTTGCTGCTCTTGGGTTTGCTCCTTCCACTGCTGACCCGTCGCTGTTTCTACGCACCGACACCACTCTGCCGCCGTTCTACGTTCTAGTGTACGTAGACGACCTGGTCTTTGCTACTACTGACACTGAGGCACTCGCCCACGTGAAGTCGGAGCTGCAGAAGAGACACACGTGCACAGACCTGGGTGAGCTGACAAGCTATCTTGGCTTGCGGATCACCCGGGACAGAGCACAGCGCACCATCACCTTGACTCAGTCACACATGGTGCAGCAGGTCCTTCAGCGCTTCCGCTTCACGTACTCCTCGCCTCAGCCCACTCCTCTGCCTACCGGTCACTCGCTCTCAGCTCTGCCTTCGGATGAGTCCGTAGAGCCGAGTGGCCCGTATCCAGAGCTTGTGGGCTGCCTCATGTACCTGATGACCTGCACTCGACCTGACCTTGCATACCCTCTTAGCATCTTAGCACGCTATGTCGCTCCTGGCCGTCACCGGAAGGAGCACATGGATGCCGCTAAGAGAGTGTTGCGCTACTTGTGCAGTACGTCGGGCATGGGGCTTGTGCTTGGAGGACGGAGAGACGTTGTCCTCACTGGGCACTCAGACGCTTCTTGGGCTGACGACCAGGCTACGCAGCGGTCGTCTCAGGGTTACACCTTCAGTCTTGGCTGTGGTTCAGTTTCTTGGCGTTCTACTCGC
This sequence comes from Closterium sp. Naga37s-1, assembly GCA_947471745.1. Taxonomy (NCBI): domain Eukaryota; kingdom Viridiplantae; phylum Streptophyta; class Zygnematophyceae; order Desmidiales; family Closteriaceae; genus Closterium; species Closterium sp. Naga37s-1. The sequence continues at coordinate 1,368,141 of CANJKZ010000261.1, forward strand.
TCGTCTTCAGTTCTCAGCTCCAGTTGTGAGGCTGAGATCTACGCCACAGCCATGGCTGCACAGGAGTTACGCTGGCTCACCTACCTGCTGACCGACCTGGGAGAGCGGCCTCGTTCTCCTCCAGTGCTGTACGTCGACAACAAGGCAGCCCTTGCCTTGTGTCAGGAGCACAGACTGGAGCACAGAACGAAGCACATCGCTCTGCGCTACTTCCTTGCTCGAGAGCTGCAGCAGCGTGGTCAGCTTTGTCTTGAGTACGTGGCCACTCGGGCCAACACTGCTGATGTGTTCACCAAGGCGCTTCAGCCTTGTGATCATCAGCGTTTCTGTACTGTTCTAGGCCTTGTGCCTACTGTCCCTCACTTACTCACTTCTTGACTCTGCTTGTACTGTGATCTCTATATATATGCCTGCATGCTTACACTTGCTAGGTTGTGATCACTGTACCTCTTGTTATATTATCAAACTGCATGTGAACTGGTCTTGTGACCATTTGCTTGTGCTCGGAATTTGTGTGGTATCCTTGAGATCCACCCTGAGCTTGTTTTGCTTTGCTTTGCTCTGACTGGTCTTGTGACCCCTTGCTCTCCCCCACTTCGCCTATGGGGGTGTGTCAAACATTATATGTGTTATAGTTTGTAGGCTACAGTGGGTTAGCCTCTAGGGGGTACATGGCTCTAGTGTTTTGTACTTGTACTCTGATTCCTTTCTAGTCCAATCACTTCTTCTTTCTAACACCTTTGATTGGTCGCCAAACCAGTCCGCCTCTCGTCCGTAACCAGTAATTTCGCAAACACTGTTCTGCGAACTTTTCAACCACTCGTGATTTTTGCGCTGGATTATCTGAGAAGTTTCTAACAGGCACACAGAAAAGGGTAACTCGATTTCAGCAAGTGTGCCTTTCGTCGTCACTGTTGCAATTCGCAGCGACTGTATAGCCCAAGATGAAACATATCAAGCGGACCAGTCCGCTTCTGGTACACGGCTGGTCTGCCAAACGGGTCCGTCGGACCAAAACTCGGACCAGGCATGCACATTTTAGCGACGGACTGGGTCGAGGCGGACCAGGTCACATGAGACACCCTCTTATTTTCCTACCAGGTCGCCCATTTCACAACCACTAGGGCCCTGTTTGGCAGGCATCATGGCCATTATGGCCACAATGGGCATTTCTAACGGGCCCCCAAAAAATGCCGCCTGGGCATTTCGAGAAACAGCATCGAAATCGGATTGTAGCTGCAGTGCACATTCGGAAAAACGGGGTGGAGTGTTTGGTTGGCATTATTTGGGTGTAGAGTGATGGCATCTATCGAAATTTAGAGTTTAGGGGAAGATGGTAAGCACTTGCCATGATGGTTCGCACCACCATGTGATTGGCTGGCATATTTGACCAGTCACTTTTGATTGCCCCGAATCACTGATACCCCGCATAGTGCGTGGCCTCGAGGCCGCATGGTGCGGGGGATCAGAAAATGGGCACTTTGCCAGAGAAACTCGTTTGGGTGTAGATTCCAGCGGTTGAAAACGCCTGCAACAAAAGGGGTGTTTGGTTGGCAAACCATTATTGTCAGGTTCGGCATAGTCCGCTTATATCGAGCCTTGATAGCCTTTAACGCGCTTATCAAAGAAGGTTCCAGGGTGGTCGGTTCACTGTAGCCCATCCCCCTCGCCCGTTTTTTTTATGCCTGCCAAACTGGGCCTAGGAGTTGCAGATATTCAGGATAGTTTTAGACCTGACCTGACAGCCGTAGTTGGCTTTGATTGGTGAGCGAACCAGCATATGCAAAATGTTCTCGAAGCTGGCGAATTTCGAATGGTATACCTCAGCGGACAAGCGAGTCCGCCCGGGGGAGCTCGCTGCCCGCGGGCAAAAAAAATAAAACCCTATCGGGCATGCATCCGGTCAGGGAGGCATCAACCCTAAACACGGGGAGGCATGGATTTAGGGTTGATGCCTCCCTCGGATGGCATGCCATCCGATAGGGTTTTACTTTTTTTCTGCCCGGGGCAGCATGTCGTCAAGTCGTCAACAGGTCGTCAGGCCTGACGACCCGTTTTGGCTGAGATTTTCCGTCGGGATGGAAACCTCGTCGCCGAGAGGGCGAATGTGTTGCTCTTGAATTCGCTGTTAGCTGTTCTCCTTCACTTCCGGTTGGGCTGGAAGGAATTGTGAACAAATGTTCCGGATACATGCGAACGGTGTACATATGTTCGCGGTTATGTTCTGTTCCGCTGTCATCCGCTCCACCAATCAGCATCATAGTTACCGCTCCCCGATCATCTGTGCTGCCTGCCATCCATGTGCAGGGTGGTGATGTACATGTATGTTATGAAACACAACCTCATCATACCTTTCGTAATAGTACCGTACCGTACTATATCGCATTACAACATACACCATGATGCGATGCCATCACTCGCTTCCATCATTCCCATCCCATCCCATTCCCTAGATAGTTTCTCCAGTTTCTCCAGCCACCTCGAGATCCTCCTCCGCATCTTTCTTTTCTATTTTCAGATTCTCAAGTAGCAAGTGACGTTTTCGAGTTGCTTTCTTCAGATTCCTAGGAAGCAAGTGCGGTTATTCCACCTTGGGAGTCTAAGCCGATTTGGTAACTAACAGCAAGGGTACGCGTCAGGAAATAAGGCGCTTCGCTATGGCCGCTTCGCCAGCCGTCGGATCTCGGCGGTTGGGTAATGGAGGTCTCGACGATATCGATCACGCGATGCAGGTATTCTGCCGTGACGCCATGCGACGCACAGCAGGGCCATTTGTTAAGCTGTAGCTCGCTTTCGCGTCTCTTAACTCAACACTCGCTCCGCGTTCAACGTTTCACGATCCACGTTCTCCAGCTGACACGTGTCAGAGCGCTAGGATTGTCAAATCTGTCCGTGAAGGTCGGTGGGATCCAGATCCGTTTGATCGCAGCGCATCGATACCGTGCCTGGTTCTGTTAGATCCTCGGTGTAGCGAACTCTGACACCCGCATGATAGAAGTCTGCCAACGACAATGCTTTGTTTAGATGTATCACGCATCTAGCCGTAGCACGGGACCTCGGGATCCCCTTCTGTCCCACATCCGTGCATGCAAGTTTGATCATGCGCCTTCGCGTTTCCTTGGGAATGAGCTCTATGCTTCGTTGCCCTCGCACACATGATGCCCTGTGCTTTCGGTTTTCAGTCTGTTCTTTCCGTCTCGTCAACCCTCGATTCGTGCTTCATCATTCGCCCGCATCGTCCTCGTGTCACCAAACCCAGCCTCCACCCCTCCGCTTCGTTTGCTCTCCATGGCATCGCATGTCGGACGTGCCATTATTCCATGACGTGCCATGGCTGCATGACGTGGCATTATTCCATGACGTGCCATGGGTGCATGACGTGGCATGGGTGTATGACGTGGCATGGCTGCATGACGTGGCATGGCTGCATGACGTGGCGTGGTCGCACGACCGTAGTCCAGCAAGGATGCGCATCTGTCCGGCGTCTGCCTCGCCTCCGACATCACCACTTTCCAGAACCGCCCAGGCAGCGCCGGCCGCGAGCCCTTCATTATCGGTCAGTCGGTCGGGTCAGTCAGTCTGCCCGCTGTACGGGGGAGAGGACGTCTGTTGAGTGAGGGCTGAGAGGGAAGCAAGAGGATAGTGCCTCATTCGCAATCTCGCAGGCATCTGCTCGACACGAGACCTCGTCCCCGCCCCTTCCAACCCTGAAACCTCCAGAGCCAACCCCTAAACCCAACCCCTACCCGTCCCCTACCCTTGCCCCTACCCCTACGTCTACGCCTACCCATACCCCTACCCCTACTCCACACTCGCCTCATCCCTCCTGCCGTTTCTGTCGAGTGACATGGCGCCAGGCAAGATGACGGTGTGTGAGCAGTTGTTAAACTCTTCATCCTCCCCTATCTCTCCCCCCTCACCGTCACTTCCTCCTGGCAGGAGTGTCAGGGGGCACAGCGTCGGGCAGGACGACGGTGTGTGAGCAGATCATACAGCAGCTGTTGCTCTGCATACGTCATCCTCTCCTCCATTCCCCACACATTTGTTGCCGCCCTTCACTCGTCTTGTCTTACTCCAGGAGTGTCAGGGGGGACAGCGTCGGGCAAGACGACAGTGTGCAAGCATATCATACCATCCTTCACCCCCCTCCATCCACTCCTTATCTCACTCTTCCCCCTCACCGTCATTCCATCCCGAGAGGCGTGTCAGGGGGAACAGCGTCGGGCAGGACGACGGTGTGTGAGCAGATCATACAGCAGCTGAGGGACCACCGCGTGGTGCTCATCGACCAGGACTTCTCTTCACCCCTCTCCACCCCTCTCCATCCCACTGTCTATGTCACTTTCCACCCTCACCATCACATACTCCCAACAGGAGTGTCAGGCGGCACGGCGTCGGGGAAGACAACGGTGTGTGAGCAGATAATACAGCAGCTGAGGGACCACCGCGTGGTGCTGATCGATCAGGACTCCTTCTACCGCTCCCTCACGCCCGAGGAGCTCGACAGAGTCACCGAGTACAACTTCGACCACCCAGGCACGTTGCCACTCGCCCTCCCAGGCACGCTCTCACCCGCCTCATAACACACCCAGGCACGTTGCCAGTAACACTCCTCCTTCTACCGCTCCCTCACCCCAGAGGAGCTCGATAGAGTCACCGAGTACAACTTCGACCACCCAGGCACGCCCTCACTCGCCTCAGAACACACCTTCCCGCCACCCCTTGCACCGCACGAACTCCACCCTGTCGCTGAGCGCGAATTTTATGGCCGCCGGGGCACGCTGCTGCTCCTTGTTTGGGCGGCTGACAGTACATGTGTTCACTCGCATTGACACCACTGGCTTAGGTTGACTTGCATCAGCGCCGTTGACTGACTCGCATTACCCTTGCATCATCGCGTGTGCATGTGTGATGGTGTGGCGTGGCATGTTGGGGCGGCAACAGACGCGTTTGACTCGGAGGCGATGCTGGAGACGATTCAGGGGCTCAAGGAGGGGCGAGCGGTGGACATCCCCACGTACTGCTTCAAGTCCCACCGCCGCGGCACTGCCAAGCGCCAGGTGAGGCGCAGCTGTTCGTCCATACGCTGTGCATCGCAGCTGGCTGATCATTCAGCCAGTATGAGTCGCTTCGTCGCCCTATTGACCAGTCTCCCTGTCCCCCCGTCGCCCTGTCACTGCGTGTCACGCATGTCAACGCATTTCTCCGAATCTATGCTCAGCTTTGCAGGTGAATCCAGCGGACGTGGTCATCTTGGAGGGCATCCTGGTGTTCCACGACCCAGCAGTGTGCGCCCACATGAACATGAAGATCTTCGTTGACACCCTCTTGCCCTATCCCCCTGTCCCCCTGTCACTGCATGTTACCGCACGTCACCGCATCCCACCACAGGTGAACCCAGCAGACGTGGTCATTCTGGAGGGCATACTGGTGTTCCACGACCCGGCAGTGCGGGCGCACATGAACATGAAGATCTTCGTCGACACCTTGTTGCACCATCCCCCTGTCACTCCCTGTCACCGCGTATCACCACATGCCACTGCATGTCACCTCTTATGTGCGCAGGTGAATCCAGCAAATGTGGTTATCTTAGAGGGCATCTTGGTGTTCCACGACCCAGCGGTGCGAGCGCACATGAACATGAAGAACTTTGTCGACACCGACGGCCTATCCCCCTGGTCTTCCTGTCCCCATGTCACCCCCTGTCACCGCACTTCACCGCACATCACCACACGTTACCGCATGTCACCTCTTATGTGCGCAGGTGAACCCAGCGGATGTGGTAATCTTGGAGGGCATCTTGGTGTTCCACGACCCGGCGGTGCGAGCGCACATGAACATGAAGATCTTTGTTGACACCGACGCTGACGTGCGCCTCGCCCGCCGCATCCGCAGAGACACCGTTCATCGCGGGCGCGATGTGCAGAGCGTGATTGAGCAGGTGGGGGGCGGGTGGAGAAGGTGGGGGGTAGGTGGAGCAGGTGGGGGGCGGGGAGGGCGGAGCATGCGTTGCCCGGCGCATCCGCAGAGACACCGTTCACCGCGGGCGCGACCTGCAGAGCGTGATTGAGCAGGTGGGGGTGTGGTGGGAGGGGCTGGCGGGGGATGGGCAGGGCTGGCGGGGGGTGTTTGAGCACGGGAAGAGTGGATGGAGCTGGTGTTTCAAGGGGCAGGGTGTGTCTGGCGTGATCGAACAGGTTTATGAGGTGAGGGCCATTGGTAAGAGTTTGCTCTTGATCCGTGTGTGGAGGAATTTCTTGTGGTGCTGACTACCTCACACCCTCATCCCCTCCCATTCCTCTCTCCGCTGTCCCTGCATGCACCGTGCCATGCCGTGCCATGTCATGTCATGCATATGCCATGCCATCTCCATACCCCCGTCATGCTGTCCCTGTTGCCCTGCCACACCATCTTCCCACCCCGCCACCAAGTTTGTGAAGCCAGCGTTTGACGACTTTGTGCTGCCGACGACGAAGTTTGCTGACATCATCATCATCCCATGCGCCATCCCCTTATCCCCTCCCGTTCTCCTCTTCCCTATCCCTGCATGCCATGTTATGCCATCCTCCCACACCGCCAGTACGCCAAGTTCGTGAAGCCAGCGTTTGACGACTTTGTGCTGCCCACCAAGAAGTTCGCCGACATCATCATCCCGCGGGGCGGAGACAACCACGTGGCAGTGGACCTCATAGTGCAGCACATCCGCACCAAGCTGGGCCAGCACGACCTGCGCAAGATCTACTCGAATGTCTTTGTTATTGAGTCCACCTTCCAGGTGAGTGGCAAGCAACCTCATGGTGCAGCACATGCGCAGACCAAGGTGTGAGTGTGCCTGTAGACCAAGGTGTGGGCTAGTGTGCGTGGCGGTGGACCTCATCGTGCAGCACATCCGCACCAAGCTGGGCCAGCACGACCTCCGGAAGATCTACTCCAACGTCTTCGTTATTGAGTCCACGTTTCAGGTAATCATGGCTGCTGCAGAGTGAGTGAGTGGGCCTGGCAGACAAGCAAACTCATCGTGCAGCACATCCGCACCAAGCTGGGCCTCCTCCCCCCCTCCTCCACCCCTCATCCACCCCTCCTCCACCCCTCCTCCCCCCGTCCTCCCCCCGTCCTCCCTCCCTCCTCCCCCCATCCTCCCCCCCCGTCCTCCCCCCGTCCTCCCCCCGTCCTCCCCCCGTCCTCCCCCTCTCCTACCCCCCTCCTCCCCCCCTCCTCCCCCGTCCTCCCCACCTCCTCCCCACCTCTTCCCCCATCCTCCCCCCTTCCTCCCCCCCTCCCCTCCTCCCCTCCACTTCCAGATCCGGGGCATGCACACGCTGATCCGCAACAGGGACACGCGCAAGCACGACTTTGTGTTTTACTCGGACCGTCTCATCCGCCTGGTGGTGGAGCACGGGCTGGGCCACCTGCCCTTCGTGGAGAAGCAGGTCGTCACCCCCACCGGCTCCACCTATGTGGGCGTGGACTTCTGCAAGAACCTCTGCGGCGTCTCCATCATACGCAGGTAGTTTTGTCATCTTCCTGAGAGGGCTTCTTGGCGCTTTCAGGAACATTATTGGGCAACCAGTCAGATGCTTTGCACATTCATGCGCAATCATGCGCACTCATGCCCATTCATGCACACTCGGGCACATTCAGGCACATCTAGGAACAGTCGGGCACAGTCAGACACATTCAGTAACATTCAAGCACATTCAGGAACAATCAGGCACAATCGGGCAGGCACGTCACGTTCAAGGACATTCAGGCACATTCAGGCACATTCAAGCACATTCAGGCACATCCAGTCACATTCCGTCACATTCAGGCACATTCAGGCACATTCAGGCACAGTCAGGCACAGTTTGGCACATTCAGGCACATTCAGGCACATTCGGGCACATTCAGTCACATTCAGGCACATTCAGGCACATTCAGGCACATTCAGGCACATTCAGTCACATTCAGTCACATTCAGGCACATTCAGGCACATTCAGGCACATTCAGGCATATTCAGGCACATTCAGGCACATTCAAGCACATTCAGGCACATCCAGTCACATTCCGTCACATTCAGGCACATTCAGGCACATTCAGGCACAGTCAGGCACAGTTTGGCACATTCAGGCACATTCAGGCACATTCGGGCACATTCAGTCACATTCAGGCACATTTAGGCACATTCAGGCACTTTCAGGCACATTCAGGCACATTCAGGCACAGTTTGGCACATTCAGGCACATTCAGGCACATTCAGGCACATTCAGGCACATTCAGGCACATTCAGGCACATTCAGGCACATTCAGGCACATTCAGGCACATTCAGGCACATTCAGTCACATTCAGTCACATTCAGGCACATTCAGGCACATTCAGGCACATTCAGGCATATTCAGGCACATTCAGGCACATTCAGGCACAGTCAGGCACAGTCAGGCACACAATCAGGCATATTCAGGCACATTCAGGCACATTCAGGCACACATTCAGGCACATTCAGGCACATTCAGGCACAGTCAGGCACAGTCAGGCACACAATCAGGCATATTCAGGCACATTCAGGCACATTCAGGCACATTCAGGCACATTCAGGCACATTCAGGCACATTCAGGCACATTCAGGCACATTCAGGCACATTCAGGCACATTCAGGCACACATTCAGGCACATTCAGGCACATTCAGGCACATTCAGGCACACAATCAGGCACATTCAGGCACATTCAGGCACATTCAGGCACATTCGGGCACATTCAGGCACACTCAGGCACATTGGGGCACATTCAGGCACATTCAGGGACACCTTGGGATCTTTCATACAAGTTGCAGGAGTATTAGTGTTTGAAGGCTCATCCGCTCTTTCCGTTCCTGTGATTTTCTTATGTCATGATTGCTGGCATTCATGGTGCCATGTGCACTGCCATACATGCTGTCATGTGTGCTGCCATGCATGGTGTCATCGACAACTGCAGTGGTGAGAGTATGGAGAATGCGCTACGTGCATGTGTGAAGGGCATCCGCCTAGGAAAGATTCTCATTCACCGTGAAGGGGACGACGGGAAGGAGGTGAGCGATTATGGGAAGGAGGAAAGATTATGGGAAGAAGTTCGACTGAGGAAGGGATCAAAGGTTGGTTTCTCTGAGGATGCTGCTTGCCTGCTGCTCGCCTTAGTACCTTGCTGCTGCACATGTGTTCTGCTTCTGACTGCCATCCATTATGTCATGTCACACAGGTGATCTACGAGAAGCTTCCAGGCGACATCGCGTCGCGCCATGTGTTGCTCCTCGACCCCATCCTTGCATGCGGTATGCACGTGCCCGCTGCTGCGGACTGGGTGCTCTGTACTGTGCTCTACTTGATTTCCACGTGCATTGAATCCCATTTCCACTGATGCATTCATTGCTTTTCAATGCAATGCGTCCCGTGCATGACTGTACTTCCAGTGCATACCTGCCATCCCGGTCCATCTGTCCCCACCATGTCTCACAGGCAGTTCAGCCATGAAGGCTATTGAGACGCTCATTGCCAAGGGGGTGCCGCAATCGCGCATCATCTTCCTCAACCTCATCTCTGTGAGTGCCCTCCTCCATATTGAGGAGGACCCTCTACTGTCTCACACTTCAGTTTTCGTTACATGTTTTGAGTCGACTACAAAAAAGACAGGACTCTGTACTGTCTCACACCTCAGTTTTCATTACTTGTTCCTCTCTCTCGTACCGTTCCCTTGAGTCAGTGCCGCGTATCACCTAGCCTGTAGCCTACCCAGGCATTGTCCCTACTTCTCCCCCCCCTTTTGCGCACCCAACCCCTTCCACTCCCCTTTCACCACAACCAATTCCTTCCCTCCCCTCCTCCCTCCAGGCCCCCGAGGGCATCCACACGCTGTGCCATGCGTTCCCGCGCATCAAGATCGTGACATCGGAGATCGACGTGGCCATCAACGACCACTTCCTTCCCTCCCCCTCTTCTCTCCCTCAACCCCTCCCCCCCCCCCCCCCCCCCCCCCCACCTCCTTGCTCCCAACCCCTCCAGGCGCCTGAGGGCATTCACACGCTGTGCCATGCATTCCCACGCATCAAGATCGTGACATCGGAGATCGATGTGGCCATCAACGACCACTTCCGTGTCGTGCCGGGCATCGGCGAGTTTGGCGACCGTTACTTTGGCACCGATGATGAAGACGAGGGGGACGGTGCCAATGGGTTGCCGCTGGGGGATAGGAGCGGCAGCAGCAGCAGGTGATCCTGGGGTTCGAGTCTGGGTGGATCGAGTTTGGCGACCGCTACTTACTGTTCGCGACTCTCGCTGGCGACTAGGATGAGGCCAGTAGAAATGGGATGCCTTGGGGGGAGAGGGGCAGCAGCAGCAGGAGATGGCAGCTGCAGTGGAAGCACACGGGTGGATGCTGCCGATTTAGTTGGATCTGAATAAAAGGGTGTCTCGCTGCTCCATAGCAGCAGCGAGGTCTTGGAAAGAGCCTGGATGATGGTACTGCTAGGGAATCCACGTGCGGTATATGGAGTGGAGTGCATCAGTGGAGATGATGGTATGTACTTCGACCAAACTCAATAGTGGGTTGGCTTGGGCAGCATATCCTCGTTTTGAGTGTTTGCAAACAAGCTGTGCTGTGTTACGTAAAATGTCGATAAACCTTGTTTATTGAGATGCAATCGCTCTAATTGTCTTGTGTTGGATTGTCGAGCAAGGCAAAGGTCAAATATATTTTTAACAAGCTACCGTAGCAAGCATGGATGAGATTGTTTGTACAAGGTCAATTATGTATATTTTTTGCTATTTCGTTTAGATATACGTGTCATTACAACCAGTACACTAGGCTTGCGCCCTTTGCGGCGAAGCATGCGCGGGGCCTCATCTCAATGTGTTTTGAAATGTCCAACGTGATATTTCAAAATGCCCGCTGGCGGGGACATTCCCGTCACCCAAACTCGAAAAATCTCGCGACTTTTGAAATGCCGTCGTTAGGCTTGCGATTTCGCTGTGAACAGATTCGAGAGCGACAATTCCGAGGTGGCACGTCAACAAACCAGGAGCGTCGTTCAGGCCGAAACGGTAGGGCTACCAGACCAGGCGACGTCCTAGATCGTATGGCCACTTTCGCAAAGTCGCATGGATGTAGGCGGGGCGCGGGCCGCCCACACGATTTCCCAACACTCGTACAAGACCATGCGAAAACGGTTCCAGACCGCACTAACTGCCCGACAACTTGGCGTCAATGCGACTTCTGTCAGCGACACAATGTCCTTCACTCTGCGTCGCAAACGGCAAAGAGGAGAATCAGGCGACATTTTTACGAATTCAATTTTGCGAGACGGATGACGCCTGGAGCAATCCTGGGTGTCCATCTGTCGCTAAACTTGTCACAGACCGACGTGCACGTCGCACAGCGTCGTAAGCTCACACCTCAGGCTCAAATTCAAACGTGAGAGAGATGGCTTCGGCAGCAGGGCACGCCCAAGCTGCATGCGACGCATGCCATCGCAGGATCCCCAGCTTTCCGAGACGCGCTCGAGAACCAACATTTCCATGTTGCGAATAGCGTCTCGGCTAGTGAGTGGAATGTGAGAGGGGACCCGAAGCGCGGGCGGTACGGCTTATTGAATGTGGAGCGCGAGAGGGGCGATTTCTTTGCGAGCTTCTCTCCCTCTTGTCACATCCCTATCCAACTCCGAGCCATCCCAGACCCAACTCCCCAAACCCGCGCACCACAAATCTCGTTCCTCAAAAGATCACTCTTGGCTCCTAATCCTATTACCCGCTCGCGTTCACAACCTTGGCAAGTCGTGCGCTCACACATTTCACAAAAGAGCAGCAGCCGTCAGCCTCCGCCGTCGTGTTTTCTTGAACCCGAAGCTTACCACCCACCACATCAGCCTATATTGATTCAATTTGGACAATCGTCGGTTCTGTTCAGTGATATTCCAGTCTCACGGAACGCAGTCATCCGATTATCTAGTATTCTCTCGCACCGTAGCCCGTAGCTAGCTTGGTCGATCGCATAACTCCATCGCACCTTACACGACGGATCTTGAATTGTATTCCTTCACTGATTCGATCGATTTTATCCGTCGACAAAAATTGCGCAGTTTCCGGTATGGCAGCGATCACCGCGCCCCATGTCACCGCCCTCAACTCCGCTCCACACTTCGTTCGCCTATCCCCGCGTAACGCGCCGCAAATGATGGTCGAAAGCCAAGCAGGCGCTCGTTCGGACGAAAGCGCGGCAGGAAACCACACACTAGCAGCGTGCACCGATACTCAGATGCAGATGGTGCTTCCGCGCAATGTTGAGGCTGTTCTTGCTGTCGTCAGCCCTAGCAGCAGCAGCCGGCAGCCGTCAGTTTCCCCGCCGGCGCAGTCAGCGTGTCGATCAAACAGCCCCGATGCGATACCGATGCCGGTGACGGGGGAAAAACGGCCGGCGGTAGACGATCCGAGCGCAAATGACGCTGCCGCCATGCGCCCGCGGAAACTCTTCGCTGCATCGATTCCACCCCTCACCATCCCCGCCACGCCATCCGCTTCCACTTCCCTAGCTGCGCTCAGCACCGCGCCTCTCCGCCTACCTTCCCTTGCGCCCGCGCCTCCTCCCCCGCAACCCCAAGCTGCGCCCTACTCGCCCACCCCTGCCACCGTCACTCTCTCGATCTCCTACCCCGCCACTCCTCTCCCCGTGCTCCCGCCGCGTACGCGTTATGATCCGGTTGCGTTTGCGCGCGGGATGCAGGCGTTACAGGGCACGCCCCTCGGCCGGCTGCTCAACGCCACACCCGATATTGTCGTGGACGGCGTTCCTCGTCGTGTAGTGTCCAGTAAGCCGCCCAGTAGCCCTGCGACGCAGGGTGCAACGGGTCAGTCCCCATCCCCCGTTCCCCTCATGCAGCTGCCGTCGCGTTTCGCCGGCAATATCGGCGCCAGCAGCGGCCCCCGCGTCAGCGGACCGGTCAAGCCGCGTCTCCTCGTTCCGTCGCCTGCCGCCATCGCGTCCGCCATCGCCGCAAACGCCGCTGCGCCATCCAGTGCCCGCAAAACTGCTCCGGCGCCCGCATCCGCTTGCTTTCCCCCTGCTCCTGCTCCGCCCACCCTCTTGACCTGCCCCATCGTCCTTCCGCGCATCTGCACTTCCGCCGTCCCGGGGCCGATCCCCGACACAGATACCGGCGCGCGGGCGGCCGGCGCGGCGTTCGATCCCCTAGTGGAGTGCGAGGAGAGTCTCGATAGCTTATCAGATCCGTCGAATCTGACCTCCCCAACCGCCACTAGCGCGTGCAGCAGGGGCGGCTGCGACGCCGAGAGCGGCGCGAAGGACGCGATGTCGTCCGTCGCCCTGCCACGTGGCAGCAGCAGCGGCAGCGGGGGGCGGTGGGGCCGCAACCGGTCGGTCACAAGCAAGCAAACGGCGGCCGGCAGGAGACGGCAGGCTAACGGCAAATCCTCCGGAAACGTCAAGGTTAACGGAGGCGCGAGCGCGGGCGCTGTCGGAACGGACGGAACGGGGGCGTGTGTGGTAACCACATCGGGGCAGCGACCCCTTCACACGCTGCACCCGGCGCCTGCTCCCCCCGCCACCGCTGCCGCGCGCCTCCTCCTTCACTCCGCCTCCGCCCGCTCCACCAGCGCCAATCCCGCCGCCGCCGCCGCCGCCGCGGCAGCCATTGCTGCGGCTGCGGGTTTTGGGTTTGCTCCGCAGGAGCGCAGCGCTGCAGGTGCGGCTGGCGGAGGGGAAGCAGCGGCGCATATGGCCGTTGCGCAACAGGGGCAATGGCGCGGAATCGGCGGAAACAACAGCGCGGCGCAGCTCATGGTTCTTCCACAGCAAATGGGGTTTCCCCAAAGGATGGGGATTTCGCCGCAGCAGCCGCTGCTCTCCCTCTCCCTGCCGCCGCCGATCGCGCGGAATCAGGGCTTCATGTGGCAGGCCCCGCGGCCGATGTATTCGGAGGCGGCTCTTGCGGCGCCAGCTGCGGCGTGGAACGCGGCGGGAGTTGCGGCAGCGGCAGTCGTCGGGAATCGCGGCCAAGAGGCGCTGCCAGACACTCAGCTGACTCTCGGCCGCTCCCCGCCGCCTCCCGTGCCGGCCGCTGGCGCCGCTGCGCACGTGCTGGTTGGCTCGGGCGACTTCTCTGAGCCTCCTCGTGCCCAGCCTCACGCGCTGGTCGTGCCGAACCTCGCGCCGGAGCAGTCAGCCTCGGTGTCGTCGTCCGCGTCGACGACGGTGGTCACTCGCACAGAGTCGCAGGGGTGGAGCGACGAGACGGGCGACGACGACGACGACGAGGAGGAGTGGTTGGAGGGCGACGGGGAGGAGGCGGAGAGCGAGCAGTGCGGGGGAGACGACGGGCGCGGGAATGGGGGCATCATGGGGGAGCAGGCAGGGGCGGAAGGGGAACCCGATGGTGCTCATGCGCTCGTGTCCGCCGCAACACCCGCGTCTGTTACCGCGCGCCCTGCTTCGCTCGCCGCCAATTACGCGCCCGCCTCCGGCGTCATCGCGCCTCGAGCGTCACGACTCGTCGGATCGCACATCACGATCAACGGCCTGCGTGGCTCGACCGAAACCGGCCAATCGCCAACCGGCAGCGGAGCAATCCGGTTGGTCGGATCTGCAGCAGCAGCGACGGCATCAGCGGAGCAGCTGAGAGAGAGCACGGAGCAATCAGCCGTGCCCACAGTGTTTGCAAGCCTATCATCATGCAGTGAGCAGTCGAGTATGAAGGCGCTGTGGGCGAACGGCGCATTCCACCGCCTTGTGGGGCTCCCCTGCTGCTCCTGGCTGCTCTCCCTCGGTGCCGCCTCGCTCCCCACTGTCACTCTTGATAGGAGCACGGTGGGCTTGGGGATGGAGGGAGCGATGGGGGGTTGCCCTGCTGTGGTTGAAGGGGGGGTGCGGGTGCGGTGGCAGGGGCGGGAAGGGGGGCGAATGGGGGAGAATGGGGAGGGGGAGGTAGTGGGTATGGCTGTGGGGAGGAGGGTGGAGGATTGTGACGGGATGGTAATTGGGTATCTTTGGCAGTTGAAGCTGGGAGGGGAGGGTGATTATGAGGCGATGAGAGTTGGTGCGAATGTGACTGCAGGGGGAGTGGTTGAAGTGGGTAAGGGAGAGGAGACGAAGGTGAGGGAGGAGGGCGCTGAGGACGAGGATGCAATGGCAGCAGAGTCGCTTCTGCTCTTCACTGGAGGCATGCTGGCGTGAGTGTGGGTGCGCAAGAGAACAAACCATGGCATTCAGGCGTGCTATGACAAGATGGAAGAGGTTTTAGATTGGAGGAAGGGCTGGCTGGCCAGCGAGCTGCAGAGCTTGACTCTGGAGTCTGGATCACCAGCAAAATGCGTTTGGGTTTTTTTTAGGCAATAAGCTGGCCTGCTCTCTAGCCATAAGGCATAGCCGGGTAAGGCTGGTTGAAATAAATTATCTATACCATTCTTTGAATTGTTTTTGTAAATGTGATTTGCAAACTCGAATAATAAGGTAAAAAACTCATCAGCAGTGTCATGTGATAAATTAAAAAGTGACAGGCGAACTCATCACATTCCTCTGACAAGACCTCACCACAGGAAGTACACTACATTCCTCAGAAAGCTATACAAATGTACAATCTACATTCAACAAAGGCAGATCTGATCTGCCTCCCACTGCTTGCTAGTCACCTTACCTACCACCCTCGGGAACGGCCCAACTCTGCACATAGGCCAGACATGGCGGAAACGTAGCAGTCAAGTCAGCAGATGAGGCAATGAGCTCAATGTTAAAACCGGAGTCTCAAGTATCCCGAAGTTGCCTCATCCTTCCTACCTTTGGTTGGGTCACAAAGTCCAACCAAGCTTCCTACCTTCGAAATTGTCACTAAGTCCAACCAACCTTCCTACCTTTGAAACCTGTGGACCCTGGGTTTTAAGCTATTGAACGAAATGAAAGCGCACGAGACGGACGTGATGCACTCTTAACCGGCGGGAAAAAACGCACCTCCTGCGACGAGGTAGACCAACACGAGCGCGGACGCGACGACAACCAGAATGGCCGGCTGCTGTTCAAGAGCCGCCTCGAGGCTCGACAGCTCGTATGGCGACGGTGCTTCCGCGAACGACGGGGTTGCAGAGGACGACATAAGCGAGACTGAAGCTTCACCTGACGGAGCAGTGAAGGATGTTCCGTCAGCAGCAACAGAGACGTCAACGGGGACGTTAACGTTGTCGGAAGAGGAAGCAAGGGTGGGAGTGATTGACGGAGCCGCTTGACTGCTGGTAGATAAGCTGACGGATTTATTTAACAAACCGGCAGGCTCTGAGACCGCTGGAGACGGCGTAGGTAATGCTGACGTGTCAATACCTTTGTCTGGAGAGGGAGAAGCCGCAACGGCTATGGTACGACGAGCGACGCATGTTCTTGCTGACCGCCTGATTGGATGAGCTACGCTTTCAACTAACCAGCGAGAGCTGGAAGATCCTATGCAATCATGTCGCACGGCAACACACGCGGAACGAGATACCACGGCCATTCCTGCGTGACGATGAAAAGAGAAGGATTTCAGAGTCTCGTCCTGACTGCAACGTTGGAGCTTCGAGGAATCGTTTTTACCTGGCTAATAAATGGGGCAGGATTCCCAGATTCCGCGCCAGATGAAGTGTCAGAAATATGGTAAACCATAGCAAACGCACATGACCGTTCTGAACACTATTTACACCACCTGTACGCACTCCTAGACTCCTCGCCCGCTAGAGCGGTACAGACAGCATGGCAGTTCTCTTCAAAGATCCATCGATCATGTTTATATACTTATCCCTTCCATATTATGTACAAGCATACTAGCCAAGATCAGTACCTAAAACAGGTATATTCCTGTCTGTACAAATTACCCTCCCCGTCATTACCTTCTTTTTGCCCTTTCAAAGCAACCGCATCAATGCTCCTTCAACTGTGACCCCGGGCCCAAACCCTAAAGCCACTCCCCACTGCGGCTCGGCACGCTTCTTCTTCCTTCGAATCTCATCCAGCACAAACAGCACGGACCCGCTTGACATGTTGCCGTACTGCCGAAGCACCTCCCTGCACAACAACAAGAAAAACACAAGCACAAAACAGATGTCTCTTTCTCTAGAAAAACGGATGACAATCACGCAAACCAGGAAAAGCACGCCACACCAACCTGCTCGCCTTCAGCGCATGCTTCTTCAAACCCAAATTCCGCTGAATCGCGTCCAAAATCGCCCGCCCGCCCGGGTGAACCGCCCAAAAGCTCTCAGCAAACCCCACGCCGGCCTGCCCCAGCAGGGCAGCACTGAAATCTTTCACCGGCCCGGGCAGCAGCAGCGGCACCTCCCTCCGCAGGTGCACCAGCAGCCCCGCTTCGGTCAGATCCCCCGCAATGTGCCGCGTTGTCTCGGGCAGAAAAAACTCCGCCACACGGACGATCTCGAAGATGGGCTTCTCAGGGGAAAGCCCAGCAGGTGGGCTGGGGGAGGGCGGTGGGGATCCTTGCTGTTGCTGCTGCTGCTGTGGCGAGGTGGTGGCTTCTTGCAGGGCGGGTGCAGCAGGTGCTGCGTGTATGGCGTGGGAGGCGTGGGTGCGGGGGTTGGCGCCCACGACCATGGCAGCTGCCCCGTCACCAAAAATGGCGGCACACACCAGACTGTCTGGGAGAGACTCGTGCGGTGCCTGGTGGACGGGAGGAAAGGGGTGGGGACGGGTGGGGAGGAAAGGGGAAGAGGGGAGGGGAGGGGAGTGGAGGAGTAGTGAGAGGCGAGGAGAGTGAGGGAGGAAAAAGAGGTGTTTTGGCGTCAGATGAGCAGCACTTTTGGAAATGTACTGTTGTCTGAAGAGTCACGTCACAGGCACCTCACTACTAGGCCTCGCATGGAAAATGATACCCCACCTGGAAGATGAGACTGTTGAGTTCGGAGCACACGAGCAGCACCCTCGCGCCCTCATCAGCATTATTCTCAGCAAGGTCCTTGGCGATGCGCAGCGCTGTCACCCCCGCGTAGCACCCGAGCATCTGCAGCAGCACGCGCTGGGTGGAGCGGCGCAGCCCCAGGGCCTCCACCAGCTGCACGTCCAGCCCTGGCAGGTGCACCCCGCTCACCGTCACCACCACCAGATGCGTTATCCCCCCTGCCCCGCTTCCTTCCCCGCCGGCTCCCCCCACCCCCCCTACGCCTGCTCTGTCCCCGCCCCACTCGGCAAGGGCGCGCTCGCAGGCGGCAGCGGCGAGCTTGACGCCTTCGGTGTGCAGAATTTCCTGGCGCATGGCGAGGGAGGGGGCGCCGAACTCCTGGAGGCAGGGATTGGCCGCGATGGTGTCCCATGGTAGCACCATGTGACGCTTGTCTATGCCCGTGTGGTAGCCTGGTGGGAAAAATGGGGGGAGGGAGAGAAGAGAGAGCAGAGGGAGCAGAAAGTAAAGGGCAGAGAGCGAAGAGGACACTCTGAGAAAGAAAAGCGGGCTTGCTATGCAACGTGCAACTCTTGCATCACCATTCTCTTGCATCACCATTCTCTTGCAACCACCCACCCATCCAGCCAACCACCCCACCCCTCCCTTACATTTGACTCACAGATGCGTTCGAACTTGGCCTGAGTCTCAGCATGGTGGCACCCCACGCGTGAGAGGTACTCCTTGGCGAACTGCCCCTGCGGCCGAATCGTGTCCGGATTCGCTGTACCGATGCCCAGCACACACGCCACCGGCTTGCCGGGCTTTAAGGGGTTCATTCTCGGCACGGCGGAATAGCAGTGGGACCCGGGTGCTGCAGTCACAGGTTGCACCTTAGGCTCGTTATAAGCGCATCCAGTAACAGCACTGGAGGGATTGGTACACTCGTAGGGATGAACGAAACCATTCTTCACTGCTGCAGCACCGTTCTCCACCCCTTCCGCTCCGTTCACAGGCCACTTGGCCCAGCCCCCCTCCTCCACACCACTCCTCACACCACCCTCCCCCTTCCCCTTCTCGCTCAACCCCATACACGCAACCCCCACCACCACATCGCTCTTGAAGCACCCGTCGGAACCCATGGGGAAGACGAAGAGGCACGGGGAGAACGAGGGGCGGACGACACGGACAAGCTGCCGACTGGGGAGAGAGTGGGGAAAAGCTCCACGGTCTGCGGCTGCAGCAGAGAGCAGCAGAGCAGAGATTCTCAGGCACTGCTGTGCTGCTAGTAGCTTCTGGGCGAATACGCCTAAAAATGAAGTGGACTGGAAGAGCGGGGACTGCAGGGACTGCGGGGGGGCAGAGGCGAAGACGAACGACGGAGTGGAAGGGAACGGGGAACAGCGAAGGCAGAGAGGCTTGCTGCTGACGAAGGCCGGCGGATTCCGCTACAGCGACTGACGTGAAACTGTCGGCTGGAGCAGCTCATATACCCCCATCCACCTGGCGCTGCTGCTGCCGTTCTTCGTACGGAATGGACAAGGAGGTGCGAGGTGCGGAGGGAGTCGCATGCACGGGGCGCGTCGAATGGGAGCGCGCGACGCTTTTACTTCCTGGTGCTGTTCACATTCGATCCCTCCGACTCCAGGTTTTTGGCTAAAGGGGGAATCAGTCATCCATGGTGAGAGGGATGCGACGCGCGGCCGGCAAACTGGCCGTCTCTTGCGGCTGAGAATCGCGGGTCGAAGATTATGCGAGCGTGCATGCGGTGTCGTTTAGGATGCGTCGCACCGCGGCGGAATGAGCAGCGTTCGACGTCGTCGTGTTGGCGCCGACGTGTCGTCGTCGCAGTGCAGAGGCGGCCGCGGAATGCGGAGGGTGGCTGGAGGAGCGACATCGTGGCGTCGTTGGTCGCATGCATGAAGGAACGCAGCGGCCACGCGACATGGCGCGGTACGACTCCCGCACATTCTAGACTCCAAATATAGATAACCTCGCACCGACGAGCTCGTACATGGATTCCGGCAGCTCGGCGGCTTGGCGGCTCGACGGCTCGGCGGTTGAGTATAGGTGGGAGCGAGACACACGTGGAATGAAACCATGTGAAAGCACGAACGCTGCGCATGGTGGTTCTGGTATGGCTGGAGGGGTGAGCAGGGAAACATTTGTACGCGATTGAGGCGTCATCAATCAGTACCTGGATGATTTCGGTACACTGCTTTAGACGAACAAACAAAGTCAAGGCGAATCAGCGGGTGTGAGGCGGGGCAAGTGCCCCAAGCTTCACCCCGCAGCGAACTGCAAACGCGCTAGGAAAAAACCGAACCGTGTTCAACCGCGCTGAAAGTACAATTGTCCAACCTTGCCGCCAGCCCCAGCGAATCTATGACCAATAAAATTCGTCGCCGGAAACTTGTTTCGTCATTGAATCAACCTGGTAATTGTGCGAATACCATTCCACTCAAATCAGGGCAACCGAGACCTACAGCGAGACTTTTCGTGCGAGTTGGCGAAAATCACAGTTTCGCTAGCCTGCAAGGAGTTTCCTGTGTGCTCAACAATTCCCTAGATCACAGGTTTGACTTCACCTTCTGCCTGGCTCTCTCAGGACATCCCAGGAACACCATCTCACATCACGTGCTGCTCTCTACCACCAGTTGTGTCAGGCCCAGCCCAAAACAGAACCGTGGTTCCCTCCAATTCTTCCTCCATGCACCCTCTTGCTGAGCAATATACCGGCTTTCAGCGGCACGCTTCGGGACACGAACCGCACCGGTTGGATTCCATTCCAGGTGATTGAAGTTCTTATCCATGTCGGTGATTCCACCGTGTGGCTTTTTGGCCATTCAAGCAGGCCACGTGGGTCATCTTGATGGCACTAGGATTAAGTTTCGTCACCCATAGGATACTCAATCTGAGGTGGTCCAATCCCAAGCTAGTTTTAACTTAATGTCCACGAATCCGTATATTCCATCATCGTCCAGGCTGGCATTTTGGGGACCACCATAGATGCCAGCAAGGCACAATTCCAACCACAGACTGTTTCACCTCATATCACATCAGAACGTTGGGATCTCACCGATCCACATCCAACTATCCACGCATTCTGCACCTCTACTCTGGAACATTCTGCTCATCTCCAACTTCAAGCTTGTTTCCAACAGCCTCCTCTGCATTTTTGGTTCCTCATCACACGTCGCCTCCAGGCAGCCTGTCCTGCATCACTTGACCAAATCGATCATGGAGCATGATCAACTCCCTTGAGCCTGGAAGTTTCTGCCACGCTAGCCAAGCAACTGCACCTGCTCGTTCAAGTAATACTTCCGCGCCATTTCGTTTTTCACGTCTAAGCTTCAATCACTGCCATTCTCTAACCATGTTTGTTTTTCTCTTTGCAGTCTTAAACAAAATTCTTTGCAAGGTCTGGAGGATCTCAAAGGGTGCACCCAGCCATTAGCACGCTCCAGAGGATCTCAGAGGAGCACCACGGCGTTCAGCACTTATCTATGCTTAATCAAGTGTGGATGTGGAGCAGCTCCATGATCCAAGGTTGAAGGTTGAAGTATCAAGCACCACTCACCACAGAGCCATTCCCTAGGTGCAGGTTGGGTATAGGTTCAGGTTCGGTACCTGGCTCTGTGGTGCTGGTAAGCATCACTTCACCGCTCTTGCAAGTCGTTTTCTTTTTTTGTTTTCAATCGCCGTCATTGCCTAACCACTTCTGTTTTTAACTCTGCAGGATATGCTCCCGTTTGCACGCTCCAGAGGATCTCAGAGGAGCAACACGACGTTCAGCACTCCTCTATGCATCATCAAGTGTGGATGTGGAGCAGCTCCATGATCCAAGGTTGAAGGTTGAAGTATCAAGCACCACTCTCCACAGACCCATTCCCTAGGTGCAGGTTGGGTATAGGTTCAGGTTCGGTACCTGGCTTTGTGGTGCTGGTAAGCATCACTTCACCGCTCTTGCAAGTTGTTTTCATTTATCGTTTTCAATCACTGTCATTGACTAACCACTTCTGTTTTTATCTTTGCAGGATACGCTCCCGTTTGCACGCTCCAGAGGATCTCATAGGAGCAACACGGCGTTCAGCACTCTTATATGCTTCATCAAGTGTGGATGTGGAGCAGCTCCATGATCGTTAAGGTTGAAGGTTGAAGTATCAAGCATCATTCACCAAAGAGCCATTCCCTACGTGCAGGTTGGGTATAGGTTCAGGTTCGGTACCTGGCTCTGTGGTGCTGGTAAGCATCACTTCACAGCTCTTGCAAGTCGTGAAATTTTATCGTTTTCAATCACTGTCATTGACTAACCACTCTTGTTTTTATCTCTGCAGGATATGCTCCCGTTTGCACGCTCCACATGATATTAGAGGAGCACCACGGCGTTCAGCACTTATATATTTCTAAGGCAAAATATCTTTTGTTTGTAACGGTTGCAACTCTAAGCTGATTGTAGCAGTTGCAGCAATTATGTTCTGAGTTTGATTGTGCTGAAACATGACTCATGCTCTTGACCCCTGATACGGAAGCCACATGATAGTTACCTCTCATTTTTAAATATGCGGTATTGTTGAGTCCATTTCCCTCAATGTCAATGTGCAACGCGACTGTATTCTCCTGTGAAGAACTAAGGTCCTCCACATAATTACAGTATTGTTGTGCAGAGACACCAGTCTAGTTTCTTGTGTATAACTACTTGTAAAAGTGCCAACCTCACCATGTGTTACGTGTACCCAGACGTCCCAGCCTTTGATTTTTCTTTTTGTACCTGTCTTTTGGGCCGCTTTGTCCACCCGTTCAACATCATCGTGCCCAGTCCAGCAACTACAGGTACAGCATGGCCGCGAGCTACGGTATCTGAAACATCCATCTGAACACTATATTATTTTGAACATACGAACATACGGTACAAGGAGTTTGTCATTCCCACATGTATAGCCGAAAAGGTATCCCGTCCTTGGACTTGCACACGGTAGATTCAGCGAGTTTGCAAACCGTGTACCGCTCTCCATCGTACCTTCCCGCTCTGTTGCATGCTGCAAAGTGTTGGATGCAACAAGAGAAATAATACGGAAGGAGACAGCAATAGTGGACAAGGAGAGAGGAAAAGCAGATGCTTGCACGTGTCAGGGACTAGTGTTCTGACATTTGTAGAAGCGCCTGTAGTTTGGGTTGTGGCGCTTGTGCATGGAAATGCGTGCAGTCTTCAACAGCCAAACAAAATGTCTAGGCTCAGTGAAATGATTAAAACAACCAATTTACCCAAGCATTCTTGTCATAACATTTGACATGTTCTACGAGATGCAAATCTTTGTGGGGCACGTGGATGAATCAACAGCAAGGACGCGAAGAATCATCAGGCTTTAAGACACATTCGAAAATGGTGCTGACTTTACCCCAAAGCCTTCAACACTACCGGCTGTAACAGACGGCTGCTAACTCACCTTGCACCATTGCACGTCAATGCCCTTGGCTGCTGAGAATGCGATGCCTGACAATGAGTACCGATCCACTACCAGTGTTGTGTCCTCACCCATCCGCGCCTCCATCTCCTCCCTGGTGAGCAGTGGTGGTCATGAGCCGTGATGGTGGTAGTGATGCCGGTAACTGCCGGTGACTGCCATTGGTGACAATTCTGCTGGTGGCGGTAACTGAATGCTACTGAAGGCTGTGGTGGTGGTGCCATGATACCAAGCAGATGATACCACAATACAAAGAAATGTGACGTCACGAAATAATTAATATCATAAACGGTCACCTCTAGGTATGACACAAGGCAATGTCATGCCATGATACAATGGAATGTGATCGTATGATTAATATATTGTGATGCCATAAATAATGCAGCGAGATAATGACATGATCCAATGCAGTGCGATTTCATGATAAAACAAGAGTATGGTGCCATGAACGACAGAATGTGATGGCATGATACAATGTTATGCGATGCCATACGTACAATGCCATCTGAGGCCATGATTCAATCAATGCGATCCTATGTTACAATGTGAGATAACACAATCCGATGATATGATACAATATGACGCAATGCAATCCCATGACAGAATCAGATGCATAATACAATGCAACGAGAGACCATGATGCAATGCATTGTGATGCCATGATAAAACATATTCTGATGCATGATACAAAGTAATGCAATGGCATAGTACAACGCAATGTGAAGCCATGGCACACTGCCATGTGATGCTTTAGTAGAGTGTGATACAAAACAATCTGCCATGATACATGGAATGTGCAGCCATGGTACAATGAATGTGAAGCCATGATTCGATTCATGAATATTATGCAGTGTGATGCAATGATACAATGCGACATGATGCCATGGTACAATAAAATGTGATGCCACGATAAAGGCAATGTGATCACATGAGGATGGATTGTAGTGTCATTTTGAAGTGTGTTGTGATGTCATGATATAATGTAATCTGAGGCATGACACAATGGAATCTGATGCCATGATACAATGCAATCGTGTAAAGCGTGATGGTGATGGTGACGGTGATAGTGATGGTGATGATGATGGCTGCGGTGATGCCATGACACCATGCACCTGATGCCACAACACCATGCATCTGATTCCATAAGGCGTTAAGTCTGATGCCATACCAGTTTGCTCCTAATGTCACGATCTTCTTAGTTTCCCCGAGATACGCGTCGATTTCCTGTCCAATCCTAGTGCTCTGATCTGGAAACTAAATCCCGAAAGTCTCAGTACGACACTAGCCGAGCCACTTGCGAGGACTTGCCGCTTCGATCCAGCCCTTCGAGACAACCGAAGCGCCGCGTTTCCCGCTTCATTTTGCGGAGAACTTTCGGGCTGCCCATCGAGGTGGATTTGGAAGATAAATCCGTCCTCTCAGCCACGGATCCGACGCTACTGCTTGCTACGCGGAAGGTTCCCAAACAGGAACGGTCTAACGCAAGTGGGAGAGAGCGCGGAAAATGTGAAAGATAGAAAACGAGGATGTACAAACTAGCAGCAAAGTGGGTACAAGAAGGAAACCCTAAATGTGTTGTACCCCACATGAGCTACCCCACTACAGCCTACACAGACTATACCATATAAGTTTGACAAACCCCCATATGCAAAGTGGGGGAGAACAAGAGGTCACAAGACCACTCAAGAAAAGCAAAGCAAGCTCAGGGTGGATCACGAAGTCACCACGCATTCTGAGCACAAGCAAATGGCCACAAGGCCAGTTCACATGCAGAGTTATATAAAGGAGAACAAGCAATACAGTGATCACAACCTAGCAAGTGTAAGCATGCAGGTATATGTATAGAGATCACAATACAAGCAAAGTCAAGAAGTGAGCAAGTGAGGCCAAGTGGGCACAAGGCCTAGAACAGTACAGAAACGCTGATGATCACAAGGCTGAAGTGCCTTGGTGAAGATATCAGCACTGTTGGCCCGAGTGGCCACGTAAGCAAGACAAAGCTGACCACGCTGCTGCAACTCTCGAGCAAGGAAGTAGCGCAGAGCAATGTGCTTCGTTCTGTGCTCCAGTCTGTGCTCCTGACACAAGGCAATCATGGCCTTGTTGTCGACGTACAGAACTGCAGGAGAACGAGGCGGCTCTCCCAGGTCGGTCAGCAGGTAGGTGAGCCAGCGTAACTCCCGTGCAGCCATGGCCCCTGCGTAGATCTCAGCCTCACAGCTGGAGCTGAGAACAGAAGACGAGCGGGTAGACCGCCACGAAACAGAGCCGGAGCCAAGGCTGAAAGTGTAACCCTGTGACGACGGCTGCGTAGCCAAGTCGTCAGCCCAAAAAGCGTCTGCGTGACCAGTGAGGACAACTCGAGCCCGTCCTCCAAGCACTAGCCCCATGCCCGACGTACTGCACAAGTAGCGCAACACCCTCTTAGCGGCATCCATGTGCTCCTTCCGGTGTCTCCCAGGAGCAACATAGCGTGCCAGGATGCTAAGAGGGTAGGCAAGGTCAGGTCGAGTGCAGGTCATCAGGTACATGAGGCAGACCACAAGCTCTGGATACGGGCCACTCGGCTCTACGGACTCATCCGAAGGCAGAGATGAGAACGAGTGGCGAGTAGGCAGAGGAGTGGGCTGTGGCGAGGAGTACGTGAAGCGGAAGCGCTGAAGGACCTACTGCACCATGTGTGACTGAGTCAAGGCAATGGTGCGCTGTGCTCTATCCCGGGTGATCGGCAAGCCAAGATAGCTGCGCATCTCACCCAGGTCTGTGCACGTGTGTCTCTTCTGCAGCTCCGACTTCACAAAGGCCAGTCCCTCAGTGTCAGCAGTAGCAAAGACCAAGTCGTCGACGTACACGAGGATGTAGAACGGCGGCAGAGAGGTGTCGGTGCGTAGAAACAACGACGGGTCAGCAGTGGAAGGAGCAAAACCAAGAGCCGCAAGCGTCGTCCTCAGTGTGTCGTGCCACTCGCGGGGCGCCTGGCAGAGACCGTAGACTGGCCGCCGGAGGCTCCACTGGGTACCAGCAGGAAACGACCCAGTGAAGCCAGGTGGGCGGCGCAGCCAGATCTCCTTGTGCAGGCTGCCCTGTAGGAAGGCTGTGCTGAAGTCAAGAGAGTGAAGCTCGTAGTCACACTGAGCGGCGACGTGCAGCAGCACCCGAAGAGTGGTCATCTTCGGGGTAGGGGAGAAGGTATGGAAGAAGTCAACTCCCTCTCGCTGACTGAAGCCTCGTGCAACGTAACGCACCTTGAAGGCAGGCGGAGAACCCGGCGGCCGCTTTACCCTGAAAATCCACATGCCACTGACGATGTTCGCCCAAGGTGGGGGAACCTCATCGACGTAGGTGCCTGTGGACTTCCAGGAAGCCATCTCTGCGTCCATGGCTGTCTGCCACTGAGAGGAGTAGGGACCCTCTATCGCCTCTGCGTAAGAGCACGGGGTCGGGATGTCTGGTGCATCCGGGTCTCCCTCAGGTGCAAGCAGCATGGACACGAGATGAGGTAAAGCAGCGGCAAAACACTCAAACTCCTCCTGTCTGTCCTCAAGGACATCCGTGCCAAGAGCACACTCACCCCCGACGGACGGTGAACAGACAGACTCAGACTCAGCAATAAGACAAGCGGCGTAGTCTAGACGACAGGCGGCAGCAAAGTCAACAAGCTCAGCAACTAGGGCAGACGCAGCAGTGGACTCAAACGAAGGGTCAGTGACAACAGTAGCGAGAAGACGCATGACAGTAGGACTGGCAGCACGAGCAAGGTCTGACGGCGGGTCAGGGACGTCAGGAAGAGAGGACGCAGGAGGAGAGGGCAGAGGGACACGCTGTGGAGCAGTGGAAGGACGCAGTGCCATAGTGTGAGTGCCAGGGACAGGAGGAGGACGCGGACGCGAAACACGACGACCAATGCAAACAGCGCAAACGGGCGAGGGAGAACGAGACTCCGACTCACTACGCTCCGCACTAGTGTCCAGCTGTGCAGCGGGAGGGGAAGACGGCGGCAGCTCCAGCGGCGACTGGTCAGGGGAAGACGAGAGACCAAGAACCTGGCAGAGAAGCGGAACTTAGTACGGTCGCTGCCGCACAGCGCCTCCAGCACCAGGACCGACAGCTCAAGCACCCCCAAAGTCAGCACCTCCAGTAGCTCCAGCAGCTCCAGCAGCTCCCGCAGCCCCAGCAGCCACAGGAACACCAGCTCCTCCAGCAGCTCCAGTACCTCCAGCAACTCCAGCACCTCCAGCCCTGGCAGCTCCAGTACCCGCAATACGAGCACCTCCAGGACCTCCAGTCGCAGCAGTACCACCAGTCCCGGCAGCTCCAGTACTTGAAGGACGAGCACCCCCAGAACCAGCAGCTCCAGCACCTCTAGAACCTCCAGCAGCACCAGCACCTCCTTCAACAGCAGCTGCACCACCAGTCCCGGCAGCTCCAGCACCCGCAGTACGAGCACCTCCAGAACCTCCGTCACCACCGGCAGCAGCAGGACCACTCTGAGGGCGGGAGTAGGAAGCGTACCACTCGCGAAGCTGCTGTGGCGAGAGAGGCTCCCGCCGGGGAGACGCAGCACCACCGAGCTCAGCACCCCCAGACTCCGGACCAGCTCCAGCAGCTCCGGCACCTCCAGGATCAGCAGCACCAGCGCCTCCAGGGTCTCCAGCTCCAGCAGCACCACTCCGAAGTCGGCAGCGCCAGTCGTACCATTTGCGAAGCTGCTGTGGCGAGAGAGGCTCCCGCCGGGGAGACGGCCGCAGGGAGGCAGCACGAGTACCGCCAGGAGACGCAGCACCCCCAGGTCCAGCAACTCCAGCATCTCCGGCTCCAACGCGAGCAGCACCTCCAGCTCCAGTAGCACCAGCAGCTCTAGCTCCAGGGGCTCCAGCGGCAGGCCCCCCAGCTCCAGCAGCTCCTCGCTGAAGTCTCCAGCGGCGAGCAAACCACTCGCGCAGCTGCGGTGGAGAGAGAGGCTCCCGCCGAGACGAGGCACATGCAGGAACTCCAGCAGACTCAGCACCCCCAGGCTCAGCAACCGCAGGCTCAGTACCCTCAGGCTCAGCACCCCCAGGCTCAGCACCCCCAGGCTCCGCACCCTCAGACTCAGCAACCCCAGGCTCAGCACCCTCAGACTCCACACGCTCAGGCTCAGCACCCCCAGGCTCCGCACGCTCAGGCTCAGCAACCCCAGCAGCACCACCCCCAGTAGCAGCACCAGAGTCAACCGCTACCTCGACAGGCTCGACAGCGTCTACTTGAGACACACCTGAGGGAGCAGGACCCTGACGGGGGAGGGGGTCTACCGGAGGAGGACCTGGTGCAAGGAAGAGCGGCGGGGGGGGGGAGAGGGGCAGTGCGGTAGGGGAAGAGACGGTAAAAGGGAACCGACTCGTCGAACGTGACGTCCTGAGAGGGCAGGACACGGCGCGAGGTGGGGTGGTAAAACTGCCAGCCAGGCGCGTCAGGGACAAAGCCAAGGAAGACACAGGGAATAGCGCGGGCTGAGAGCTTGTCCGCGGTAGTATCGCGGACAAAGGCACGAGAACCCCAGACCCGGAACACCGACGCATCGCCAACCTTCCCCGTCCACCGCAGTGTGGGCGAGGTCTCCGGCAAGGAGACACGGGGCCAGAGGTTGAGCTGATGCACAGCGTATCGGACCGCAAACGGCCACAGAAAATGGGGGGCAGCCGCATGGACCATGGAGGTACGAGTGACCTCCATGACTAAGCCAATGCGGCGCTCAGCAACCCCATTCTGCTGCGGTGAGGCCGGAAGCGTGAAAGTCTGGCGAATGCCCTCCCCACGACAAAAGTCCCGTAGAAAGTCAGAGGCAAACTCACCACCTCTGTCAGAGTGCAGACGCAGGACGGGAAGGTCCGTCTCGAACCGCTCGCGGAGCTGGAGACGGACAGCGCGGATCCAAGGGATCAAAACATCAGGGACCTCACCCTTGGTGCGCAAGGGGAAGACCGTGGTGTAACGCGTGTAGTCGTCAACGACCAGCAGAAAGTACCGCTCGCGGTCCTGTCCACGGACGCGGACTGGGCCCCACACGTCCATGTGGAGGGTCTGCAGGGGAGCAGTCGTCGGGGGAAACGAGGAGGAGTGAGGAGCGGCGCGCTGCCGCCCCTCGACACAGGGAAGGCAGGGAGGGGCAGGCGAGGGTGGTAGAGGAGGCAGAGTCTCTGGAAGTCCAGAGACAAGGAAACGTCGGTGCATGCCACGAAGGCGCTGCACCGAGGGGTGACCAAGACGGTGGTGCCAAAGGACGGTCTGGTGCGATAGAGCGCGACACAAGCAGGGGGCCGCTAGCTGACCTGACGCAAACGCAGACGTAGACGCAGCTACCTGAGGGGACACAGTGGTCAGTGTGTACAGACTCGAGCCAGGCGCTCGGGTGAACGTGGCCAGGTGCCGACCAGTCCGGGAGCACGTACAGTGGGTCACACGCTGACCTCCAGGAGTGAACTGGTCAACCCACACATCCTGGAGGTCAGCTCCACTCACCAAGTTCGTAGAGAACGAGGGGAGGTGAAGACCTGACAGTGAGCCAGACGGAACTGCCGAACACGGCAGAACCGTGGAGGAGTGCGCAAGGACCTGGCCCCCAGAGGGGTCCACCAGGGAGACTGCAACCGGCCGACTGAGCGGCGTGAGTGTGGTGCTGTCGCGAAAGAAGGAGCGGGAAGCACCTGAGTCAAGTGTGAAGGTGTGCAAGGCCTCAGCAGGCGCAGTACCAGAGAGAGCAGACTCACAAGCACCTGGAGCAGCAGACTCACTAGTACTTAGAGCAGCAGCCTCACTAGCACCTAGAGCAGCAGCCTCACCAGCACCTGAGGCAGCAGACTCTATACCTGGGTCCGGCGGCGTACACAGGTAACAGTCACCCTCAGCACTAACAGGCAATGCATATATGGCAGATAGAATAGCATCAAAGTCAAGAGCAAAGATATCCACTCTCTGCCTCAACAGCTCCACCCAGCTGGGGAGCTCAGCCGCGTCACCAAACTCTGTACGCCAGGCGTCGCTCAGACCGGCGAAGCAGCGGGACTGTGTGTGACCTATCGTCCCGCAAGTCTGACCAGCCCGATCACCTGTGCGAATGACGTACGGGCAGCGAGCAGTACTCCGAGACCCTCTACTCTGAGCGTACCACTCACGCAGCTGCAGGGGCGTAAGGGTCTCGCGCGGACGTCGCTGGAGCTGTATCTGGCCACCGCCAGAATCTCCCCACCGAGCAGCTCCGCCTAGACTGCCACTGCGGCCGCCGCCACCACTCCCACTGCTGCCACCACCGCCGCCACCACTCCCACTGCTGCCACCACCGCCGCCACCACTCCCACGGCTACCACGGCTACCACGAAGAGACGCCATAGTGGAAAGGCAGGGCGGCGAACAGGCACTAGGGTAGGTCGAGGCGGCGCACTGTCAGGGAAAGGCGGCGCGCGGCCAGAAGGGCGGCGTGCGGCCAGAGCAGGGCAGTAGCAGGCAGCATCAAGCTCCTAGGGCAGCAGCACCTAGGGCTCTTTTTTTTTAATAATTATTTATTTATTTTAGGGTTTAGCAGGGCGCGTTTTTTTTTTTATAATTATTTATTTATTTTAGGGTTTGGCAGGGCGCGCTGGGCGCTGCAGAGGCGGCTCGTGGGCTGCAGGGGTGGCTCGCGGGCTGCAGGGGCAGTGCGCTGGCTGCAAGAGGCAGGCGCGCTGGCTACAGGGGCGGTTCGCGGGCTGCAGGGGAGGCTCGCGGGCTGCAGACGGGCGGCGCGCGGGCTGCAAGGGTCTGCGCGCGGGCGTCTTGCACGGGGCGGCGCGACGCGGGGCGGCGCGACGCGGGGCGGGCAGGGGCGGCCCGCTCTGGCGACGCGACGGGCACCGGCAGGGCCGACGGGCGACGCGACGGGTTGCAGGGGCGCGCGACGGGACGGGCTGCAGGGGCGCACGGCGCGGCGGGCAGCAGGGGCGCGCGACGCGATTAGCAGGGCAGGCGCTTACCAGGGGCGGGTGCAGGGCAGGGCCGCGATGGGCGGTTAGGTCAGGGCCGCAATGGGGCGGCTATAGGGCAGGGGCGCGACGAGGCGGCGGCAGAGCAGGGCCGCGACGGGGCGGCAGCAGGGCAGGGCCGCGACAAGGCGGCTGCAGGGCAGGGCCGCGATGGGTGGCGGCAGGGCAGGGCCGCGACGGGCAGCGAGGTCAGGGCCGCAACGGGGGGCGGCAGGGCAGGGCCGCGACGGGCGGCTAGGTCGGGGCCGCGACGGGCCGTTAGGGCAGGGCCGCGACGGGCCGGGAGAGCAGGGCCGCTACGGGCGGCAGTAGGGCAGGGCGCGCGACGGCGCAGGTGAGGCAGGCGCGAGGCGCGCTTCGGGCAGGGCAGGAAGAAATTATCGTGGTGGGCCCAAAAAAAACGTTCCCACTAGGGAACCTGCTTTGAAACCATGTGAAAGATAGAAAACGAGGATGTACAAACTAGCAGCAAAGTGGGTACAAGTAGGAAACCCTAAATGTGTTGTACCCCATATGAGCTACCCCACTACAGCCTACACAGACTATAGCATATAAGTTTGACAGAAAATTGGACAGACTACACGAGATTGCTGACGGAGCTACGACCGTGGCTGGGATTTAGGCTAGATCCAAGCCTGTCAGCGAGTTGTTAACGAGAGCGGACGAACTTCTGGGGTAGGAATTAGTCAGGACGGGACTAGAGCGTAAGTGAGGGGAACGAACGAGTGAGTCCATTGTTCTTAGAATCTATGCATGAGTTGAAATTGACTATCGAGAGAATTGGTACAAGGAGAAAACCCTAAGGGGTTATACCCCACAGTGTCTACCCCACTACAGCCTACCCACAAATATAACATATGCATATCTTTGACACATCCCCATAGGCAAAGTGGGGGAGAGCAAGAGGTCACAAGACCAGTCAAGAAAAGCAAACGGGTTGAATCGGTGCTGTTCGCAAGTGTGGAAACGTAGGCACAAGGCCCAACAAAGTACAAAAGCGCTGATGATCACCAGACGGAAGTGCCTTGATGAATATATCAGCAATGTTGGCCCGAGTGGCCACGTGAGCAAGACGAAGCTGACCCCGCTGCTGCAACTCTCGAGCCAGGAAGTAACGCAGAGCGATGTGCTTCGTTCTGTGCTCCAGTCTGTGCTCCTGACACAAGGCAATGGCTGCCTTGTTGTCGACGTACAGAACTGGAGGAGAACGAGGCCTCTCTCCCAAGTCGGTCAGCAGGTAGGTGAGCCAGCGTAACTCCTGTGCAGCCATGGCTGTGGCGTAGATCTCAGCCTCACAACTGGAGCTCAGAACAGAAGACGAGCGCGTAGACCGCCAAGAAACAGAGCCAGAGCCAAGACTGAAGGTGTAACCCTGTGACGACCGCTGCGTAGCCTGGTCGTCAACCCAAGAAGCGTCCGAGTGACCAGTGAGGACAACGTCACCCCGTCCTCCAAGCACGAGCCCCATGCCCGATGTACTGCACAAGTAGCGTAGTACCCTCTTAGCAGCATCCATGTGCACCTTTCGGTGCCGACCAGGAGCCACGTAGCGAGCCAGAAGGCCAAGAGGGTACGCAAGGTCAGGACGAGTGCAGGTCATCAGGTACATGAGGCAGCCCACTAGCTCTGGGTAAGGACCACTCGGCTCTACGGACTCGTCCGAAGGTGGAGCTGAGAGCGAGTGACCTGTAGCCAGAGGAGTGGCCTGTGCCGAGGACCAGGTGAAGCCGAAGCGCTGAAGGACCTGTTGCACCATGTGTGACTGAGTGAGAGTGATGGTGCGGCGTGCTCTGTCACGGGTGATCTGCAAGCCAAGGTAACTGCGCAGCTCACCCAGGTCTGTGCACGTGTGTCTCTTCTGCAGCTCCGACTTCACCAGAGCGAGAGCCTCCGTGTCAGCAGTGGCAAAGACCAAGTCGTCGACGTACACGAGGATGTAGAACGGCGGTAGCGAAGTGTCGGTGCGCAGAAACAGCGACGGGTCAGCAGTCGAAGGAGCAAACCCAAGAGCCGCAAGTGTCGTCCTCAGTGTGTCGTGCCACTCACGTGGCGCCTGGCGGAGACCGTAGACCGGCCGCCGGAGGCTCCACTGGGTACCAGGAGGGAACGACCCAGTGAAGCCAGGTGGGCGGCGCAGCCAGATCTCCTCGTGCAGGCTGCCCTGTAAGAAAGCTGTGCTGAAGTCAAGGGAGTGAAGTTCGTAGTCACGCTGAGCGGCAACGTGCAGCAACACCCGAAGAGTGGTCATCTTCGGGGTGGGGGAGAAAGTCTGGAAGAAGTCAACTCCCTCCCGCTGACTGACGCCTCGAGCAACGTAACGAGCCTTGAAGACAGGCGGAGAACATGGCGGCTGCTTCACCCTGAAAATCCACATGCCACTGACGATGTTCGCCCCAGGAGGGGGAACCTCGTCAACGTAGGTGCCTGTGGACTTCCAGGAAGCCATATCTGCGTCCATGGCTGTCTGCCACTGAGAGGAGTGTCAACGGGAGTTGTGTTTGGCCCCGTCCTCGCTTGGGCGGAGCCGACCGTGGGAGCCACGAAATTGCAGTGGCCCGTGGGAGCCACGAAATCGCAGTGGCCCGTGGCAGCCACGAAATCGCTGTGGCCCGTGGGAGCCACGAAATCGCAGTGGCCCGTGGCAGCCACGAAATCGCAGTGGCCCGTGGGAGCCACGAAATCGCAGTGGCCCGTGGGAGCCACGAAATCGCAGTGGAGGACCGCGGTGGCCGAGAAACCGCGGGAGGACCACGAAATACCCGGTCAACCAGGATACCCGGGCGACGTGCGCGAAAGTCGCCGGGGATGTTGTCTGCGAGGACGACCTCGGGGGTGGTATCCCGAGGTCGACGTGGCTGGTGGGCGCCGTCACGGGTGAAGTGTCTGCGCTGGGCAAGTGACGGGGAGTTGGGCGCCAACCAGCTGCACGCACCTGCGAAGCTGGTGCACCGTTGTCCCGCGGATGCGACGCTGTGCAGCCGACATACTGCAGCGTTGGCGCACCACGGACTTGCAACGTTGGCAAGCCACGACTCTGCTCTGCTGGAGCGCAGTCGACCAAGTCGTGCTGGCACGCGGTCGACCGTGCTGCGCTGGCAGTGGACCAGCAGCCTTGCTAGGTCTGATGTAGTCATTGTTGCCAATGTTGCTGAAATTATTCTGAACTTTTGTTGTGATGTTTTCCTAGTGAAACTCTTGCCGATTTTCCCCGCGAACTGGCAAGCAGTATTAGCACTTGGAAACGGCTAAGGAACGAACGAACGCTACGATCACTCTTGCCCCGTGTCTAGCCCGCAGTCTAGCTCCCGTTGCAATAGTTATCTCCGCATGGTGCGGTGAGTGTGGACGACACCGCGACGAAACCTTCGGTTTAGCTGACTTCTCACTCACCTAGCTTGTTCGTAGACCGGCAGCTGTGCGGTAGTCACTATGGTAGGAGCCGTAGGTGACGGAGGGGTGGTGGACACCCTGGAGGCACGGCTGGAGAACGCGAGGAGAAAGCACGAGGCCAACGAGTAAGGCGACATCCCCTGGACGGTCGTCGAGGCTGGCATCCGCTCCTTGTGGGCGACGGAGCACCCTCCCTCTCGGCCTGCGTCTCCTCGACCGGTGAACAACGCGAGTGGCGTCAACGCGGACGTCAACGCGGGTGGTGGCCAAGTCGGCAGCAGCGCGGGAGGCACATCGAGGCAGCGAGGTGTGATTCACGCCGATGAAGTCGGCGGCGTTCAGGCGCGAGGGATGCAGTCGTCCGCGGCTGCAGGGGCCCCGCAAAACTACGTCGGAGGCAGACGAAGTGAATTGGCACCGATGTCGGCGACACACGTGACCGCGGGAGGAATTGCGCCGAGCTACGTCTACTTCAAGTTTACGCCGGACAGGATCTCGGTCACCCCTCTGCTGGTCGGTCGTCCCGACATCCTCACGTGGAAGGAAGCCATCGAGCCCCAGCTGGAGATGGCCGGGCTGATGGGCTTCGCCCGCGGAACCGTGGCGACGCCGGAGGAGCACTACCCCGACCTGCGAGCGGAATTTCGCGCCGTGCAGCTGCTGACCTTTACGGTCATTTCGCGGTGCTGCTCGCCGGGCGTACAGATCGCCCTGAAGTCGTGCAGGGAGTACCTCGACGCTGGCCACCAGGCGTGGCATTTCATCGAGTCAACTTACCAGGTCACCGACGACTTGTTCATCTCCCAGCTTGAGGGGCAGTTGACGCACCTGCGTATGGGCGACGAGGAGACCGCGACTGACTACTGCAATCGAGCCCGGCGAATTCTCGCCACCATTCGGATGGCTGGCGCGGAATACTCGACGGCTTCGTACGTCGTGCACGTCATGCAAGGACTCCCGAGCAGCTACAATCTGCTGAAGCGGCTGTCGATGGCGCCGAGCACGCGGGCGACGCTCAACGTGGACACACTGACCTCGTACATCCTGCAGGACGAGGCGATGCAGGAGGCTGAGCGGTCCCAAGAGCTCCTCGCGCAAGTCCATTTCGCGGCCCCCGCAAAGCAAGGTGGTCGCCCGGGACAGCGCGGGCAGTCTGGTGGCAGTCACCGCGGTGGCGGGAAGCCGGCGAAGGACGCTGACAAGCAGAAGTCGTCCAAGGATGGCGGTCGTGGAGGAGGAGGTCGACGTCGGGAATGCTGGCTGTGCGGCGATCCCGATCACCTCTCCTTCGAGTGCCCCGACCGCAGCGATTCCGACGACGACGACGCGAAGGGTGGCCGCGGAAGTTCTGGCAGCCGTCGTCCGCGTCGAGGAAACCAACCGCGAAAAGAAAAGCAGTCGACGAAATCGACCTCGGCGAAGGACGCCGACTCTTCCGCGGGTGGCAAAGGGCGAGACGGTAAGGAGGCGTCGTGCTCGCTGGTCGGTATCGTGGAGCCGACTGTCTCGCTGGCGCCGGAAGCTGGCGAGGATTTCCAGGCGGTGGCGGCAGCTGTGCAGGCGAACCCCGCGGTGGTCCTGCTCGACAGCGGCTGCTCGCACCACCTGATGGGGACGAAGGAGGCCTTCGTCGAATTGGGGCCGAGCGGCGACGTGAAACATGTGCGTGGCTTCAATGGGGCGCTGCAGGACGTCCGCGGTCGTGGCACGGTTGCGCTGCAGGGGAAGGACGGGAAGCGAGTGCTCATCTCCGACGTTCTCTACGTCCCAGGCGTGCAGGCGAATCTGCTTTCGGCTGGCCAGCTGAAGGAGAGCGGGGTGACGCTGAAGGACGACGGCGATCGGATGTTGCTCGTCTCCGCGGCGGGGGACGTGCTCGGTCGAGCGACGTACACCGGCCGGGTCCTCTGCACTGACCTACGCCCATGCGCGGTAAAGGCGACGACACCCGCGAAAGAGGAGGTCGCTCTGCGGGCGATCGTCTCGGCGACGAAGGCAACCCCGAACAGGCTGCACGTGAGGCTTGCGCATGTTGGCATGGACACGATACGGAGCTCGGCGAAGCACGAGGTCGCCACTGGGCTGGACCTCACGTCGGCGTCTGGCGCCGACTCCCCGTGTGTTTCGTGCGTCGGCGGGAAGCTGGCGCGGCACACCTTCCCCGACCACGGCTCTGAAGCCGACGATGTCCTGGCCATCGTGCACATTGACTTGTGCGGGCCATTTCGCGTGGCTGCCAAGGACGGAAGCCTGTACTTCCTGCTGCTGAAGGACCGCAAGACCCGCTACGTGTGGGTGCGGCCGGTCGCCAAGAAGTCGGACGTGCTGCTGGAGTTCCAGAAGTGGTTGGTGCTGGTGGAGCGGCAGGCGAAGCATTCGGTGCTGCAACTGCGTTCTGACCGCGGAGGGGAGTTCCTCGGAAAGGACTTCACCGCCTTCGTGGACAGCAAGGGAATCGTTCACGACTTAACCTGCCCTTACACCCCGCAGCAGAATGGCATGGCGGAGCGGGAGATGAGGACGGTGGTGGAGTCGGTGCGGACGATGCTGCTGCACATGGGCGTGCAGCACCACTGGTGGCATCTCGCTCTGCGGCAGGCCGTCTGGGTTCGCAACTGCCTGGAGCGGTCGACGCTGCCCGCGGGGACGACGCCGTCCCAGCTTCTCACCGGGCAGAAGCCCGACCTGTCACTGGCGCGGGTGTGGGGCTGCATGGCACAATTTCTCGTCCCTGAGCAGCAGCGCGGTGGGAAGCTGAAGCCGAAGGCCCGGTGGGGCCTTCACCTCGGCGTGTCGGAGGAGAGCAAAGGCTGGGAGCTCCTTGACATCGCCGACAACCGGGTGGTCACCACGTCGGACGTGGTGTTCTACGAAACTCTGTCGCTGGAGGTGTGGAAGCTGGAATTCGGGCCCGCGTCGGGGCGGACGCGGGCCAACCCGCCGACGGACACCTCCACGACGACGCTTCCTCTGCTCGCCGAGGTCGGTGAGCGGGCTGATGAGGATGTCGCGGTCGCCCCTGACTCGCCGTCTCCTGCCCCTTCTTCCCATTCCCTTCCCGTCGATCTGCGTGGCCTGACTCCGGTGTCGGCCTCCGGCGATGAGGGGAGTCGTGGGGCGTCGCCTGTGGCGCCGGCCAAGCGCATCGCCGGTGGCCGACGTGACGCTCAGCTAGTCGCGGAGAAGCGGACCGCGAAGGAGCCCGCGGAGGAAACCGCGGAGGAAACCGCGGAGGAAACCGCGGAGGAGATCGCGGAGGAGATCGCGGAGGAGACCGCGAAGGAGCCCGCGGAAGAAACCGCGGAAGAAACCGCGGAGGAGACCGCGAAGCCAACCGCGGAGCAGTTGGCAGGGAAGCTTTCGAACGGGAAGCGCGTGTCAGAGAAGCCGTCGACAGGGGAGCAGTCGAACGCGGAGCTCGCCTCAGAGGAGCGGACGACAGGGGAGCAGTTCGATGAAGGCACATCGAGCGACGTGGTGGAGGTGCAGCCCGGACCTCGGAAGTCGGGCCGAATTCGGAGGCCACCCGATTTTTTCGTCCCCGCTGCCTTCACCACGGAGTACGACGTACGACCTGGCGTACGATGACGCCAAGGACGATGAGGTGTTTTCGGAGCTCGACCCCGACATGCACGCTGATCCCGAGCACCGTTGGGAAATTTCGACCATGACGGTGAAGGTGGCGTTGGCGAGCTGGAAGGGCCCGGCGGTGAAGGCCGCCATGGAGGAGGAGATTCGTAGCCTCATCAACATGGGCACTTGGGAGCTGGTCGAACGCCCGCCGGGGGTGAACATAATGAAGAACCGGTTGGTGCTGACAACGAAGTACCGCATCGACGACACTGTCGAGCGCGAAAAGGCGAGGCTGGTTGTGAAAGGCTTCACGCAGGTGTATGGCGCTGACTACGACGAGACGTACGCGCCGGTGAGCAGCTACGTCACGCTGAGGATTTTCCTCAGCATCGTCGCCGTCCTCGACCTCAACCTGATGCAGCTAGACATGAAGAACGCTTTTTTGCAGAGCAAGCTCGATCGCGTGCTGTACATGTACCAGCCAGACTACTTCAACGACGGGACCGGCCGGGTGTGCAAGCTGCTGAAGAGCCTCTACGGGCTGAAGCAGTCGCTGCTGCTGTGGTACACGGCTCTCAACGACGTGTTGGTTGGCGCCGGGTGGAAGAAGAGCCAAGTCGATGAGGCTCTGTACTTCAAGGCCGGCGACGACAAGGTGACCTGCTGGGTGCTGGTCTACGTCGACGACTTTCTCGCCGCGAGCAGCAGCACCGCGATGCTGAAGGAGCTTAAGGAGCTGCTGGAGGCCGCTTTCGAGCTGCGCGAAATTTCGCCGGTGCAGAAGTATCTCGGCCTGGAGATCGTGCGCGACAGGCCGGCGCAAAAATTGTGGCTGCACCAGCAGGGCTACGCCGACAAGCTGCGAAGGCGCTTCATCGACGAGGAGCAGACCGGGCGCACTCCGAAGACGCCGGTCTCCGTCGTCGCCTACGCGGAGCAGACATTCTACGACGAGGAAGCGCAGGAGCGCGAGGAGGAGGAGTACCGGCAGAAGGTTGGCTCGCTGAAGTTCGCGGCGACGACGACGAGGCCGGACATCGCATTCGCGTGCAGCAAGCTGGGGAGCGGCCTCACGGTGAGGAGCGACCAGCACTGGCGCCTCTCCTCTACTTTGCAGGAACTGGGAATTGTTCTAAACGATAGAGCTCTGTCTTAGCTTTCCAACGAGCCGTCAC
Organism: Closterium sp. Naga37s-1; assembly: GCA_947471745.1. Taxonomy (NCBI): domain Eukaryota; kingdom Viridiplantae; phylum Streptophyta; class Zygnematophyceae; order Desmidiales; family Closteriaceae; genus Closterium; species Closterium sp. Naga37s-1. The sequence continues at coordinate 1,407,610 of CANJKZ010000261.1, forward strand.
ACACGTTGATCGCCTAAGTATCCGCCTAGATATAGGCGTTCACGTGTTGGGTAGTGCTCTTGAATGCAAGTAAAGAAGCTCTCTGGAATTTGTGTTCGAATGTACCACATACAAAGTGATTCAGGTTTTCAGTCTCATATGCAAACAAAGCAAACATGTTTATAGCTACTCAACACATCGAGTCGCACATGTAACCTCGAACCGCGGTACACTCGCGTATGTTCGAGTAACATTTCGAAGGGGTGAAATTCGACACTCGAATTTCACCGAACCGAATGTCACTTCAATCTCGAATGTTCCTGGTGCTGCCATGTGGCACCGAAGTGCAGGTTCTTCCGAAGTCAATCCCAACTTCTTGGAACCTGCAACACATTCATGAAACTTCGGACTTGCAGCTCACTCAACCTTGAGTTGCATTCGGTGGTTGGGGGCAAACCTACCCCCCCACGCAACCTCCAACACTCCCCCTTGCACCCAAGCCACTAGAAGTTCAATCCAACACGCTCACAGCATGCACGGAATGAATTTTTAGGGAGTGGTTTAGTGAGGAAGTCCGCGGGTTGAGCTTTGGTGCTTATGTAAGTGAGTTTGACCTCACCCTTCTCAACCGCCTCACGAATGAAGTGATGCTTCACTTCGATATGCTTGGTTCGCCCGTGAAGGACGGCGTTGTGAGAGAGGCTTATGGCGGCTTGGTTGTCACAAAAGAGAGGAGTTGGATTCATTTGAGGATGCCCAAGCTCTGCTAGAAGACGCCGTAACCATATCGCCTCCATGGCACCTTGAGTGAGTGCCATATACTCCGCTTCCGTTGAGCTTAGAGCCACGGTTGGTTGCTTCTTGCTTTGCCAACTCACGGCTGCCCCAAGCAAGGTGAAGACGTACCCGGAGGTACTCTTGCGCGTGCTTGGATCTCCTGCGTAGTCCGAGTCGGCATAGCTCTTGAGTTCAATCGGGCCGGCTTCATACACGAGCCCCAAGTTAGGTGTGCCTTGGAGGTAGCGTAGAACGCGTCCTCACGCACGTGCTCGGTATGAGGGTTGCTCACGACTCGTCCAAGCACCCCGGCGGCGTATGCGAGGTCGGGACGAGTAGAAACGGCGGCATACATGAGCGAGCCCACTAGCGAATGAAACCGCTTCCCTTCGGCTTCGTCGAGGGTGGATTCTTCCTCTCCCGTGAGGCTAGAAAATCCCGTAGCTAGTGGTGTTCCCACCGGTTTGCTATTGCCCATGCCGAAGCTCTCCACTACCCCCTTCACATATTTCTCTTGGTGGAGGTGGATGGTCCCGTTGGCTCGGTCACGGTCGACGTGCATCCCAAGGTAGTACGTGACCGGCCCCAAGTCCCTCATTGCAAACTCCGCCCCTAGCCGTTGCTTGACCTCCCGAATGAGGTCTTTGGAGTCGGAGAAGAGGAGTAGGTCATCGACGTAGAGCAAAAGCACCAATTGCTTCTCCCCCTCCTTCAACACGTACAAAGCGCTATCGCACTCGCTACGCGCGAAGCCGTGTTGAAGAAGAAAGTCGTCGATGCGCTTGTACCATCCGCGTGGACTTTGCTTCAAGCCGTAGAGGGTACGCTTGAGCTTCCACACCCTTCCGCTACCGTCATCGTACCCTGGGGGTTGACGCATGTAGACTTCTTCCATAAGAAGCCCGTATAGGAAGGCGGTGCAAACGTCCAATTGCTCCATCTCGAGGTTGAGAGATGCCGCTAGCGCGAGCAACACCCGAAGAGTTGTAGCCTTAGCGACGGGAGCGAAGGTCTCGCTATAGCGCTCCCCCTCCCGTTGAGTGTATCCTTGAGCTACAAGCCTCGCCTTGTAGCGTTCGACACTCCCATCGGCTCCCAACTTCTTCTTAAGCACCCATTTGCACCCCACCAAGTAGGCACCCTTCGGCGGGTCGACGAGCTCGAACACATCGTTCTCCTTTATCGATGCTAGCTCCTTCTCCATCGCTTGTTTCCATAGTGGCGCATCCGGAGAAGCCAAAGCCTCGGTATGGGTGCGAGGGTCATCACCCAAGGTTGCGAAGCAATATGCCGCACGCTCCTCGTCCAACTCCCCAACGGCTACCATAGCGTAGTCGTTGTACTTCGTGTTGGGGCGACGTGTACGTTGCTCGCGTGTCAACGCCAATGGGAGGGAGGAAGGTGTCGAGGAAGTTGCCGCCTCGGTTGGTGACACCTCCACCACGTCGTCGTCGCTCTCCTGGTTCTCTCCCCCTCCATTTTCGGCTTCCTTTTCCACTTGTGATGGAACCTCCACCGTTTCATCCTCCTCTCGTGCGGGAAGGACGACGGTGAGTTGCGGCGTTGGTTGTTCCTTCGTCGGGAACTTGTCTTCGTCGAAGACCACATCCCGAGACGTGACGACGCGCTTGTCGCCCAAGTCCCACACTCGCCACGCACGCTCGTTCGCCGCAATTCCCAAGTAGATCGCCGCACGAGCCTTCGGTTGCAACTTGTGGCGAAGGGGATCCGGTACATGGTAGTAGCAAAGGCACCCAAAGGTGCGTAGGCGTGATAGGTTCGGCTTCGTTCCGCTCCATGCTTCGAACGGAGTCGTTCCCGGGAGCACCTGTTGGAGGTCGCGTGAGTTAGAAGCAAACGGTGGTGGGGCAATTGATATGCCCCCAACCCACCGAATGTGTTTCGGTGCTCACCGCTTGAGTGAGCTGCAGGTTTCACGAAGTGTGTGGGTTGACTTCGGAAGACCCACTCGATTGGTGCCACATGGCAACACAAGAAGAATCGAGACTCAGGGAGAATTCGATTCGGTGAAATTCGAGAGTCGAATTTCACCCCTTCGATGTTACTAGAACATTCGAGTGTACCGCGGTTCGAGCTTAGTTGTGCGACTCGATGTTTGTTGCATGCTATAAATCTGTTTACTTTGTATTGCATGCTTCATACTAAAAACCAGAGTCCTTTGTACGTGGTACATTCGAACACAAATTCCAGAGAGCTTCTTTACTTGCATTCAAGAGCACTACCCAACACGTGAACGCCTATATCTAGGCGGATACTTAGGCGATCAACGTGTGTGACGGCTCGTTGGAAAGCTAAGACAGAGCTCTATCGTTTAGAACAATTCCCAGTTCCTGCAAAGTAGAGGAGAGTCCTTTACAATAGCACCTTCGTCGGCAAACGGTTGCGAATCCACGCCGCTAGCGAACTCGCCTCACCCCACCACTCGCTCCCAAGCTTGGAGTGTTGAAGAAGTGAACGAACGGCTTCCACCAATGTGCGATTAAGCCGCTCCGCCGCTCCATTTTGTTGGGGTGTGTAAGGTGTTGTGACATCGTGCTTGATGCCCTTGCTCTTCATCCATTTCGCAAGCTCGTTGTTCACGAATTCGCCACCACCATCGGTACGAATAACATTGATCCGCTTCTTGTCGTCGTCGCAAACTTCGAGCGCCCAATCTTGAATCGCCTTGGCCGCATCGCCTTTTGCCTTCAAGAGCCGGGTCCAACACATCCGCGTCACGTCGTCGAGCATCACCAAGAGGAACCGCGCTCCTCCCTTTGATGCATGCCGCATCGGTCCACACACGTCCATGTGAACAAGCGCAAGCGGGTCCTTAGCGAGGGGTGACGTTCGGCTACCGAATGGCTTGCGAGCCATTTTTCCTTCGACACACGCCGCGCACACGCCCTTCTCGTCGTCGCCGGCGATCACGTCGACTCCCTTCGCAAGTCCTTTGTTGGCCAACTCCTTGACCGAGTCGTAGTTGGCGTGCGCAAGCCGATTATGCCACGCCTTGAGAGTGGCCTTGGACCCTTGCGCCACGTTGGATGAAGCCGCTCTCGGGTGCGTCTTGAGTTGGTAGAGTTCTCCGTTGAGAACGCCTTGTGCGAATTGCTTCCCCTTCCAAAAGAGGTTCATCATCGCGCCATCGATGGTGATCTTCACGTCTTTCTTCGCGAGTTGAGTTACGGAGAGTAGATTCACCTTCAACCCCGGGACGTGAAGCACGTTCGTGATGTCCACCGGTCCGCCATCGACGATGAGACGCGTACTCCCAACTCCGACCACCGGTAGCGACTTGTTGTTTCCGAAGACGACGCGCGTGACGTCTCCCGGTGCACCAACGTTGGTGAGGAACGATGCCGAGTGCGTCATGTGTTGTGTTGCGCCGGTGTCGAGGAACCACGCGTCGCTTGGTGTGTTGTTCCCGTCACCGGCCAATAACACGATCGACTCCCTCGTATCATCCGCCTGGCCGGATGCCGTGTGCGCGTTGCCCTCGTCGTTCCGCGCCTTCGATGGAGTCCAATCGCTCGGCCGCTTCCGACACTCACGCCAAAAGTGTCCCGCTTTGCCACAATAGTGGCACTTGCTCGCGCCGTTCGATGCGTTTCCCTTGCCGCGATCGCTTCCTCCGGGCGACTTCTTCGTCGCGCCCTTGCTCCACGTGGACTTCTTTCCGGAACTCCCTCCGGAGAACATGGTGGCACCCTCGCTCTCATTAGCGAATTGTCGGCGACGTGATTCTTCATGGAGAAGCCGACCGACCACCATTTCCTTCATCCACGTGTCTTGCACGCTATCGAGTGTCGTAATTACCGTCGACCACTCTTCCGGAAGGCCGCAAAGCAAGGTGAGAATCCAATCCTCCTCCGTGACCGTTCCACCGAGGTCCATGAACGATTCCCCGAGTTCCTCCACACGAGTCGCATACTCGTTCATCGATTCGCCCGCGCGCATCTTCACCGTGTAGAACGCATTCCGGGCTAGGATCTTGCCGTGGAGAGTCTTGTTCACGTGGATGGTTTCGAGCCGCTTCCACGCTTCATGCGCCGACGCTTCGAGCTTGATGCACATGCGCACCGAGCTCACGAGATTGATGCCGATGCGCGAAATCAACGTAGCGAACGCCTTTTGGTCCTTCTTCTTCCATGCCGCGATGTCGCTCTCGTCGTCCGGCTTCTTCTCCGTTCCATCGAAGAAACCCCAAAGTCCCCGCTCCATCATGAGCACTTGGAACTTAAACTTCCACGCGGAGTAGTTTTGTCCCGTGAAAATCGGTACCGCCGACGTGTCGAACATCGTCGCGGTTGCCCAGGGTTCGCCGGAATTTACAACGACACCATCCAAGGAAGTGCGGGAGGCCTCGCTTGACGTCATCATGCTTGCTCCTTGTCGCGCGCGTAGACTCCTCCGACCGCCTCTGATACCACTGTTGTAAAGGACTCTCCTCTACTTTGCAGGAACTGGGAATTGTTCTAAACGATAGAGCTCTGTCTTAGCTTTCCAACGAGCCGTCACACACGTTGATCGCCTAAGTATCCGCCTAGATATAGGCGTTCACGTGTTGGGTAGTGCTCTTGAATGCAAGTAAAGAAGCTCTCTGGAATTTGTGTTCGAATGTACCACATACAAAGTGATTCAGGTTTTCAGTCTCATATGCAAACAAAGCAAACATGTTTATAGCTACTCAACACATCGAGTCGCACATGTAACCTCGAACCGCGGTACACTCGCGTATGTTCGAGTAACATTTCGAACGTGTGAAATTCGACACTCGAATTTCACCGAACCGAATGTCACTTCAATCTCGAATGTTCCTGGTGCTGCCATGTGGCACCGAAGTGCAGGTTCTTCCGAAGTCAATCCCAACTTCTTGGAACCTGCAACACATTCATGAAACTTCAGACTTGCAGCTCACTCAACCTTGAGTTGCATTCGGTGGTTGGGGGCAAACCTACCCCCCACGCAACCTCCAACACTCCATTTGCCAGAAATTTCTTTCAGCGGGAGACCACATTGAGGCTCCATTTTCTAGAATTGTCGTTCAACCTTCAGTCCATCGATCCCTTCAGTAGAAGTTTCAGAACCGATTGGTGCGCCTGGGAACAGCGCGGAGAACTGTAGGAGCAGCTCAGCTTCCTTTCAACGAGACGCGTACATGCGGAGTCTCGTTGCTACTGCCGAGCCGATTTCTTCGACGCAGCGAAAGCTTCGCGAGATTAAGAACAATTTCGCCGCGACTTCATGCGTAAGTAGTAACTGTTTCTGTTTCTAACTGATTTTCGAAATTGTGCGAGGATTTATTGCCCAATTTCATTCGTTTTTCATCATCGAATATTATTCTGACTCCGCGGTTTATCCGTGCAGCTCCATTCGTCACACGAAGAACGACTAAGATCGACGTTGGCTCAAGATCTGACGACCGAAGATTTGCGAAGAACGAGAATCCTGGATATGCGACGAGCCAGATTGGAAAGGTAAGCCACGGATCGAGGAAAATGGGCGACAAGTAGGCTCGTTAAACGAGTCTTCGCGTTCGTTTCGCGTTTCGTGTTTTTCTATTAAGGGACGCTCGCTAATGCCGTTTCGTTCCTTTCGTCGCTTGCAGGTTCTCCTGTCATTCGCGCATGAGGCGAACGAGCCAAGATCCGTGCCGAACCAATATCCTTCGTCCTGTCATCAAATTCAGTCAACGTCCGTCAGCGTGAAGTCAACGCGCGTCGGCGTCACTCTTCTGCTGCCGACTTGAGTCAACATTCTGCAGCGTCCAGCGAGATGAGTATCCGTATCCTTCTTCCTCTGGCCGTTCTGCTATGATTTCGTATTCGTTTTTTTCATTCGTCCCTACAGCTGCCTGTAGCACACCCGAGTCCCACCCATTTATCATAAGGTTCAGAGTATAAGGTATTCCCCTTGGTAGGTGTCAAAATTTTCACCCCTGGTACGGTAAGGTGAAGGTCCCCGTTTCCCCTTGGGTGTGTTGCAGCAGCTGTACCTCCCCTCCCGTATCGCTACACAAGGATCCGTTGCTTGCATTTGATTCGATGGCACTCCCTCTTGATCTTCACACCCCGCCCTCCCCGTCCCCCTCCCTCCCCCCTCTCCTCCTCCCTCCTCCCTCTCCATCAGTTCACCTGCTGTTCTCGAAGGACCTTCGCTCCAAACATCGCTTTTGAGTCGCATCAGGGAGAGCGGGTGTGGGGATGCGGGGCAGAGGCAGCAGCGGGTCGTCGTGGGCTGCACAGCGCCTCTCACACCACAGAGCGGACCAACAGATGAGTATCGCACGAATGCTCACCCTCCCTCCTTTCCGCGTGTTGTTTCACTTCACATGCTTTGCGTTTCACTGCCTCGTCACTCTAGCTGCATGTAGCACACCCAAGTTTTCGCCCCTTTTTTGGTAAAGGTCCAGACTGAAAGGTACCCTTGGTAGGTGCAAAACTTTTAACCCCTGGTACAGTAAGCAAAGGTCCCCCACTTCCCTTGGGTGTGCTACAGAAGCTATTCCTCCCCTCGTCTATTCGCATCTGGTCGCGCACACTCGTCTCCCTCGGACTGGACGACTTTCCTCGCCTCTGCTCGTGATTTTAACGTCCACCAACCCCTTCCCTCGCCTCTCCTCCCCGCCCTGACTCTCAGCGCCTGCTGCTGTTGGGGACCATCGCTTTGCCTGGCGAACGCGGCTCAACGGACGAGGGGCGAGGAGGCAGCATCGGAGGCACCAGCGGGTCGTGCTGAGCTCTCCAGCAAGCATGGGGTGAAGACAGTAAAGATGAGTATCGTTTCACCTCCCACTCTGCCTTCGCCTTTGGCCGTTTTGCCACTTGTCGTTTCACTTTCTTCCCGTTTTGCTGCCTCGCCACTCTAGCTGCCTGTAGCACACCCATGTCCCTCCCCTCTTTTGTTTTGGGTAAAGGTCCGGACTGTCAGGTACCCCCCTTGGTAGGTGCAAAACTTTTAACCCCTGGTACGGTATGGTAAAGGTCCCCCACTCCCCTTGGGTGTGCTACAGAAGCTATACCTCCCCTCCTCCATTCGCATCTAGTAACTCGCACTCGTCTCCCTCGAACTGGACTTCTCTCCCCTTCCTTGCTCGTGATACTAACATTCACCCACCCCCTCCATCCCCGCCCTGACTCTCAGTGCCTGCTGCTGTCGAGTGCCATCGCGCTGCCTGCTGAACGCTTCTCAACGGACGTGGGGCGAGGAGGCAGCCGCGGAGGCAACAGCGGGTGGTCTTGGGCTCCCCAGCAAGCATAGGGTGAAAAAACAAAAGAGATACGTACCGTTCACCACTCTCCCTTTGCCTTTGGCCGTTTTTCTGCTTGCCGTTTCGTCTGCTTCCTGCTTTGCTGCCTCGTCATTCTAGCTGCCTGCAGCACACCCAAGTCCCTCCCTTTTCGTTTTTTCAAGGTTCAGACCAGATCCCTCCCTTGGTAGGTGAAAAAGTTGTACCCCTGGTACGGTATGGTGAAGGTCCCCCTCTCCCCTTGGGTGTGCGACAGCAGCTCTCCTTCCCCTCCTGTATGCGCGTGTGGAGTAGACTGCAGTGATTCCACTGACTCCTCTTTCTTGCTCTTGTTTCGAATCGCCCACTCCCCCCACCTCCTCCCCCTCCCCTTCGCCTTCCTCTCCCCGACTCTCAGTGCCCTTCTGGCATCAAGCAACCTGGGGCGCGGAGGGAGCAGCAGAGGGAGTAGCAGCGGGGCCAGTAGAGCGCAGCAGAGGGAGCAGCAGGGACAGCAACGCCTCACCACGCTGACCAAGAGATGAGTATCGCTCTGCCACGCACCTTTCCTCTGCTTCGAGCCGCTTTTCCGTTTGTCGTTTTGCTTGCTTCCTGTTCTGCTGCGTCGTCGTTCTAGCTGCCTCTAGCACACCCAAGTCCCTCCCTTTTTCCTTTTCAAGGTTCAGGTTATCAGGTAACTCCCCTTGGTAGGTGCAAAACTTCCAACCCTGGTACGGTAGGTGAAGGTCCCCCACTCCCCTTGGGTGTGCGACAGCAGCTGTGCTTCCCTTCCTGCATGCGCATGTGGAGTAGACTGCTTGTGATTCCACTGACTCCTCTTTCTTGCTCTTGTTTTAATCGCCCTCACCCACCCCCCTCTCCCCTTCGCCCTCCCTTCGCCCTCCCCTCCCTGAATCTCAGTCCCCTGCGGGCGGCAAGCAACGTGGGGCGCGGAGGGAGCAGCAGAGGCACCAGCGGAGGCAGCAGCAGCGGGAGCAGCAGAGGCAGCAGCGGAGGCAGCAGCGGAGGCAGTAGTGGACCACCGAGTTGCCTTAAGAGCGCTTCTCAAGGGACAGCAGCGCCCTTCACACTCAAACCAACAGATAAGTATCTCTCCACCACTCACCTTTCCTCTGCCTCTAGCCGCTTTTCCGCTTGTCGTTCCAGCTGCTTCCTGTTCTGCTGCCTCGTCGTTCTAGCTGCCTGTAGCACACCCAAGTCCCACCCTTTTCCGTTTTAGAGGTTCAGGTTATCAGGTAACCCCCTTGGTACGTGCAAAACTTCTTTCCCCTGGTTCCCTGGTACGGTAAGGCGAAGGTCTCCCACTCCCCTTGGGTGTGCTACAGAAGCTACTCCTCCCCTCTTCTATTCGCATCTGGACCAGACTGCGTGTGACTCGATGGCACTCTTCCCACTTGCTCTTGATTCTAATCATCCCTCCTCTCCTTCCCTCTCCCACCCCCCACTTCCCCTCCCTGACTCTCAGTGTCCTGCTGGCATCAAGGACCATCGCTTCTCAAGGGACATGGGGCGCGGAGGCAGCAGCAGAGGGAGCAGCAGCAGAGGGAGCAGCAGCAGAGGGAGCAGCAGCAGAGGGAGCAGCAGCAGAGGGAGCAGCAGCAGAGGGTCTTCATGGGCTCGCCAGCAACCAAGAAACAGATGAGTATCCCTTCACCAGTAACTTCGCCTTAACCCCTGTCTATTTCCCCGCTTCTCATGTTGCATGCTGCTTGTTGCGTATGCATTGCTCGCCCATTTGGCTGCTTTCAGCTGACGTCACTCATCCGCATCTGCATCTGCTGCTTCCACTCACCCACTCATTCCCGCCCTCCTGCCCTTCCTACCCCCTCCTCTGCCCACCGCCCGCCCCCCAGGACCCCAGGGAGCAGCGCGCAGCGCCCAGCGCCCTGCGGCCAGCAAGCAGCGTGCGGAGGGGAGTGCAGCTGCTGCTCCCACCCGCGTGCTTCAACCCGCTTCCACTGCGCCCATCTGCACCGCACTGCACCGCACCGCAGCTAAGTATCTCAACCTGCTCCCCACCACCTGCCATGCTCCTTCATCCCTTGGCCTTTTCAGCCACTGGCTTCCTTGCTCTTAGCTCGTACCTCGTTTCTTGCAATGTCATCTGGTGCTCTGCTTGGTCCTTTCGCCCCTGCTGCATTTTTGCTTCTTGACTGGCTCTCCAACCATCACCTACTAATCGCCTTCTCTGCACCCTCCCCACCCCGCCCCAGCAGGCTCGTTGGCAACTGCTGGTGGTGATGGTGGAGGGTGTTGGTGAGTGGTGGTGGTGGTGTTGGTGGCGGTGGTGGTGGCGGTGGCGGTGGTTGGTGGTGGTGGTGGTGGTGGGTGGAGGGTGGAGAGTGGTGGTTGGGGGGGGAGCCTTGGGACTGGATGCCAATAGCCGCACGTTTAAAGCTCGCGTCTCAAATTTCACCCTTCCGACCAAGTGTTAAACGCTTGGGATCCGGTAACAGCTGGGTTTGTCGCAAAGCACACCAAGGCAAGGGGTGGTTTGGGAAGGTTGGTTGGGAGAGGTTTGAAACAGGGCCTCGTTCCAGGCAAAACCAACTCCAAAGGGAAACAACGTGTTGCAAAGTTGGTTGGGACAGGAATACGACAACGCAGGTTGGGAAACACATCTGCACGAACCAATCTACAGGTGTACAGAAAAACGTGCGACAACAGAGGCATCGTCGCACACTTCCCCGTGCAAACCAAGCATTTACAGCTCTCAGAATTATGAGACTCAGAACTCTCAACTTTGACAAAACGGTTCGTGTAGGCACCAGTTCAAGTGTTTTACCAGCCATATGCCACGTCTTTTAGTATAGCTAGCCTTGAAAACTCAGTCGCGATCATGATGTAGGGGAAACCGTGCGCCTATAGACCTTGGCGCATTCCGTGACCCGCATTCTCTAAGCCCGAACACGGGAAAATCATCAAATTTAGCGTGTCCAATCCCCACCTTCGTCCTCTCCTCGCCAAAAACTGCCGGCGTGGGGTTCATCGCCATTCATCAACCGCCCTTATTAGGTGAAAGGGGAAGGTCGCAGTAGCATGAAGGGTGGAAAGGACGATAGGGACGAGCCAAACGCGGCAAACGCGGCAATGGGGCGATATCACCGAAGTCGCGGGACTAAGGCCCGCCGAGTGACGCGGGAAAGGTGTGTACCCTGCCGGTGAGCGCGCGCACACCTCCCTTCAAGGGGCGCGCACCCAGCTGTAAGCAGCGCGCACACCGCAAGCAGCTGAGTGCGCCCCGCTGTAGGCATCACGCGCCACCTGAGCCTCAGCGCTCGCCCCGCTATAGGCATGAGGCGCCTCTTTAGCATCAGCGCGAATGCGCCTGTAATCTCACGCGCCATTCGTCACGTAATCGCGCATGGTGCGGGTATGTCAAGCACTACATGAGAGGGGGGAGGAGGAGAGGACAGAGGGGGGGAGCCTTGGGACTGGATGCCAATAGCCGCACGTTTAAAGCTCGCGTCTCAAATTTCACCCTTCCGACCAAGTGTTAAACGCTTGGGATCCGGTAACAGCTGGGTTTGTCGCAAAGCACACCAAGGCAAGGGGTGGTTTGGGAAGGTTGGTTGGGAGAGGTTTGAAACAGGGCCTCGTTCCAGGCAAAACCAACTCCAAAGGGAAACAACGTGTTGCAAAGTTGGTTGGGACAGGAATACGACAACGCAGGTTGGGAAACACACCTGCACGAACCAATCTACAGGTGTACAGAAAAACGTGCGACAACAGAGGCATCGTCGCACACTTCCCCGTGCAAACCAAGCATTTACAGCTCTCAGAATTATGAGACTCAGAACTCTCAACTTTGACAAAACGGTTCGTGTAGGCACCAGTTCAAGTGTTTTACCAGCCATATGCCACGTCTTTTAGTATAGCTAGCCTTGAAAACTCAGTCGCGATCATGATGTAGGGGAAACCGTGCGCCTATAGACCTTGGCGCATTCCGTGACCCGCATTCTCTAAGCCCGAACACGGGAAAATCATCAAATTTAGCGTGTCCAATCCCCACCTTCGTCCTCTCCTCGCCAAAAACTGCCGGCGTGGGGTTCATCGCCATTCATCAACCGCCCTTATTAGGTGAAAGGGGAAGGTCGCAGTAGCATGAAGGGTGGAAAGGACGATAGGGACGAGCCAAACGCGGCAAACGCGGCAATGGGGCGATATCACCGAAGTCGCGGGACTAAGGCCCGCCGAGTGACGCGGGAAAGGTGTGTACCCTGCCGGTGAGCGCGCGCACACCTCCCTTCAAGGGGCGCGCACCCAGCTGTAAGCAGCGCGCACACCGCAAGCAGCTGAGTGCGCCCCGCTGTAGGCATCACGCGCCACCTGAGCCTCAGCGCTCGCCCCGCTATAGGCATGAGGCGCCTCTTTAGCATCAGCGCGAATGCGCCTGTAATCTCACGCGCCATTCGTCACGTAATCGCGCATGGTGCGGGTATGTCAAGCACTACATGAGAGGGGGGAGGAGGAGAGGACAGAGGGGGGGAGCCTTGGGACTGGATGCCAATAGCCGCACGTTTAAAGCTCGCGTCTCAAATTTCACCCTTCCGACCAAGTGTTAAACGCTTGGGATCCGGTAACAGCTGGGTTTGTCGCAAAGCACACCAAGGCAAGGGGTGGTTTGGGAAGGTTGGTTGGGAGAGGTTTGAAACAGGGCCTCGTTCCAGGCAAAACCAACTCCAAAGGGAAACAACGTGTTGCAAAGTTGGTTGGGACAGGAATACGACAACGCAGGTTGGGAAACACACCTGCACGAACCAATCTACAGGTGTACAGAAAAACGTGCGACAACAGAGGCATCGTCGCACACTTCCCCGTGCAAACCAAGCATTTACAGCTCTCAGAATTATGAGACTCAGAACTCTCAACTTTGACAAAACGGTTCGTGTAGGCACCAGTTCAAGTGTTTTACCAGCCATATGCCACGTCTTTTAGTATAGCTAGCCTTGAAAACTCAGTCGCGATCATGATGTAGGGGAAACCGTGCGCCTATAGACCTTGGCGCATTCCGTGACCCGCATTCTCTAAGCCCGAACACGGGAAAATCATCAAATTTAGCGTGTCCAATCCCCACCTTCGTCCTCTCCTCGCCAAAAACTGCCGGCGTGGGGTTCATCGCCATTCATCAACCGCCCTTATTAGGTGAAAGGGGAAGGTCGCAGTAGCATGAAGGGTGGAAAGGACGATAGGGACGAGCCAAACGCGGCAAACGCGGCAATGGGGCGATATCACCGAAGTCGCGGGACTAAGGCCCGCCGAGTGACGCGGGAAAGGTGTGTACCCTGCCGGTGAGCGCGCGCACACCTCCCTTCAAGGGGCGCGCACCCAGCTGTAAGCAGCGCGCACACCGCAAGCAGCTGAGTGCGCCCCGCTGTAGGCATCACGCGCCACCTGAGCCTCAGCGCTCGCCCCGCTATAGGCATGAGGCGCCTCTTTAGCATCAGCGCGAATGCGCCTGTAATCTCACGCGCCATTCGTCACGTAATCGCGCATGGTGCGGGTATGTCAAGCACTACATGAGAGGGGGGAGGAGGAGAGGACAGAGGGGGGGAGCCTTGGGACTGGATGCCAATAGCCGCACGTTTAAAGCTCGCGTCTCAAATTTCACCCTTCCGACCAAGTGTTAAACGCTTGGGATCCGGTAACAGCTGGGTTTGTCGCAAAGCACACCAAGGCAAGGGGTGGTTTGGGAAGGTTGGTTGGGAGAGGTTTGAAACAGGGCCTCGTTCCAGGCAAAACCAACTCCAAAGGGAAACAACGTGTTGCAAAGTTGGTTGGGACAGGAATACGACAACGCAGGTTGGGAAACACACCTGCACGAACCAATCTACAGGTGTACAGAAAAACGTGCGACAACAGAGGCATCGTCGCACACTTCCCCGTGCAAACCAAGCATTTACAGCTCTCAGAATTATGAGACTCAGAACTCTCAACTTTGACAAAACGGTTCGTGTAGGCACCAGTTCAAGTGTTTTACCAGCCATATGCCACGTCTTTTAGTATAGCTAGCCTTGAAAACTCAGTCGCGATCATGATGTAGGGGAAACCGTGCGCCTATAGACCTTGGCGCATTCCGTGACCCGCATTCTCTAAGCCCGAACACGGGAAAATCATCAAATTTAGCGTGTCCAATCCCCACCTTCGTCCTCTCCTCGCCAAAAACTGCCGGCGTGGGGTTCATCGCCATTCATCAACCGCCCTTATTAGGTGAAAGGGGAAGGTCGCAGTAGCATGAAGGGTGGAAAGGACGATAGGGACGAGCCAAACGCGGCAAACGCGGCAATGGGGCGATATCACCGAAGTCGCGGGACTAAGGCCCGCCGAGTGACGCGGGAAAGGTGTGTACCCTGCCGGTGAGCGCGCGCACACCTCCCTTCAAGGGGCGCGCACCCAGCTGTAAGCAGCGCGCACACCGCAAGCAGCTGAGTGCGCCCCGCTGTAGGCATCACGCGCCACCTGAGCCTCAGCGCTCGCCCCGCTATAGGCATGAGGCGCCTCTTTAGCATCAGCGCGAATGCGCCTGTAATCTCACGCGCCATTCGTCACGTAATCGCGCATGGTGCGGGTATGTCAAGCACTACATGAGAGGGGGGAGGAGGAGAGGACAGAGGGGGGGAGAAGGTGCGCTGAGAGGGGGGAGGAGGAGAGGACAGAGGGGGGGAGAAGGTGCGCTGAGAGGGGGGGAGACCCGGTGCTACCCCTCCTATCCCCCCCTGCTTCTCCTCCTTTCCCCCCGGTGCTACCCCTCCTTCCCTGCTTCCCCCCATCCCCTTCCCTGCTTCCCCCCATCCCCTCCCCTTCTTCCCCCCATCCCCTTCCCAGCTTCCCCCCATCCCCTTCCCTGCTTCCCCCCATCCCCTTTCCTGCTTCCCCCCATCCCCTGGCACCCGCACTCTCACTCTCCTTTCCTCCCGCACTCTCTCTCTCCGTCCTCTCCCACTCGCACTCTCCTTCCCCCCACCCTCTGCCCAGTTGTCACCTGCCCTCCCAATGCCTGCCTTTCCCTCCCTGCCCTGCGCTTTCCTTCCCCATCCCTTCTCAACCCTTCCCTTCCTTTTCATGCCCTCCCCTTCCCCCTCACTCCTCACCTTCCACCCTCTAGTTCCCATGCACGTGCACCCATCACTGTCTCCCCATACATTATTTCATCATGTGCGCTTGCTTGTGTTCCCTTGCAGTTGTTCCCTTGGCACCTCACACCACCTCCCCCATGTTCATTCACACAATTCTTTCTGCCTACTCCACTCCCCTAATTTTCAGTGGTGAAGCAGAAGAGCAAGCTGAGGCGCAGCTAAAGCTAGTCCATGCTTTACACCGTACCACCACCTGTTTCTTGTGTGTTGTATGCAATCATGTTCTGCGGGGGGGGAGGAGGAGAGGACAGAGGGGGGAAGGAAGGGTGATATACCAGTTTGCGATAAATTCCCCTAATTTCCCCCCAATCCCCCCTCCGCTCCCTCTCATTCCCCCCTCTGCTCCCTGTCATTCCCCCCCCCCTGCTCCCTCTCATTCCCCCCTCTGCTCCCTCTCATTCCCCCCTCTGCTCCCTCTCATTCCCCCCTCTGCTCCCTATCATCCCCCCCCCCCCCCTGTTCCCTCTCATTCCCCCCTCCGCTCCCTCTCATTCCCCCCTCTGCTCCCTCTCATTCCCCCCTCTGCTCCCTATCATCCCCCCCCCCCTGTTCCCTCTCATTCCCCCCTCTGCTCCCTGTCATTCCCCCCCCCCTGTTCCCTCTCATTCCCCCCTCTGCTCCCTCTCATTCCCCCCTCTGCTCCCTCTCATTCCCCCCTCTGCTCCCTGTTATCCCCCCCTCCGCTCCCCATAAATTACAGCTCTGCTTTCCCATCAATTCCCCTACTGCACCAGGTCAATACAGAACCCCCTCTGCTATAAAATAATTTCCCCTTGTGCTCCCCATCAATTTACTCACTCCTTCCCCTCATTTCCCCCTTTCCCTCCCCTCCTTTTCAGCCTCCCTCTTCTCCAGCTGCTTCAGCCTTGACACTCAGGATTTTGTCAGAACTGGTCCGCCACGCATGAATTTTGTTAAGCTTTAGCTATTAAATAGTACCGGTTTGACAAGTACCCATGACATGTATCAATGTTGGATGCTTCTTTATAAAAATCACTTCAGTGTTTAGAATACTGAACTGAGCCATTCAGTTGATCACTACAAAGAAGTGCAACAAAGGTTTCCAGACAAGTCACCTTGCCTTCCAGACACAGCAGGTGCAGCAGAGGCAGCGAGGGAGGAGGGCAGGCCATAGCTGCCCTGGCGCCACCCACCCCCCACCTGCACCACACGCATCGCCTCATACCCCGCCACTGCCCACTCCCCCTGCACGCCCTGACTCGAACCAACTGCGCCCCCCACTGCCTTCTCGCCTCCACTGCCAGCATCTGCATCAGCAGGCTTTGTGTGTGGCGGCAGTGGCAGGAGGGCTGTTGCTTGTGTGCGACCAGGTGCGATGGCGGAGAGGGACGTCCACAAGCAGATGGACGAGAGGGCGTATGGCGGCGTGAAGGCGGGTGGGGGTGGTGAGGTGAGGGTGAAGGAGGGGGGAGTGGCTGGTAGCAGCGGCTGCAGATTCCACTGCACAAATGGGTTCAGAGCGGTGCAGTTGGTGTACGGCTCTCCTGAGGGTGAAGGATGGGGACAGGAGGGCAGGAAGAGGGATGGGGTAGAGTGGAGATGAGAGGGGAAAGGGGAGACAAGATGAGCACTCAGAAATAGAGCACAGAATCAAGGCAGAGGGTAATCAAGTGGAGGCGAGGAGGCGGGCAGCGAGCAGCAGCGAGTGGCCCACAAGCGCTACTGAAGCATCCACCCTGCTTCATCCCCACCTCTCACCTTCCCCACTGCCCTGGGAGCGGCTCTATAACCCCCCCCTCCCGCCCCTTCCCACTGCTCAGCACCCTGTCCTCCTTGTGTTCTGCCACTAAGCAGTGGCAGCAGGCAATCATACATCATGGTGATAATCAAGCACAAGGAATTCACCCACTCAGCTCGCACCCACACCACCATCCTTCCAAAACCCATGCCCCCTCTCCCCTCCTTGGCCTGCCCGCCGCGCATGCTCCTCCCACACTATCTGAACCGCCTTGGGGTTGGCCCCCGCTGCTTCTACCTCTGCTGGCTCTATTCCCTGGTGTGCAAGTCATCTCACTGCCTCCCACTGCTGCTTGGTCACTGCATTGTGTAATGGAGTCCCTGGGGGAGGGCAGAGGGCGGAGGGCAGAGAGCGGGGGGCGGATGGTGGATGAGAGAAGGCGGAGGGATACAAAGAGGAGGAAAGCGGCTCTGGAAGCAGATGCAGAGCCAGAGCAATTCAAGCGGGGTGCAGAGGGCACCGCAGGGTAGAGCGCATGAAGGCAAGAGGGCTAAGAAGCTGGGTGGAGAAAGAAACGAGCGAAGCACTTTCTACCGTTCTTGCATTGAACCAATCATGGCACTCACAGCCGCAAGGCACTCACAGCCGCCAGGCACGCACAGCCGCCAGCAGGCACATGCAGTCCACGTGGCCGCCATACGCCGCCACGTGCAGTGGCGTGGTGGCGTTGCGCGTGGTGGCGTTGCGCGGTGGTTGGTGGTGGTGGTGGTGGTGGGTGGAGGGTGGAGAGTGGTGGTTGGGGGGGGAGCCTTGGGACTGGATGCCAATAGCCGCACGTTTAAAGCTCGCGTCTCAAATTTCACCCTTCCGACCAAGTGTTAAACGCTTGGGATCCGGTAACAGCTGGGTTTGTCGCAAAGCACACCAAGGCAAGGGGTGGTTTGGGAAGGTTGGTTGGGAGAGGTTTGAAACAGGGCCTCGTTCCAGGCAAAACCAACTCCAAAGGGAAACAACGTGTTGCAAAGTTGGTTGGGACAGGAATACGACAACGCAGGTTGGGAAACACACCTGCACGAACCAATCTACAGGTGTACAGAAAAACGTGCGACAACAGAGGCATCGTCGCACACTTCCCCGTGCAAACCAAGCATTTACAGCTCTCAGAATTATGAGACTCAGAACTCTCAACTTTGACAAAACGGTTCGTGTAGGCACCAGTTCAAGTGTTTTACCAGCCATATGCCACGTCTTTTAGTATAGCTAGCCTTGAAAACTCAGTCGCGATCATGATGTAGGGGAAACCGTGCGCCTATAGACCTTGGCGCATTCCGTGACCCGCATTCTCTAAGCCCGAACACGGGAAAATCATCAAATTTAGCGTGTCCAATCCCCACCTTCGTCCTCTCCTCGCCAAAAACTGCCGGCGTGGGGTTCATCGCCATTCATCAACCGCCCTTATTAGGTGAAAGGGGAAGGTCGCAGTAGCATGAAGGGTGGAAAGGACGATAGGGACGAGCCAAACGCGGCAAACGCGGCAATGGGGCGATATCACCGAAGTCGCGGGACTAAGGCCCGCCGAGTGACGCGGGAAAGGTGTGTACCCTGCCGGTGAGCGCGCGCACACCTCCCTTCAAGGGGCGCGCACCCAGCTGTAAGCAGCGCGCACACCGCAAGCAGCTGAGTGCGCCCCGCTGTAGGCATCACGCGCCACCTGAGCCTCAGCGCTCGCCCCGCTATAGGCATGAGGCGCCTCTTTAGCATCAGCGCGAATGCGCCTGTAATCTCACGCGCCATTCGTCACGTAATCGCGCATGGTGCGGGTATGTCAAGCACTACATGAGAGGGGGGAGGAGGAGAGGACAGAGGGGGGGAGCCTTGGGACTGGATGCCAATAGCCGCACGTTTAAAGCTCGCGTCTCAAATTTCACCCTTCCGACCAAGTGTTAAACGCTTGGGATCCGGTAACAGCTGGGTTTGTCGCAAAGCACACCAAGGCAAGGGGTGGTTTGGGAAGGTTGGTTGGGAGAGGTTTGAAACAGGGCCTCGTTCCAGGCAAAACCAACTCCAAAGGGAAACAACGTGTTGCAAAGTTGGTTGGGACAGGAATACGACAACGCAGGTTGGGAAACACACCTGCACGAACCAATCTACAGGTGTACAGAAAAACGTGCGACAACAGAGGCATCGTCGCACACTTCCCCGTGCAAACCAAGCATTTACAGCTCTCAGAATTATGAGACTCAGAACTCTCAACTTTGACAAAACGGTTCGTGTAGGCACCAGTTCAAGTGTTTTACCAGCCATATGCCACGTCTTTTAGTATAGCTAGCCTTGAAAACTCAGTCGCGATCATGATGTAGGGGAAACCGTGCGCCTATAGACCTTGGCGCATTCCGTGACCCGCATTCTCTAAGCCCGAACACGGGAAAATCATCAAATTTAGCGTGTCCAATCCCCACCTTCGTCCTCTCCTCGCCAAAAACTGCCGGCGTGGGGTTCATCGCCATTCATCAACCGCCCTTATTAGGTGAAAGGGGAAGGTCGCAGTAGCATGAAGGGTGGAAAGGACGATAGGGACGAGCCAAACGCGGCAAACGCGGCAATGGGGCGATATCACCGAAGTCGCGGGACTAAGGCCCGCCGAGTGACGCGGGAAAGGTGTGTACCCTGCCGGTGAGCGCGCGCACACCTCCCTTCAAGGGGCGCGCACCCAGCTGTAAGCAGCGCGCACACCGCAAGCAGCTGAGTGCGCCCCGCTGTAGGCATCACGCGCCACCTGAGCCTCAGCGCTCGCCCCGCTATAGGCATGAGGCGCCTCTTTAGCATCAGCGCGAATGCGCCTGTAATCTCACGCGCCATTCGTCACGTAATCGCGCATGGTGCGGGTATGTCAAGCACTACATGAGAGGGGGGAGGAGGAGAGGACAGAGGGGGGGAGAAGGTGCGCTGAGAGGGGGGAGGAGGAGAGGACAGAGGGGGGGAGAAGGTGCGCTGAGAGGGGGGGAGACCCGGTGCTACCCCTCCTATCCCCCCCTGCTTCTCCTCCTTTCCCCCCGGTGCTACCCCTCCTTCCCTGCTTCCCCCCATCCCCTTCCCTGCTTCCCCCCATCCCCTCCCCTTCTTCCCCCCATCCCCTTCCCAGCTTCCCCCCATCCCCTTCCCTGCTTCCCCCCATCCCCTTTCCTGCTTCCCCCCATCCCCTGGCACCCGCACTCTCACTCTCCTTTCCTCCCGCACTCTCTCTCTCCGTCCTCTCCCACTCGCACTCTCCTTCCCCCCACCCTCTGCCCAGTTGTCACCTGCCCTCCCAATGCCTGCCTTTCCCTCCCTGCCCTGCGCTTTCCTTCCCCATCCCTTCTCAACCCTTCCCTTCCTTTTCATGCCCTCCCCTTCCCCCTCACTCCTCACCTTCCACCCTCTAGTTCCCATGCACGTGCACCCATCACTGTCTCCCCATACATTATTTCATCATGTGCGCTTGCTTGTGTTCCCTTGCAGTTGTTCCCTTGGCACCTCACACCACCTCCCCCATGTTCATTCACACAATTCTTTCTGCCTACTCCACTCCCCTAATTTTCAGTGGTGAAGCAGAAGAGCAAGCTGAGGCGCAGCTAAAGCTAGTCCATGCTTTACACCGTACCACCACCTGTTTCTTGTGTGTTGTATGCAATCATGTTCTGCGGGGGGGGAGGAGGAGAGGACAGAGGGGGGAAGGAAGGGTGATATACCAGTTTGCGATAAATTCCCCTAATTTCCCCCCAATCCCCCCTCCGCTCCCTCTCATTCCCCCCTCTGCTCCCTGTCATTCCCCCCCCCCTGCTCCCTCTCATTCCCCCCTCTGCTCCCTCTCATTCCCCCCTCTGCTCCCTCTCATTCCCCCCTCTGCTCCCTATCATCCCCCCCCCCCCCCCTGTTCCCTCTCATTCCCCCCTCCGCTCCCTCTCATTCCCCCCTCTGCTCCCTCTCATTCCCCCCTCTGCTCCCTATCATCCCCCCCCCCCTGTTCCCTCTCATTCCCCCCTCTGCTCCCTGTCATTCCCCCCCCCCTGTTCCCTCTCATTCCCCCCTCTGCTCCCTCTCATTCCCCCCTCTGCTCCCTCTCATTCCCCCCTCTGCTCCCTGTTATCCCCCCCTCCGCTCCCCATAAATTACAGCTCTGCTTTCCCATCAATTCCCCTACTGCACCAGGTCAATACAGAACCCCCTCTGCTATAAAATAATTTCCCCTTGTGCTCCCCATCAATTTACTCACTCCTTCCCCTCATTTCCCCCTTTCCCTCCCCTCCTTTTCAGCCTCCCTCTTCTCCAGCTGCTTCAGCCTTGACACTCAGGATTTTGTCAGAACTGGTCCGCCACGCATGAATTTTGTTAAGCTTTAGCTATTAAATAGTACCGGTTTGACAAGTACCCATGACATGTATCAATGTTGGATGCTTCTTTATAAAAATCACTTCAGTGTTTAGAATACTGAACTGAGCCATTCAGTTGATCACTACAAAGAAGTGCAACAAAGGTTTCCAGACAAGTCACCTTGCCTTCCAGACACAGCAGGTGCAGCAGAGGCAGCGAGGGAGGAGGGCAGGCCATAGCTGCCCTGGCGCCACCCACCCCCCACCTGCACCACACGCATCGCCTCATACCCCGCCACTGCCCACTCCCCCTGCACGCCCTGACTCGAACCAACTGCGCCCCCCACTGCCTTCTCGCCTCCACTGCCAGCATCTGCATCAGCAGGCTTTGTGTGTGGCGGCAGTGGCAGGAGGGCTGTTGCTTGTGTGCGACCAGGTGCGATGGCGGAGAGGGACGTCCACAAGCAGATGGACGAGAGGGCGTATGGCGGCGTGAAGGCGGGTGGGGGTGGTGAGGTGAGGGTGAAGGAGGGGGGAGTGGCTGGTAGCAGCGGCTGCAGATTCCACTGCACAAATGGGTTCAGAGCGGTGCAGTTGGTGTACGGCTCTCCTGAGGGTGAAGGATGGGGACAGGAGGGCAGGAAGAGGGATGGGGTAGAGTGGAGATGAGAGGGGAAAGGGGAGACAAGATGAGCACTCAGAAATAGAGCACAGAATCAAGGCAGAGGGTAATCAAGTGGAGGCGAGGAGGCGGGCAGCGAGCAGCAGCGAGTGGCCCACAAGCGCTACTGAAGCATCCACCCTGCTTCATCCCCACCTCTCACCTTCCCCACTGCCCTGGGAGCGGCTCTATAACCCCCCCCTCCCGCCCCTTCCCACTGCTCAGCACCCTGTCCTCCTTGTGTTCTGCCACTAAGCAGTGGCAGCAGGCAATCATACATCATGGTGATAATCAAGCACAAGGAATTCACCCACTCAGCTCGCACCCACACCACCATCCTTCCAAAACCCATGCCCCCTCTCCCCTCCTTGGCCTGCCCGCCGCGCATGCTCCTCCCACACTATCTGAACCGCCTTGGGGTTGGCCCCCGCTGCTTCTACCTCTGCTGGCTCTATTCCCTGGTGTGCAAGTCATCTCACTGCCTCCCACTGCTGCTTGGTCACTGCATTGTGTAATGGAGTCCCTGGGGGAGGGCAGAGGGCGGAGGGCAGAGAGCGGGGGGCGGATGGTGGATGAGAGAAGGCGGAGGGATACAAAGAGGAGGAAAGCGGCTCTGGAAGCAGATGCAGAGCCAGAGCAATTCAAGCGGGGTGCAGAGGGCACCGCAGGGTAGAGCGCATGAAGGCAAGAGGGCTAAGAAGCTGGGTGGAGAAAGAAACGAGCGAAGCACTTTCTACCGTTCTTGCATTGAACCAATCATGGCACTCACAGCCGCAAGGCACTCACAGCCGCCAGGCACGCACAGCCGCCAGCAGGCACATGCAGTCCACGTGGCCGCCATACGCCGCCACGTGCAGTGGCGTGGTGGCGTTGCGCGTGCTGCACACCCCCGCTGGCATGCCCATGCGCAACAGCGCCTGCAGCTGCAGGCACATGCATGGGAGAACGGCGGGGAGGGAGAGAAGCGGGCAGCAGGGTGAGTGCGGTCCATGCCTGCGACATTATTGAAGGTGCATGTGAGTGCAGGCACGTGGACGGGGAGGGATGAGTGCACACGCGTGATGGACGGTGGGTTCAGAGAGTGTTGAGCGGGCTGCATGGCTGTGCTGCATGGGTGAGAGCTGGTGCATGGCTGTGCTGCATGGGTGAGAGCTGGTGCATGGCTGTGCTGCATGGGTGAGAGCTGGTGCATGGCTGTGCTGCATGGGTGAGAGCTGGTGCATGGCTGTGCTGCATGGGTGAGAGCTGGTGCATGGCTGTGCTGCATGGGTGAGAGCTGGTGCATGGCTGTGCTGCATGGGTGAGAGCTGGTGCATGGCTGTGCTGCATGGGTGAGAGCTGGTGCATGGCTGTGCTGCATGGGTGAGAGCTGGTGCATGGCTGTGCTGCATGGGTGAGAGCTGGTGCATGGCTGTGCTGCATGGGTGAGAGCTGGTGCATGGCTGTGCTGCATGGGTGAGAGCTGGTGCATGGCTGTGCTGCATGGGTGAGAGCTGGTGCATGGCTGTGCTGCATGGGTGAGAGCTGGTGCATGGCTGTGCTGCATGGGTGAGAGCTGGTGCATGGCTGTGCTGCATGGGTGAGAGCTGGTGCATGGCTGTGCTGCATGGGTGAGAGCTGGTGCATGGCTGTGCTGCATGGGTGAGAGCTGGTGCATGGCTGTGCTGCATGGGTGAGAGCTGGTGCATGGCTGTGCTGCATGGGTGAGAGCTGGTGCATGGCTGTGCTGCATGGGTGAGAGCTGGTGCATGGCTGTGCTGCATGGGTGAGAGCTGGTGCATGGCTGTGCTGCATGGGTGAGAGCTGGTGCATGGCTGTGCTGCATGGGTGAGAGCTGGTGCATGGCTGTGCTGCATGGGTGAGAGCTGGTGCATGGCTGTGCTGCATGGGTGAGAGCTGGTGCATGGCTGTGCTGCATGGGTGCAGGCGGGGAGGCAGGTGAGACTGACCACGGGGGAGTCACCATTCCGAGCAGCCACATGCATGGCGGTCCAGCCCCACTTGTCCACCACGCCACTCAGCCCCTCTGCTGACTCCACCCCGCATGCCCGCACCACATGCCACAGCCCCTGCCCCTCCTCCTCCCCACCACCCTCACCACTAGTACATCCCCTCCCCCATGCACTCACCTCCCTGTCAAAAGGGACGACGTCTCTCTTCCCCCTCCTCGGGCAGCACCTGCTCTCCCCCTCCATTCCCCCTCCCCATCAACCCGCGCCTTATTCCGCCCACCCCTAATCTCCTTCCGCCCATCCCTGATCTCATTCCGCGCTTCCCTAATCTCATTCCGCCCTTCCATAATCTCATTCCATCATAACTACTCGCATTTCGCCCATCCGCAATCTCATTCCGCTCTTCATACTCTCATTCCGCCCTTCCTACTGTCATCCCTCCCTTCTTAATCTCGTTCCGCCCTTGTTCCTCTCATTCCGCCCTTCTTCCTCTCATACCGCCCTTTTTCCTCTCATTCCGCCTTTCTTCCTCTCATTCCGCCTTTCTTCCTCTCATTCCGCACTTCTTCCTCTTATTCCGCCCTTCTTCCTCATTCCGCCCTTCGTCCTCTCTTTCCGTCCTTTTTCCTCTCCATCCGCCGTTCTTCCTCGCATTCCGCCCCTCGTTCTCTCATCGCGCCCTTCATCCTCTCATTCCGCCCTTCTGCCTCTCAATCCGCCCTTCTTCATCTCACACCGCCCTTCCTACCTGTTTTCGACGTTCCAAATCGCATTACGCAAACCCTAAACTCATTCCGCACATCCCTACTCTCATTCCGCCCGTAGTAGTCGCAATCTGCCCTTCCTAATCTCAATCCGCGTTTTCCACTCTAAATCCGCCCATCCCGTCTCTCATTCCCGATCAAGGAAGATGCTCTCATACTAATCGTAAACGGGGGAAATAATGCTTAGCTGGCTTTCTATTTCGGTGTTACTACGGCTCAGCGACGGGAGTATGGTTGCTTGGCGTGGGCACTCATTTTCTGACTTCACACTTCTGTCAACCTCAAAACGTGATTGCGTCGCCAGGGTGGGTCGCATAGTTCTCAATCAGACGCAAACCTGTCCCCCAAGGCTCGTCTTACACCCAAACCTGCCCACCCAGGTTTGTTTTGGCCTTGAT
Organism: Closterium sp. Naga37s-1; assembly: GCA_947471745.1. NCBI lineage: Eukaryota > Viridiplantae > Streptophyta > Zygnematophyceae > Desmidiales > Closteriaceae > Closterium > Closterium sp. Naga37s-1. The sequence continues at coordinate 1,432,577 of CANJKZ010000261.1, forward strand.
TGTTGGGGAGTTCGCTGTGTTCTTTTCACCCGCTCGTAAAAACTTTCGTCTTTCGTTACCCAATCACGGACGGGCAAACCCAACCAGGTGTTAAACCTTTGGAAATTTGAGACCTGAGCTTTAAGGCATAATGGACGATCACCAGACCCTGCGGCCGGGGGTCTGGTGTGGCTCCCCTCTTGCCACGTCGGTGAGGCTTCAGCTCTCGGGGTCTCCTCTTAGCCCCACTCAGGCGTGGTGGTGGAGTGTGGTGGGAAGTGGTGGAGAGTGGTGGTGGTGGTGGTGGTGGTGGGGTGGAGGAAGGGTGAGGTCCCCTGAGTGAGGGGAGAGCAAGGCAGGGGAGGGATGTTGAACCTCCCAGAGCAAGGCTTGTGAGGGGCAGGGGGAGGGAGGGGGGTTGAAACCCCTGGGTTGAGGCAAGCTAGGGTCAGAGGAACCCCCCTCCTCTGACCTTTGCTTGCCTTAACTCAGGGGTTTCAACCTTCTCTCTTGCCTCACTCGCCTTGCTCTGGGAGGTTCAGCCTCCTTCCCCTGCCTTGTCCTCACCTCACCCAGGTGGTTTCACCCCCCTCTACTGCTACTGTTGATGGTGGAGAGTGGTGGGGAGTGGAGTGCTGGTGGTACAGTGGAGGGAAGTGGAGAGGGGGTGAGCTCCCTGTGAGTGGTTCTTTAGTGACATTTGTGCAGATTGCATGTGTTACTGAATTGCATCCTAGTGGAAAAAAGTAGTTTCGATATTGTAAAAATTTCGAATATGTTGCCAAACGGAAGGTTTAGGCTTGAAATAATTAAATAGGCTCGTCATATCATTTTGTCCTAAATTAATCAAATCCAAATTTCAGAGGACGGAACGGAAGGATGACTCGACTCGACAGCGAGAACGGGAATCACCTGCAGGCCGAAGCAAGAGAGTTTTGCTCAATCCCGCGGAATCGCGCTTCGTTTTATTATCTCCACGTGGCATGTCTTTGATCGCGGGAACCGCGATCTGTTTTATTGTTCCCACAACTTTCAAGAGTAATCTAGTCAAGTTTAGTGGGTCACATGTACTGTGCTGCCCGCGGGCAAAAATAAACCCCTATAGGAAAGGCATGCGTTAGGGATGTATCAACCCCCTAAGGGGGTGTTACATTGCGCGCTGGTCCATTTACAAGGAAATGGACCAGCAAATGCAAGCGAGCACCATTTTAGAGGGATCACTTCCAAAAGTGGTCCCGCTTGGTACCGGGGATCATTTGCGGCGGACCAGCTATGCACAGTACATTGCAGCTTCGAAAACGAAGTGTTGACGAAAACAAAAGTGTACCTGGTCACGCTTGAACAAGATGTCGCAGAGAGCAGTTAATTTTGGCGAAAACATCGAAACGCAATTTTCGCATGCGATTCCCATCGCCTTGGGTCGCTCTGGAAATGGTCCCGCGTGTCGAGCATCGTTTTCGTATGTGCGCCTCGAACTGTACATGCTGGTCCATGGGTGGGTGCAAGTCGGGTCCACACCTGGGCCGTTCGCTGGTCCATGCTGGTCCGTGCTGGTCCACGCATATCCCCTGGGCCGCAGCGGCCCAGCACGGCCCAGCGTAGTTCTTGCGCACATGGCACACCCCCTAACGCATGCCAGGCCCGAATGGGTTTTATGTTTGCCCTCGGGCAGCGTAGTACATGTGACCCACTAAACTTAAGCCCAAGACCTGAATTACAAAAAGAGGAAGGCAAACTGTGCACAGTTTGCCTTCCGAACCCACAGTTGACTTCCCGAGCCAGGCTGGTTACCAGAAAACATTGCGCCAAAAAACACAGAGTCGTAGGGGAGAACAAGTATGGTTGGCGAGAGTCCCAACTGCTCCCTCCTGAAGGAACAACCGCTCAAAGTGTGCACAGTTTGCCTTCTTTCGTAATTCAGGTTGTGCTTGCACCGTTGCGTCCCCCACGCTTCTCCCCACCGTCTCTCACACAACCCCCGGAAAATAGTCACGTATTCATCACAAAAAAATCACATTTCTGTGACTTTCCGTCCTTGTCAAAACCGCGATGTCGCCAACGCTTTCCCCCACCTCTCACACTTTCCCCCACCGTCGCCCTAGCTTTCCGCCACCGTCGCTCACGCTTCCCCTTACCGCTGCTCACGCTCCCTCCTGCCTTCCCCCACGCTTCCCCACACCGTCGCTCGCGCCCTCCCCCACCTTCCCCCACCTTCCCTCACGCTTCCCCGCACATCGCCCACGCTTCCTCCCACCGTCGCCCACGCTTCCTCCCACCGTCGCACACGCTTCCTCCCACCGTCGCCCACGCTTCCTCCCACCGTCGCCCACGCTTCCTCCCACCGTCGCCCACGCTTCCCCCCACCGTCGCCCACGCTGCCTCCCACCGTCGCCCACGCTTCCTCCCACCGTCGCCCACGCTTTCCCCCACCGTCGCCCACGCTTCCTCTCACCGTCGCCCACGCTTTCCCCCACCGTCGCCCACGCTTCCTCCCACCGTCGCCCACGCTTCCTCCCACCGTCGCCCACGCTTCCCCCCACCGTCGCCCACGCTTCCCCGCACCGTCACCCACGCTTCCCCCCACCGTCGCCCATGGCAGGTGGTGGTGCGGCTGTGGAGCAGAGTGTTGGGCGCACACCCAGGGCAGCGCGTGCAGGCGGGCAGCAAGGAGTGCAGTGCTGCAGGGGGCGGGTTAGGGGATGCGGAGCGGGGGAGGCGGGGGTTAGGGAGAGAGGGTGCAGGGATCCTCCTATCCCCCTTATACCCTGCCACACTCTTACCTCCTGCCCTTCTCCCTTACTCCGTTCCGTGGGGCCCCCACAGTCGTCCTCCTCTCCCTCTTTCTTCCTCCCTTCCTCCATCTATCCCACACTCTCTGCCTCACTACCCTCTTTCCCCTTTCTGTTGCCCGTTCTCCCTCCCTTCCTCCCGCCCGCCCATCATCTCCCTAAACCCATCATCTCATCCGCCCATCATCTCATCCGCCCATCATCTCATCCGCCCATCATCTCATCCGCCCATCATCTCATCCGCCCATCATCTCATCCGCCCATCATCTCATCCGCCCATCATCTCATCCGCCCATCATCTCATCCGCCCATCATCTCATCCGCCCATCATCTCATCCGCCCATCATCTCATCCGCCCATCATCTCATCCGCCCATCATCTCATCCGCCCATCATCTCATCCGCCCATCATCTCATCCGCCCATCATCTCATCCGCCCATCATCTCATCCGCCCATCATCTCATCCGCCCATCATCTCATCCGCCCATCATCTCATCCGCCCATCATCTCATCCGCCCATCATCTCATCCGCCCATCATCTCATCCGCCCATCATCTCATCCGCCCATCATCTCATCCGCCCATCATCTCATCCGCCCATCATCTCATCCGCCCATCATCTCATCCGCCCATCCTCTCATCCGCCCATCCTCTCATCCGCCCATCATCTCATCCTCCTTTCCTCTCATCCTCCTTTCCTCTCATCCCCCTATCCTCTCATCCCCCTTTCTCTCATTCGGCCTTCATCCTCCCACCGTCGCCCACGCTTCCCCCCACCGTCGCCCAAGCTTCCCCATAATGTCGCGTACGCTCCCACCGTCGCTCACGCTTTCCCCCACCTTCCCCCACGTTTCTCATCGCCCACGCTTGCTCCCTCCGTCGCCCTCGCTGCCCCCCACTCTCCCTACACCCCCTCCCACCGTCACCCACGCTCCCCCCCACCCTTGTACCCTTCTTTCCTTCTCTCTGATTCTCCCTTCCCCCCGTTCCACCCTTATACCCTGCCACACTTTTACCCCCCTCACTTTCTCCCATCCGCCCTTCCTTCAAGCCTCCCTCCTCCCTACCACGCTCCCACCCACTCTTTCTTTCATCCTCCTGCCTCTCCACCCTACCGCCCTTTTTTTCAAGCTGCCACCTTCCGATCTTCCTATCCTCCGCCTTTCTGTCTGACCCACTTGCCTACTCCCTCCTTGAATTTCTCACATCCTCCCATCCACCCTTTCCCTTCCAAGCCTGTACACTCCTAGCCTGTTTGTATATTTCGATTGTTATTGTTTTGTACGGTATCCTTCCCAGCTGCTTCAACATATGACACACAAAATTTTGTGGTTCGTGTTTGTGCAGGTCTGCCATGCATCCAGTTGTGAAGTGTTTGTTGTTTGATGATAGTGGTATGACAAATAGGTAGCCATGCCATGTATTGATGCTTATGTTTCTATTAATAAAACATTCTCTGCTTCAGAGCAGCCATGCACACGGCCACTACAAAGAAGTTGAACAAAGCATAATAGTGTTTATACCGTATAAAAGTTGTCAACAATGGACTATAGGAACACAATCATCACATTCCTGTTGGGACTCATGGTGCTGGGCACCTGTTCATGGTTCTGTGATAGAACGGGAAGGGAAGAGGGCGTATGGCAGATAAGCGAGGGTTGGATGTGGACGGGGCAGAGGGGTGAGCAAAAGGGGAAAGAGAGTGAGCAGGGGGGAGAAGGGGTCGAGCAGGGGGGAAAGCCAGTAAGCAGGGGAAACCGAGGGGTCTGAACAGGGGAAATAAGAGTAGTGTGGGGAAAAATGGTTGAACGAAGGGGAATTGAGAGTAAACAGGGAGGAAAGGCGGGTGAGTCCAGGGGGAAAGAGAGTGAGCAGAAGGGGAGTGAGCAGGGGGGAAGACAGTGAGCAGGGGGGAAGGGAGTGGGCAGGGGGGAAGAGAGTGAGCAGGGGCGCAGAGTGAGCAGAGGGGGAGAGAGTGAGCAGGGGGGGAGAGAGTGAGCGGGGGGGGGAGGGAGTGAGCGGGGGGGAAGAGAGTGAGCAGAGGGGGAGAGAGTGAGCAGGGGGGAGAGAGAGTGAGCACGGGGGGAGAGTAAGCAGAGGGGGAGAGAGTGAGCAGGGGGGAAGAGAGTGAGCAGGGGGGAGAGAGTGAGCACGGGGGGAGAGTGAGCAGAGGGGGAGAGAATGAGCAGGGGGGGAGAGAGTGAGCACGGGGGGAGAGTGAGCAGAGGGGGAGAGAGTGAGCAGGGGGGGAGAGAGTGAGCGGGGGGGGAGGGAGTGAGCAGGGGGGGAGAGAGTGAGAGAGTGAGCAGCGGAAAGAGATTGAGGGGGGGAGAGATTGAGCAGGGGGGTAGAGAGAGAGTAGGGGAAAGAGATCGAGGGGGGAAGGGATTGAGCAGGGGGGTAGAGAGTGAGGCGAGGGGGAAAGAGAGGAGTGAGAATAGGGGGAAAGGGAGTGTACGTGAGAGAAGAGAGTGAAGGGAGGGGGAGAGAGTGAGCGGAGGGCAGAGCGTGAGCAGGAGAGAGTGAACGGCAATGGGAGGGGTAGTGAGCCCAACGGGCGGGAAGCGAGTGCGACTGGCGGGGAAGCGAGTGCGACGAGCGGGGGAAGCGAGAGCGACGGGCGGGGGAAGCGAGTGCGACGGGCGGGGAGTGCGACGAGCGGGGAGTGCAACGAGCGGGGGAAGCGAGTGCGACGGGCGGGAAGCGAGTGCGACTGGCGGAGAAGCGAGTGCGACTGGCGGGGAGTGCGACGAGCGGGGGAAGCGAGAGCGACGGGCGGGGGAAGCGAGTGCGACGGGCGGGGGAAGCGAGTGCGACAGGCGGGGGAAGCGAGAGCGAGGGGCAGGGGAAGGGAAGGCGCCGGGCGGGAGTAGCGAAGGCGACGGGCGGGAAATGCGATGGGGGAGGGGAAGTGAAGGCGACGGGGGAGTTGAAGTGAAGGCGACGGGGGAGGGGAAGTGAAGGCGACGGGGGAGGGGAAGTGAAGGCGACGGGGGAGGGGAAGTGAAGGCGACGGGGGAGGGGAAGTGAAGGCGACAGGCGTGGAAAGCGAGGGCGACGGGCGGAGCGAAGGCGACGGGCTGGGGTCGCGAAGGCATCGGAATGAGGTCTTGAAGGCGACGAGCTGGGAAAGCGATGGCGAATGAGATCGCCCTCGTGGGACCTTGGGAACGGAAAGCGACGGCGAGGAGAGGTTCACGCTTGGGCGAAGGGTCACGCTATTATTCCCCGCGAGTTTACGCATCAGTTGCACTGAACCTGCATTTCGACACCAGCGAACACTATCTTTGCGCGTCGTCATCGAAATTCGCGCCACACCCATTCGTAAGGCGCCTCTGATTCCCTGCTATCTCTACAGGTATGCTCTATGCCTAGTTATCTGCGTGCTATCTCAAAGTGTGCACAGTTCGGGATGGATGCCCTTTTCTGGTTGTTGTCACAACGACCCCACCCATCGCTCATATTCTTGTATGCGAGACTTCTTTTGTCGCAAATTGGTTTCGCGAGTGAAAGTGCTTCGCACCCCAACCGAACCTCCGTCTGCTTGACTTCCGAACCTATTTTTTCCCGTTGACTTCCATTGAGTAATTCAGGTCTTGGGCTTTAACTAAATAAAAATTGAAATGTGTGGGAACAATAAAACAGATCGCGGTTCCCGCGATCATAGGCAGGCCACGTGGCGATAATAAAACGAAGAGCGATTCCGCGGGAGTGAGTAAAATTCTCCCGAAGCAACCTTGGGAATGTTGCGACTTGACGCAGCGCTTCACAAGAAGGCAGAGTCGATTGCAAGAATCCTAGTAGTAGGCGTTTACCGCCGCCGTTTTTGCAGATCTCTGAAGCCACGTGTCAGTGTCATTCACATCCCCCATGTCTGGGTAGCTCGACGCAATTCAATCGCTAGTCGCATCACACTATCGTGTAGCGACCACGCTGTCAGCAGTCAGTCAGCGCGCTCGTCGGCTCGGCGCCTCCACTCGGCGCAGCGAGGCGCATGTCACGCCGGGAGCGGGCCCACGGCGGTATCCGCCTCCGCGCATTGCTTTCGTCGAAGCGTCGCGAGGGTCTCAGGGTCCCACCAGGAACGAGATAGGGAGAGAGCAATATAGTCTAGGATTTTGGTAGTGAGAGCGCGAGAGCGCGTGAGAGCGGGTGAGAGCGAAAGAGGGATTGTAACGGAGAGTCGTCGGGCATGTCGCGTCCGGGGGTGAAGCAGCTCGGCGCGCATCCGCCGAACGCGCTGGTGGCGGCGGCCGCGGCGCTGCTGGCGGCGGGGCTGCTGCTGCTCGCCGTGCTGCGCGCTGATGTCCTCCCCGCCGCGCACCCCTCGCGCTTCGAGCCGCAGCGCCCGCGCCTCAAAGTGTTCCTCGCGGCGCTGCCGGCGGCATTCAACTTCCGCCTGCTCAAGGTGCGCGCGCGCGCCCCTTCTCCCCTTGAGGAGTCCTTCCCCCTGCCTCCTCCCCCCTTCCCGCGCCTCATACCTGCGCCTCTCGCTATCCCTCCGACACACCCCTGTTCCGCTGTCTCGCTACCCCTCTCTAACGTATCCGACATTGATTTTCCCTGTCAATCGCACGATGTCGTGTATGTGTGCCTGCAGGGGGAATGGATGAGGGACCACCGCGTGCAGCTGCTGACTCAGCACGGCATGCCGCCAGCGTGGGACCTCACCCGCCCCGCGGCCGACTCAGCCTCCTCCGCCACCAACCCATCCGACACCTTAGCTGACGTGGAGGCGCGGTATTGGTCGAAACGGCGATCGCACGCACTGGTGCCGTCGTTCCCAGCAGTGCCATTCGCAGCGGAGCACAGCGCCGAGTACTGGCTCACGCTCTCCCTGCTCTCAGGCACGGCTCCCTCTGTCCACCTTGTGTCGCACGCTCGCGACGCGGACGTGGTGTTCCTGCCGGTCTTCTCCTCGCTGCTGGCCTTTAGCTTCAATGCGACGCCCACCAACCCTGCTGCTCTGCTGCTGGCGTTGAAACCACCTGACGGGACACCTGAGGTGTCTGGAGCACCTGACGCAGCAGCAGCAGCAGGGAGGTTAGCTCCTGTGTTCATGAAGCCGCATCTGAGCGAGGAATTCAGGTGTGCGCTGCTGACTTGGCTGCTGATCTGCATTGTATTTTGTAAACCGTGTGAACATCTCATGGGGCTCAAGATGCCCATGGCATGCGGCCTACTTTACTTCCTTTCCTTCTCTCACGCTCATTGCAGCCCTCTTTCCGACGTCCCTCACCTGGCCTCTTTTGTCCACTCTCGCATTCTCTTTCCTGCAGTCATCTCCTCGATAACCTCGCCAAATGGCTGCATGCTCTAACCGCCAGCGTCAGCGGCAGCACTAGCAGTGGAGGTAGGGCAAGGGCGCAGCCGCGAGTGGTGCTGCCAGTGAGCATGCCGCGTGCTCTGCCTGCCTTCCACGCCCTCCTCCCCTCCCTCTGCACCCTCACCACCGACTTCTCCTTCTCGCCGCTGCAGGTATGCCTGCCCGCCCCGCCAACTGTCGGCTTAAAACGTTTGTGTACTTCGATGTTGCATTTATTTGTTTGTGTGTGCCTATCCATGCTTGTTCGATTGGATGCAGGATGTGAATTTCATGAAGGATGTGATTATACCGTATGCGCCAATAGTGGAGCCTTATCTGGACGACCCTGGTCGCTGGTCTGATCGCACGACTTTGCTTTATTTCCGCGGATCTACAGAGGTCTTCAATAATGTGAGTCAGGGACAGAAAAGCACATCAAGGCCACCAATGTTCATTGATCAGTCTCCTACCACCATCAATGTTCACGGATTAGTCTCCTACTGCAAGCAGTGTTCACGGATTAGTCTCCCGCTACCACCAATGTTCACGGATTAGTCTCCCGCTACCACCAATGTTCACTGATTAGTCTTCCGCTACCACCAATGTTCACGGATTAGTCTCCCGCTACCACCAATGTTCACGGATTAGTCTCCCACTACCACCAATGTTCACGGATTAGTCTCCTACAACCAGCAGTGTTCAATGATCCGTCTCCTACCACCAGCAATGTTCACTGGATAGTCTCCTACTACCACCAATGTTCACTTGTCAGTCTCCTACCACCAGCAATGTTCATTGATCAGTCTCACCATGAATATTCACTGAGCAGTCTGCTACTAACAGCAATGTTCACCGATCCGTCTATTAGTGCCAGCAGTGTCCATTTTCCGGTATCAGTTTCCTACTGTAAGCAATTTTCACTGATGAGTAATTTACTGGCACCAACATATCCTCTCGGGTTTTTTTCTCTCCTTTCTTATTCTACGTCCCTCCGTTTTCAGGGCAGGGAACTGCGGCGAAGCTTGGCAAAGCTGTTTGAAGCCCCCCAGTGGAAGCAAGGAGTGGTGTTTGAGGCAGTGGAGCGGAGGGATGAGAGCGAGGTGACCGTGGAGGACGTGCAGGCCATGCAGCATGCCATGCGCCGCAGCCGCTTCTGCCTCGTGCCTGAAGGTGCTGTCCATGCAGCTCGTACTTATGATGGCACGCATCCATGTGGTTGCCATGTGTATGCTCACATTCTAGGTAGCATTTCAAGAATCACCCTTCGGTACACCCCCCGCTACACATCAGCAAACAGTTACCATTTCTCCCCACATGCATCAATTCAGGCAACACGGTGTCTTCCTCGCGCCTCTTTAACGCGATGGTGAGCGGGTGCATCCCAGTGGTGGTGAGCGACAGCATCCTGCTGCCCTTCGAAGACCTCATTGACTTCACTCGCTTCGCCCTCTTCCTGCCCTCCCACCTCCCAAATTTTCCTGCATACATCCCCATGTGCAGGCAACACGGTGTCATCTTCACGCCTCTTCAACGCGGTGGTGAGCGGGTGCATCCCAGTGGTGGTGAGCGACAGCATCCTGCTGCCGTTCGAAGACCTCATTGACTACTCGCGCTTCGCCCTCTTCGTGCCCTCGCACCTCGCCACGCGCTCCGGCTACCTGGCGTCCGTACTGCGCGTGGACGAGAGCAAGTGGAGGGCCATGTGGGAGGAGATGCGGCAGGTAACCCTCTCATTCTTGCATTTAACTGTCTCGCTCTTGCATGGTAACTGTCTGATTTCTGCATGCTAACCATCTCGCTGGCCTAGAGGGTTACTTATTTTCCCTCTTGCGGTTCAGAAAGCAGAAACAGCTGGAAAGGACTTGACATTGCAAGCGCTGTTACACTTCAGCTCTGCTCTTCACCCCCATTTCCCACTTGGCCCTCCTCCCACATTCCGTCCCCCCTTTCCCGTTATCCCTTGCCCCGGTGACACCAGGTGCAGCGGCATTTCATATTCAGCAGCCCGGCAGTGGAGGGTGGTGCGGAGGACATGGTGTGGCAGGCACTGCTGCGCAAGCAGGCCAGGGAGGCTGCTGCGAGGGAGAGAGCCGCATGGCAGGGGGGGCACGTGGGAACCGAGGGAGGGGGAAACCAGGGCGGGGGGAACCAGGGAGGGGGGAAGGTGGCAGGGGGAGGCGGGGCAGGGAGAGACGGGGCGGGGTCGGGGGGAGGTGAGGTGGGGGTGATGGATGAGAGCATGCTTCCGGAGTTCATGGTGCGGCGCCATAGGATGATGACAGGCATGCTGGCTGCTGTGGGGCTCAACAGTAGTGCTTGGCGGGTGAGGGAGCGAGGGGACTTCACTGCTAGGCAGATGGCGGAGGAGAGAATAGGTGGAGGCAGGACTAGGCGTGACTAGCATGGGAGGAGTTAGGAACGGTGTACAGTACAGGTAAGGAGCTGCATAAATGAACTTGAAATATAGGAGCTCTATAATAAAACCCAAGCTGGAACAACAGACAGTTTCTAACTCATTCCCCCTCTCCTAATGAATACTGATGTAACAACATTCTAGACTGATCATGGCACAAGCAGTGCAATTCGGGCTGTCCATGCCATGGCAAGTCACAGCCCATGCCGTCTCATCTGCCATCTATCTATGAGGTTACCATGACGCCTCGCATGCCCCCCTGAACCGTGTTGGCATGTACATGTTCCACTGAAGCGTATCATCTCATCTCCCGCACAGCCGTGTCATGTGCCGAGTCAGCAAAGCAGGATCCCGAATCACCATGTCACTCAAACCGGGGTACGCAGCACGAGCCCTCCTCCCTCCATCGCCGCTCATACTCCCATCTCCGCCAAACCCGGCGGACGAAGCGTCTCCATTCTCTCCACTCTTGCCGATCTCGCCTCTCTCCCCCTCAACCTCTTGCCACGCGCGCCACCCTGTCCGCGACAGCAGCCGCTGCACGAGCAGTAATTCGCACGCCAGCACGAGCACCGCCGCCGCCGCCTCTATCGCGAGCACCCACGCGAATCGCATGGCGGGGAGTGTGTGAGTGTGCGTGCGATGCTCCGCGGGGGCCTGCTAATGTAGGCGGAAGAGACGCGGGAACTAAAGGGGGCGCTCCAAACGGCGGGGCTAGCCGGGACGGAGGCAGATCTGACTTTCGCAGCAACAGATTTGAGGCTCGGAACTCGAGAGTTTTCAGGTGGTTGATGTTGAGATTGAGAGAAGCTGGTGCCGTTGATGAAGAACGCGATGGCTCAACAAAGCCGTGACGCCCACCCCCGGCGTCGAGGGTATCGCGGGTCTCGCGGGTATCGAGGCCATGACGGCTCCTACAGGTACAATGTCGCCTCACGTTGCACCAGTCCGGGCAGCGCGCGCGATTTGCAAGAATGCAGTGACACGCGCGGTTCTATCTGTGAGTCCGTTGGAAAACTTGAAAGGCGGATTTTCCAAGGCTCTCTGGTCACTATCGAGGTGGAAAGAGTAGGCCAAACTTGTACCCGATATGAGCACCTCTTTGTTCCAATAAGCAGCGACGATGCAAATTGGTTTCCAGCGAGCTGGAGTACAGACTCATTTATCCAAGCAGTTACTCATTAATACATGTGTATGTGTTGACAAGATTCTTAGGTACCTTACCGTACCATTATCATCCTTGCAGAACGCATTTCACTAAAAAAAAAAACGTTGCATTGAGTGAGCTGCTACAACTCTGGTTGCAGTTACCCTACACAGGGTTGGCCCTAGATTCTAACAGAACCTCTGATTGAAGGGCAACTGCAATCAGAAATGCACAAGGAAACGCAACCTAGCCTAAGCACAATAAAATGTTGGAAATCCAAAGTGAAGTGGCAGGCTCTATGCCATATACACCACATCCACGCTGGTATATGCTCCAACTATAGCACGTGTAGGTGAAAGGGACGGGAGGAGATGGAGGGGAGGAAGAAAGAAGGGAATGGAGCGGGGAGAGAGAACCCATGCGAAAATGGCTGGCTCCCTTCAATGCCTCGCTCACAATCTAAACTACCCAGACTTCCCTCCGCTGCCCTTCCTCCTCCTATTATTGGTGCAGCACACACCACTGCTGCCAAACATACCCATCTTCTTCGAAAGCCCTCCTCTGCAACCCCATGGTACGTCCCCTATGTGTGTGCAACCAGGTGGGGTAGACTTGTGCCACCCAGCTGCTTATTCTTGCCTCAGCAGACACATCCAGTTGATCGGCAAAACTGCTGCCTTACGACCAGCAAATCTGAAACCCTAAGCACGAATTCCTTCACCTGTGACGCCGCTCACCCATTGACGCGCCTCAGCTCTGCTGCTTGGCTCATCCGCACCACATCCCTTCACGCCATAAACATGCTTCCCAGGTGGCTGTCTGAACGACCACACTGGCTCCTCTCTCCCCTGTGGAAGGGCGCTGAGAGGACCGAACCCTGAGACGCACTCACTACCCGCTTCACGAGACCGTTAGGGTTTGGAGGGCCCCGCTTCCAGCGCCTGGCGCTTCTCCGCGCGCATGGCGGCGATGGCCTGGCGGACGGCCGCCTCGATGCTGGCGGGCTCAGCCATGGCTCCCGTGCCCACGTCCCCGCACGCCAGGCGCTTGCTCACCGGCGACACCAGCTCCGCGCCCAGCCCCTCCAGGATCGCCACGTGGCGAGCCGTGAATGGCGACGTCCACATGTGCGTGTTCATGGCGGGCGCGAGCAGCAGCGGCTTGCCGAAGTCCCACGCGCGCACGATGGACGTCAGCAGGTTGTCGCAGATTCCGCTCGCCACCTGACGCCGTGCGCGCGACGGGGAGTGGGTGGACGAAAGGGAGGAGACGGAAGGGCGGGGGGTGGTGGGAAGGGTGCGAGAGGCGGGAAAATGGGTGGAGAATCAGGCGGCAAAAAGGGGGGAATCGGAGGATGGGGAACTGCGAGGAAATGGGGAGTTGTGAGGAACTGAGGGCGAAATGTTGGGAAACGGCAGGCTTGGATCAAAGCCGCAAGCTGCCTTGTAGCATGCGACAATTCGCGTGCTTGGATCGCTCGTCGCATGTCACGAAGAACCACTTGGCGACGTTAGATCGCGCGGTCAGGCGAGGCGGGTCACCTTAGCGAGAGTGTTGGCGGAGAGCGGCGCGATGACCATGACGTCAGCCCACTTGCGCACCTCGATATGCAGCACCGAGTCGCCCAGGCGGTTCCACTGCCGCCACTCGTCCTCGTCCGTGAAAAGCGGCATCTCCACGGGCAGCGCGGGCCGGTCGAGGAAGTGCAGCGCGGAGCGCGTGCTCACGGCGCGCACCTCCGCCCACTCCACCAGCCCGCGCGCCACGATGTGGAACTTGATCGCCGCCACGCTCCCGCTCGCCGCCAGCAGCACGCGCGGGCGCCGCCCCAGCGCCTGCTGGAGCGGGGAGATGCCCCGCGTGGGGCGCGGAACGGCGGGCGCGTGACTGCCTTCGGGGGGGCTTCCGCTCTCCAGCTGCGGAGGGACCGGCGGAGGCTCTGGCTGGGGGGAGCTTTGCTGCGCGGAGACAGTCGGCGGGGGCTGCATGGTGGGAATTGAGACAGCCGCAGCGCCTGCTGAAGAGTCCGGAGGCGGGTGATCCCCTTGGGAGAATTGCTGCGGCGGAGTAGAAGAATATCCTGGCGGTCTAATCGGAAGCATGTTTAAGTCGTGGATCCGAGAAAAGAAGTGCTTTTCTATCTCACATGAAACCGTGGATCCGCGTTCGCCATGTAGTCGAAAACATCTCCCAATTGCCCATGAAAGGACGCATGGCTGTTATCGATATGATAAATTCCGCATGCCCTCAGTTCGATCCGTTTACAGGGAATGCTAGCTCCAGCTTCAGGAAGAAAGGACGACTTTGATAGCGAATGCAGGACAGGGAAACAGGACAATTCCAAGGTGGAAATGTGGATTGTTGGACCAAAAACAGACATAACAAGCCATGTGTGCAGGTGGTTTTGCACCTGCGGTGGACTGGACAGGCGTGGAGAGGAGACGGGGATGAAATAGCCAGGGGCGGGGAAGGTTTCGCAACGCAAGTTCGTCAAAGAAGTGCAATCGTCGTGAATTGTGAATCGTGCATTGTGGTTCACATAATTGGTCACCTGCGGACCGGATGGAAGTTCAGAGAGGCGAACCAGTCCAAATTCACACAAACAAGGCGGTCAGTACTTGCCGCCAGAGGAGTCCCCGATTGGTCCGGGCTGGCTGGAAAAGGAAGGGAAATTCGGCGGTACAGTACAAGGACGACGAATTTCGTTGCGACCGCCGAAACGAATTTGGATCGCTTCGTTTTGTGCAGAACGTCTCATTGGCGGACAATGCACGAGGGAACGCATCGAATCAGGCGGCGTGTGAACTAATCTCGGAAACTGGTGAAGCTGCAAATTTTCTGGCGAACAAAAAGGACCCGCCAGACCGCATTTGCTCAAGCCGGTGACAAAAGCTACACTTTTGTGGGCCACGCCACTGGAACAGTTGCCATGCTTGGCACTAGGGGGCTGTTCGACAGGCAGCCATCTCCTTGCAGTGCTAGGGTTAGGCTAGAGCTAAGAGGTGATTTCGATGTAACTTCCCCTAGGCTAACCCCCCCCCCCCACGAAATCGGAAGCCGCGCCTCCGGAGGGCGGAAGGAGGGGAACGTCGTGGCGATGTTGCCACCCCACCTTCCACCATTGTCATCGTGGGCAGGGTCCAAAAGTTAGCACCGCCCGGCATGGAAACCTGGGTAAATCATGGGGAAAAAAAAAACCCACACAACCCTCACGCGTCCAACGGTTGCGAAGGCACGTGAGTTGGAGAAAGCACAACCTCAACCTACTCAAGCTAGGGTTTCATTTCGATAGCTCTATGGCCACCAATCCCCTTGACCTACGACTTAGTGGGCAACCCAGAATTAAGCGACGTAAGACTGACGTCAAAACTCTAATTACAAAATCCACATGTAAATTTATTTCGGAAATATGGGTATCAACGATGCTCTGGTTTGTTAAAAAAAGCGCCAGCTACTACATTACCGAGCCAAAGCATGTCCTATCTATAGGGGGGCCAGCCTACGCACGTCACTTACTCCAAGGTCATCCGGGCCGCGTGCGCGAAGTCATGCGTATGGAGCCCTACCTCGTGACACGTTTGCTAGGCATTCTCGTCGACCGCGGTCTTCTGACACCCGGGAAAAGCGTCCCTGTAGACGAGCAGCTACTGACGTTTCTGCAGTTCATAGGACAGTCTGCTACAAATAGAATGATGCAGGAGACGTGGCAACGAAGCGCCAGCCGGGTCAGTCAAACAATCCATGATGTCGCCTGGGCCATATGCGGCCTCTATGACGAGTACATCCACCTCCCATCGCAGGCAGACAATGAGTTCCTGGACAGCAGCCCTAAATATAACCATTTCCATGGTGCCTTAGGTGCGATAGACGGCACTCTGATACCCGCATGCATACGCGAGAGCGAGCAGCAGTCGTTCATGGACCGTAAGAAGGGTGTGTCGCAGAACGTGCTTGCTGCAGTGTCATTCAATGACGAGTTCATATACCTCATGGTCGGGTCCGAGGGGTCCACGCACGACTCCACTCTCTTCCAGGACGCCGTCCAACTTGGGTTGCGGTTGCCCAGGGGCACCTTTCTCCTTGCTGACTCTGGGTTCCGCAATGACAGCCACCTCCTTGCTCCCTACAGGTCCACTATGTACCACCTCCGCCGATGGCAGGAATCAGGGTTCACGCCACAGAACAAGAAAGAGTTGTTCAACCGCACTCACTCATCATTGAGATCACATGTGGAATGTGCATTCGGACAAGTGAAGGCACGATTTCCAATCCTAAAGGTGATGCGTCCATATTCGTTTGCGCTGCAGTGCTCTTTTGTGCAGGCCTGCTGCATTCTGCACAACTACATAAAAAGGAATGGGGGCTCTGAGTTTCTGGATGGTGAAGACGGGCCTGATTGCGGCATTCAAGATGAAGAGCAGGGGGACATCCAAGATGGGGAGTATGGCGGCAATGGTACAGCTAGGGAACCATTCAGTGTGCGCGAGTCAGCTAGGATTGGTGCCCGTAGGCGTGATGCTATAGCTGATGCATTGTGGGCTGAGTTTGGACAGTAATCAAAACGGGTTTCCCTAAAAATTGACAAGCATTTAATAGTATTTTATGTATTGGAGTACGGTGCCAAAACCTGCCAAATGCAGGCAGCCCCGAGACCCTACACACTTGGGCCAGGTGCGCTGTCGGACGAAAAGCTCTCCCGCAGGCGCTTCTGCACATAAGCCTGGCGGGTATCTTCCTTCATGTGAAGGAATCCGGCTGCCTCGACGGGATTCTTGAAGAAGTTGCAGGCGACTTCCACATGCGATTCGGCAGACAGTCCCGCCATCGCGTCAACTTCCTCGACAGCCCTCTCTACGGTTGGGTACTCATCTGGTAGCGGGGGATAGAAGGGCAGGGGAGGGTATGGCGGGGCAACGCAGGACATGGTGGGCTGTGCATGCTATGGGCATGGGTGTGAGATCTTACCTGCATTGAAGGGGAGGGTGTGAGCTCTTACCTATAGGGAAGGGGAGGGTGTGAGCTCTTACCTGCAGGGAAGGGGAGTGTGTGCGCTCTTACCTGCAGTGAAGGGGAGGGTGTGAGATCTTAACTGCATTGAAGGGGAGGGTGTGAGCTCTTACCTGCAGGGAAGGGGAGTGTGTGAGCTCTTACCTGCAGTGAAGGGGAGGGTGTGAGTTCTTACCTGCAGTCAAGGGGAATGCGAAGCAAGGAGCTGCATAGCAGGGGAGCTCTTACCTGCAGTGAAGGGGAGGGTGTGAGCTCTTACCTGCAGGGAAGGGGAGGGTGTGAGCTCTTACCTGCAGTGAAGGGGAGAGTTTGAGCTCGCACCTGCAGATAAGGGGAGGGCGGGAGTTAACACCTGTAGTGAAGGGGAGGGCGGGAGTTAACACCTGTAGTGAAGGGGTGGGCGGGAGTTAACACCTGTAATGAAGGGGAGGGCGGGAGTTAACACCTGTAGTGAGGGGGAGGGCGGGAGTTAACACCTGTAGTGAAGGGGTGGGCGGGAGTTAACACCTGTAGTGAAGGGGAGGGCGGGAATTAACACCTGTAGTGAAGGGGAGGGCGGGAGTTATCACCTGCAGGGTGGGGGAGGGCTGAGGCCTTACCCGCAGAGTGTTCACCGGCTTAGCGGAGAAGGGGGGGGCTTGAGCTTTCACCGGCCGAGCGGAGAAGGGCGGAGAAGGGCGGAGTAAGGAGCTGCATAGTAGGGATGGGCGGGAGTGCTCACCTTTGATCACATGCGAAATACCGTGCTCCGCGACGGTTGTCAGCGCCTCCAGTCCGCGCGCTACACGGCCCGCCTCACTCCTCGAGCGACGTCTGTTGGAGGTGCTGGGCGAAGAGGTGGGCTGTTCGCGACCACCAGAGCCACTTGTGGTCCGCCTGCGACTCTGGCGCCTACCTCCCGGACCGCCTGATGTACCCGATTGCGGACTACGGGGATCATTGGCCGCGGCAGTGTGCTGGCCCCTGGGGGGTGAACGTTCGACCGATGTACGACCCTGCGATGCGGACGCGCCGCCAGCTGTGCCGTCTGCATTCTGCTGCCCGTTGTCCGCGGTGCCTTGTGGTGCGTGCCCAACAGTTTCAGCTTGGGCGGATGGGGGATTGTCGGTGTTCATCCCCAACCCGTGATCGTTATCCGTGCCGGGATCGTCATGGAACACCCTGGGTCGATTCCGCCCTGCTGCTGCCCATCGACCACGCCGGCCGCCCATGCTCACCAGCTGTTCGGCCACGGGCAGCCAGGGTGCTGTACGCGTAGTCCACTTAGCCCACCTGGGCCATCGCTGGTCCCCCTGGAGCAGCGCCACGATCTGCGGAGCGGGAGCAGGTGGGGAAAACACCACATTATTGAGAAGAGGCGCACGGGCTTGCTTTCTATAATTTGTGGCGGTACGGCGAAGCGGGCTAGCTGTAACGTGTTTGAACATACCTGTTCGTCAGGATTGAAGGGCTCGACTGCAGGGTTCCAAGGAACACCGGAGGGGCAGAGACGCAAAATGGTTTTGATGTCACGAACTCACCCTTTCACATTTTTAAGGTGGTTATGTAACTGCTCCTTAGTCAAACCGAGTTCTCCGTGAGTCACGTTCCATTTCGCCAATATGTCGGACCAATGGGTGACGTTGGCGTGCGTCACCAGGCCGTTCTCTAGCTGCGTCTCAAGGATAATGTCCATTAGTTCACTGGTG
The DNA here is from genome assembly GCA_947471745.1 of Closterium sp. Naga37s-1. Classification (NCBI taxonomy): domain Eukaryota; kingdom Viridiplantae; phylum Streptophyta; class Zygnematophyceae; order Desmidiales; family Closteriaceae; genus Closterium; species Closterium sp. Naga37s-1. The sequence goes on from CANJKZ010000261.1 coordinate 1,450,904, forward strand.
AGTGTCTCATCCCACACGAAACGGCCAGTTTCTACCGTCTCACTCTCGAATACTACTGCCGTCGGTTCTTCATCACCGTCCGACGCTTCTGAAAACGCCGTTCCGGTGGCGGCGTTAGCGTCGACTACGGGGGCTGCCCTGGCGCGATCACCCTGCTGATGTACATTGTTGGTAGTCGTCGTACCAGCACTGCTTGGCGCCCATGGCTCGGGAGCGGAGGAGGTAGATCGACTCGGAGGAGGGCGTTCAGTGGCCTCTCTTAAGGCTGAAAGGAGGCGCTCCCTATCCATGGTGGTCGCGCTGGCTAGACTAGAGCAACGGGAAGAAATTGGAGTAGTGAGAGTCGCGTGACTTGTGACTGGTTTGGTTGTGGGAGGCGGGGTCTTTTTCAGGGCAGAGATAGGGATGGTTGGAGCATGGGTCCTGGGGGAAAGGTTTTCGTGGGGTATGGGGTGGGTATTCCCTTCCTTTCGGAACTCTAGCCTATCCCTTGGCCAACCTCCGTCTTGGGGAGGTGAGGGCTGGGCTAGAGCTAGGCTCGTCCCTGTGCGTGTGAGAAGCCTCGCGGTGCTTTCGAGGGGGCTGAAGTTGAGGGGCTAAAGCAGCGTTCGACAGGCTAACCCTAACCCTTAGGGATCCAGAGCGTTAAAGCCCTGTGAAACCAAATTACGGGCTGACCGTGGGAAAAAACCCAAAGTCGAAACAGCTGAGATGATTCCGCGGAAGGGCTTGCATGCCTGTCGAACAGCCCCTAGACGCGACGCCGCACCAGGATGTGGTGGAGTGCTTCGCCCGCCCGTGATCAAGGCCTGGAATTGCTGCCCAGCAGTGCATGTGACTCGATGCCGCCACATCACACTCTTGGATAAAGGTGGTGTTCTCTAGGCACTGGTGGAGGGGGGTGAGGGGATATAGGAATCTTCCCCTCTCTGCGATTTTTGGGTCTACACGACGGTCAGCCCGTAAAACCGTGCCGAGCCATCTATTTGCCAACAGAACGCTCATTTACCCTCAGGGATGCGCACCCATTGGAAGCTGCACATTTACCCTCCCCACCTTCCTCCTCAGGCAATTTTTGCCTCCCTCGCTTTGCCTTCCGGCAACCACACTTCACGGGGAAGTGAGACAGCCAGGGAAGAGAGGAGCTGGGGGAGGGAACACCGAAATGTTACCCGTGAAACTAGAGACTGCTGGACTGCTTAGCCCAAACACGCGCGCAAGAATCAGGAAAAAAAGAACCACGCAGCCTTCTCTGTGCACGAAGTGCAAATCCTAGTGCTACTCAGGGTGCGTTCCTGGCTCGTGTCAAACTTCCGGTCTTCCGGGGATGACACGAAGCTGGCCCCACTTCGGGTCATCCGAGACCAACTTCGGGTCTTCCCCCTAAATTCTGCCTCTGTTTTTGGAAGACTCAAAGTTTAACAGGAAGTTTGACCTAAACCTTCGGGTCTTCCCGGGGAAGACCGGAAGTTTGACACGAGCCAGGAACTCACCCTCACAACTCCCTCGCCACTCACTTTTTTCGAGGTAGAGACACCCAGGTCTTTGTTTCTAACCCTTCTTGCCATTTAGCGCCAATAGCGATACCCCCGTTTCTGGATCACGAAAATGTACCCACAGGTTCTTCATTTACCGTCAGAGCCTTCCCCCCCTCGCGCCCGAAATTTCCCATCTTCGGTTGTAGCGGGAGGGGGTGAAATCCAGCCCCGAAACACCCTCGGAACCATCATCATTTACGTTCGCCCCCCCTCCTCCCCCCTCCGCCACTGCCTAGAGAACACCACCAAAATCTCCATGCTCTTGCCATTTCCAATGCGATTGCTGACTTTATACCCGACCATTATAGAAGAATGTCTTACAATTCTCAATCGGAATTCTTTGTAGATGGTGCACCTTTACAATCAACCCACAAGCGTCACGAATCACGGTTCCTGGCTGACTGACACCCATTTCCTGCCACAAAACTCTCTCTCTCTCTCTTTTCTGTCTCCAGCGCTTGACCATTTTGCTAGTTTCTGTTCCTCCCAACCTCATCCCTGTGTCCCTAAGGCTTGTTTAAAGCCCAAGACCTGAATTACTCAACGGAAGTCAACGCTAAAAAACTAGGTTCGGAAGAGGTTCGGTTTGGTTGCAAAACCCTTTCACTCGCGAAACCAGTTTGCGACAAAGTTGTGTCGCTTGGAAGAAGACCTGTGATGAATGGTGTGCTTTTCACAACCAGAGTTGAGCGTGCCTACCAAACTGTGCACACTTTGACAATCCTAGCAGCAGACTAAAACTAGGCATAATATAGAATACGTGTAGGCAGGGCGTAGCCGTTGACTCTAGAGCTTACAAGGCGCGATGCGATGGTGTATGGTGCGGAATGTGAGTTCGAAACGTAAGGATATTGAGCGGCGTGCGATGAGATATGGTGTAAAAATGCAGGTTTCGCATAACCCTCACGTTCGGCCAAGCGTAACCATCCCTCGCCCTCGCTTTCCTTCACCCGGGTCCCACGCTTCCTCTGTCCATCGCCCGCGTCGTCGCCTTCGCTTCCGAAGCCCATCGCATTCGAGGCCCCATCCCGTCGCCTTCGCTTCCCCCGCCCGTCGCCGCCTTCGCTTTCGGATGACCGTTGCCTTCTCTTATCCCGCCCGTCGCCTTCGCTTCTCCCCCCCCGTCGCCTTCGATTTCCCCGCGCGTCGCCTTCGCTTCCCCCGCGCGGAGCCTTCGCTTCCCCCGCGCGGAGCCTTCGCTTCCCCCGCGCGGAGCCTTCGCTTCCCCCGCGCGGAGCCTTCGCTTCCCCTCGCGGAGCCTTCGCTTCCCCCGCGCGGAGCCTTCGCTTCCCCCGCGCGGAACCTTCGCTTCCCCGCGCGGAGCCTTCGCTTCCCCCGCGCGGAGCCTTCGCTTCCCCCGCGCGGAGCCTTCGCTTCCCCGCGCGGAGCCTTCGCTTCCCCCGCGCGGAGCCTTCGCTTCCCCCGCACGGAGCTTGGGGAGGGAGGAGCGGGCAGTGATGCTGGACAGCTTCCCCGAGGACGAGGCGCGCCTGGGGGGGGACAGGCGGGGGAGGGAGGGGGAGAGGGAGGGCACGCGGTGGGGGGCCGGGGAGTGTTGGAGCGGAGTGAGAGCTACGACTCTCTGCTGTCAGACATCAGCCGCGTCAGCTCCCTCGCTGAGAGGCGGAGGAGGAGGCGGAGGGGGAGGGGGAGGGGGAGTGGGAGGCGCGCTAGCCATGCCCTTGCTCGTGGGCATGGGCACGGGTGGCGGTGGTGCGATGGAGGGTGCATCGGGAGCGTACTAGGCGACGGAGGGGAGCAGCAGCATGGGCGCCGGTGGTGCGTCGTCGGGTGCGCTCCTTGCAGTGCAAGGCATGACCGCGATCGACCGTTTGATTACCTATTATCGAGCTCGGAGAGGAGATGCATGCGCCGCAAACTGTCGTTTGCGCGGTCGCGCAGGGTTTCGACGACGACGCTGAGTAAAAAGCGGCGCCATCGCATAGAATCTGTTTGGTGTTTTTTTTTTTTCCGGTGGATTGGGCTCCAGCTCTATTGGCTTTCTGCTCTACCTAGGAGTTTCACGTGGCTACTATGTGGTCGAGCATGACCTGAATTACAACAATTTCCAATCTGTACACAGCTTGCCTTGCCCTACTCCTTCAGGAGGGAGCGGTTGGGACTCTCGCCAACCAATTTTGGGCTGCTCTACGACTCTCTGCTGTTTTGCGGAGCGTCATTTGGTAACCAGAGAGGCTCGGGAAGTCAACTATGGGCTCGGAAGGCAAACTGTGCACAGTTTGCCTTCCTTTTTTTGTAATTCAGGTCTTGGGCTTTAATCCTGCTGACAATTCTCTCTGCAGGATGGCCTCACTACACCACCATTCCCTCCTTTCGATGGTGCTCCTGGTGGACCTCCTTACCTCCTCCCGTCTGAGGCAGCTAATCGAATTTCGCTCTACTCCGGTTTTTTAAACTTGTCGTACATCGGTTCTTCCTAGGTGACGAGCCCGAAACTTGTCGTTCTTCCATCACGCTCGAAATTCATTCGTCGAGATCGCCTAGTTCTTCGGTGCCTAGGCTTCGGATAGTGTTTCTGTGACGATTACGAGCTGCATTTTGCCGCTGGCGGATACGGCATGGTGAGTGCAAGGGAATAGGCCCTGGGGAGTTTAGTAGGTGTCGTAGGCAGCGCAGGGTAGAAATAGGATTTCTGTGCCTTTTTCTGTATGTTCGTCGTGTGTGCTCTCTTCGTGTGCGTGTTTGTCATGAGTGTTAGTGAGGTAATCAAGCAGCTTCTGCCCAACGGCGTGATGAAGCTTCTCTTTGTTGACTTCTGAGTGAAATCAAAAGTCAACTCGTCGTGAAGCTTCTCGCCTATGAAGCTGCTGTTGGAGCGGCTCAGTGAGTAGGAGGTAAACGTGTTAAAGCTCCGGTATACATTTGACAGTAGGGGTTCAAAATCCTTAGGAACTTGAAAAGTTGCCCCAAAACTGTGAGGCACACTCACAAACCCGAAACCCCGCTGACAAATGTATATTGCCGCTTTAAGGGGGTGAGCAGATCTCTAGGCAGCGCGGCGCTGACCAGCAAGGGTTCGATTGATTCAGCTCCGAGTGTTTGTCTTTTCGTCGCTCTTCCTGACACTATATTCCGCATTTGCAATTGTATGCGCGTGTGCGTGCGAGAGGCAAGGACGCACTGAGCCACGCACGCTCCTTGGGCTCCTCGTGAAGACTTGAGCTCGTCTGCCGCTGCCGGGATGACAGCACAACGAGGGTAACCAAGGGATGCCTCACACATTTCCCTGTGCATCGTTTTGCACTCCAGTGCTTTCTGTAGCCTCGTGTCAATCCTAGCATTCCAGTGTCTTCATCAACTCGGCTCACGTCTTCTTTTACTCCTCACCATTCCTTCTTCACTCCTCGACATTCCCTCTTCACTCCTCTCCATTTGTCTCCACACCTCGTCATTCCGTGCCCAGGCGAACCTCCCTGCCTGCCATTTTTTTCTAGTGCAGGTGTAGGTGCAGTGCTGGAGCCATGAAAGTAAGCTTTATTGCAGAGAGTCAATCGCAGATGTCATACTGAAGGGTGGTGAACATGGTAATGTTGCTATTGGGGTGGTACGGCTTGGTTAGGGACGGTACAATACGGTATGGTAATAGCGAGCTGGTCCAGCATCGTGCGCTATAACCGGTTAGCCTCCTAGCTATCCATTGCTCCACCCACCCAAGAAACAGGTTCTTAGCCAACAACCCCCCTGTGCTGTGGGAGACCACTTCCCATTCCACACTAAACACAGTCAGCTCATGACATAACAAGACAAGCACAATGTCTTGCCGTGTGTTCATGCCATTTGTGCCTCAATTTGGCTCATGCGCATGCCAGCAATTTCCCATGCCTCAAGTGCATTTCATACCGATGAACATACCCCCTGATTGTGCATGCTCTCCGCATACTGTTCTTTTCATGTGAAGGAGACATATTATGTAAACTTTTGTGAATCCTATGTAGTCGTCATTGGGTGTTGTAGCAAACCTAGATAGTGAGATCCCTTCAACGAGTTCACATAAAGTAGTTACGGTATAGATGGAATAAGGTTATATAAGATTTGTAGTAGCATCAACGTGTTTCCGCACGCATGTTCCTTTAGCAGTGGAAGCTGAACGGGCTTGGGCACCACGGCAGGACAGTGGTCTTTCTAGAAGTTGCCGACGACGAGCCACATTTCAAGCATTTCACCAAATCCATTATCGAGCACCTCCGCTTTGCAGAGTAAAATAGCTGATATTTGATGCATTCGTTTCCGTGTGTTAGACCTAATTTGAGTCGTTCTCAGGCCTTCAAGCAGCGCGCTACCCAACAGTCGCGCACTGATCCGGCCTGAGCGTTCACTCCGTCGGTTGCGCTACACGTCTCCCCTGTTGACTAACCTTTCGTGAGCCGTGCTCGCGGCGATGGCGGACGGCAAGCAGTTCAACATGCGGAATCCGGCGGTGAAGCGGATTCTGCAGGAGGTGAAGGAGATGCAGCGGGAGGGCAGCAAGGAGTACACCAGCATGCCGCTCGAGGTGCGTTGCTCGTAGACGCGTGCGTGTACGCGAGTGATACAATCGAGATGCCGAGAGCGCGTAGTGCTTAGCGAGTGACGGCGCGGGAGTCACACTGCAGTCTAAGACTCTTTGAATTCTGCGGGTAGTGGCAATCCTACCTGGCAGCGGGTGGTGCACCGTTTCAGCTTTGCATGGTGATGCGCAGAGGGGGTATTGACCAAACCTATTCGCCTTGTCGTCACCCTTAGCCGCATACCGTTTCCATCAGCAAGCCTCGCTGACCGCTCGTCCTACCCAGCACGTAGCAGCGTCTGTCGTATCATCTCCTAACGTATCTTATCCTGTGAATCTAAAGCTGCACGTTCGAGTGTCCCTCGTGACATGCATTGCACGGCACTTCAGGAGGGCAGATTTGATTGTCCCTCGCGTTGATCGCACCCCTCCAGGAGGACATATTCGAGTGGCAGTTCGCGATCCACGGGCCCAAGGACTCGGAGTTCGAGGGGGGAATCTACCACGGTCGCATCACCCTGCCCGCCGACTACCCCTTCAAGCCACCCTCCTTCATGCTCCTCACCGTGAGTGCACCGCTCTTTGCGGCGCGCGCCTTATAAGTGTTGGTTTGGGGCACCTCAAGATTGTCTTAATATGTGATGAGAATTCTCTCAAGCTTGCCTGAATCAAAGGCAACAGACACTCTGAAAGGTGTTGGACATTCCCTGTTCCCTCAATTCTGCCCCCTCTGCCCTCTCTGCTCTTCTCGATCTGCCCTCTCCGCCTCTCTGCCCTCTCTGTGTGTCGGCCATGGCAGCCCAGCGGTCGCTTTGAGGTGCAGACGAAGATCTGTCTGAGCATCTCCAACCACCACCCCGAGCACTGGCAGCCCTCCTGGAGTGGTGAGCTGGACGATGGCCATCGCATTCTCACAATATGAGAGATTATGGGGTGTTGCGTGTGTGCCTGCAGCTGTATGCATATACTCATCGTCTCCCATTCTTCCCCTCTTTTCTGTATCCATCTACCCATATATTATTTTCCTATCGTCCCCCATCCTTCCCCTATCGTCCCTCATCCTCCCCTGCAGTGCGCACGGCGCTGGTGGCGCTGATAGCCTTCATGCCAACGAAGCCTGATGGCGCATTGGGCTCACTGGATTACCCCAAGGACGAGCGCCGCAAGCTCGCAATCAAATCCCGATTCGCGCCGCCCAAATTTGGGAGCCCCGGGCGGCAACAAGTGATTGATCAGATTCACGCAGCCATGCTGCAAACGGCCCCTCCCATCCCTGCTACTTTGCAGTCTGCCTCTTCTCCCAGCCCTAAGGCTCCAGACGCCCCTCAAGACTCAGCTGCCGACCTTGCTCTCCCTCCTCCTGCTGAATCAGTGAGTACTGGTGCTGCTGCTGACTCTGGTACTTCTCCAGCTTCCCCCCCCGTGCCCTCCTCGTCCACCGAGGTTTCTGCCGAGCAGCCTTCTCTCAGCTCTTTAGTCCCTCTTCCAGCAGCAGCACAGCCAGGCGACACACCGTCCACATCCTCCGCACCTGCTACTGTGGGTGCGACTCCCGGTTCTTCCTCTGGCTCAGCCGGCCTAAATGAGACAGGCACGGGCCTTGCTGTATCTTCCGGTAGTGATTCTACAGGGGCCAGCTCTTCAGCTCCTCTCCTGCAGACACACGCCGGATCCGTCCCTGCTGGTGGTTCGGAGTCAGCTGCATCAGCTGCTGCTGCGGCAGGACAAGCGGTCCCAGCAGGTGCAGCCGAGGATGCTGCAGCAATAGCAGGTGCATCCATTGCTGCTGCGGAACAGTCCCTGACTGCGCCACTGCTACCACCACTACCACAATCGATGGCAGAGTCCAGGCAACCAAGCGCAGCAGCAGCAGCAGTAGGCCCTTCGGCCGTGGAGGCAAGAGCAGGATCAGCAGGAGTAGTGACAGGGCAATCACAGAATCAGGGGCAGGCAACACGGGCAGCAGGGGGACGAGTTGGAGGGGCAGCAGGAGAGGACAGAGTGTTGAACACTCTGGCAGCTGCAATAGTGGTTGCGATTGTGGCGCTGCTTCTGAGAAAGTTCTTACGGGTGTATTCTCCCTTGGATGAAACAAGTATGGAATGGTGATGGGGACATGTGCCAGCGGAGGCTGTGGGCTAATGCTGATACTAGGAGAATGTGTCAATGGGAAGTTTGGGCGGTTTTTATCGTGTTACTTCCTCCAAGGGTGTTACATTCTTCTTCAAGCTGTCCAAGATACCGTGTGCTGAAATGTGCTGGTTGGACTCGGCTGTATCAGTATACTGTATTTGGTTGCTTGTCAGATACAGCAGTTATGCACGAAAAATGCTGTTAATAAGAGATACCGTAGTATCATTAAAAAAATGCCCGTCAACTTCTAAGGCTAACTATATCCCATGTCCTAGCTAGTGTTGATATGTTTTAACCACCCAGGCACCTGTGTGACTCCTTAGGCTGCTGGTCATTTGTCCTTAGTGCACGGCCTAGTGCATGGAAGGAAGATCCTTCACCCAGGGGTCTAGAGCGTGTCCAATAGCAAACACAATGAAGCCGATCTCCCTCAGCTTTGCCACATCCACAATGTTGCGGCCGTCAAACACGAAGGCTGGCTTCTCCATGTGCTCATAGATTTTCTGTGGGCCATGCAAGGGGTTGGAATGCAGGGGAGATTCATTTCACATTGAAGAAGAAAGCAGGCTAGGAAGGAATAGTACTGAGGTAAGGGACATGAACACACACGGTGGAAGGGAACTCGGACATCAGATTGGATGTGTTATGAGTCAGCATGGACAGTATTGCAGCAGCGTGTTCATGTGCCAGTTGAATCGGTTGCAACCCACCTGATAGTCCAGTGTCTTGAACTCGTCCCACTCTGTGAGGATGCAGATTCCATGAGCACCTTTGCACGCTCCATATGCATCCCATGACACAGAAACCTGGATGAAGGGAGCAGTGGATATAGGGTGGAAGCGTGAAACAGATTACTCTCTTTCACAAACATGGTTAGAGGAACAATGTGAGGGTGCAAGAAGAGTGCATGACGAAACCAGGGTTCATGTGCTCCTTGAAACCATCATACACTGCTTGTTTCACAGTCGGTGCAGAGAGGGGGCTTCTAAACGCACAGAGAATATAACAGTTTAGAGTTTGTGCAATGGTTTTACCTTCTGGTGGACTCTTGGGCTGACTGGCTGCAGGTGGTAAGGGTGGTCCCAGTCAAACTTGTTCATGGACAGGTCACGCCTGATCTGCTCCTCAGTCACCTGGAAACACAAGCAAGAGCCTTGTTAAGCCTCTCTCGCTTCATATGCATAAGCTGAGTATATGTGATAGTGCGGAAGAGATTGGACTTACTTGTGGGTCGTAGATGCTGACGTCAGCCTGATCCCTGAGAAGCCCATGGCAAACATCAATGGCAGGGCTCTCCCTGGTGTCTCCTGTGTCCTTCTTGAAGGCAAACCCGAGAATGGCAATTTTCTTGTTGACGACAGTGTTGAACATGGAGGACACAATTCGGCTGATGAACCTCGACTTCTGGTACTCGTTAATATCAATCACCGATTTCCAATAATGAGCAGCCTCCATCAATCCATTGCACTCACAGATGTAGACAAGGTTCAGAATGTCCTGTAGGATCGTGACCAGGGCAGGTGAGTATGGTGCTGGATTTGGAGGCGAAGCAGCCTTTGGCGTGTGTGTGCTTGTGTGTCGGGATGCAATGTGTATGAGCGTGTGCAAAGCTCACGACTTGTGCTTTTGAGAGAGGAAAGCGGAGGGGAAAAGGGGGATGGGAGGTAGGTGTGGGGGTGTTGGAAAGAGAGGGATGCTGGCGGGAAGGGGGGAGAGAGTGAAGGAGTTAAAGAGTTCGACAAGGTAGGTGTGGGGGTGTTGGAAAGAGAGGGATGCTGGAGAAAGAGGAAAGTACCTTCTGGAAGCAGGAGCCACCAAAACCAACAGAGGCTTGCAAGAATCTGGAGCCAATGCGGGTATCTTTTCCAATGGCGTATGCTACTTCTGAGACGTTAGCCCCAGTGGATTCGCACAGGGCGGAGATAGCGTTGATTGACGAAATGCGTTGAGCAAGAAACGCATTCGCTGCCAGCTTGGTCAGCTCAGCGGACCTGAGGAGGCATGTGTGAGAGCGTGGATGTAAGGAAAAGCGCCCTGGCAATTCTGTTACTGAGTGGCTGGTTCTATTAGCGTTATTCCATCAAGTCTCTCACCAGAGGTTGGTCACAATGATGTTTTCTTGAGGCACCCAGTGAGCATAGACTGCAGCAAGAGCAGCTGCTGCAGCCTGGCCTTCCTCACAAGTGCGACCACCTGAATGAATGAAACAGTACACAGCGAAATACAATGTTGCCTTTTTTCAAGAAGCAAGAACTTCAGAAGTTGACGAACGAGAGAAATCGCTGGATCTTACCGATAAGAACACGATCGGGCTTGTCGAGGTCTGCCATTGCAGTGCCTTCCGCTAGAAATTCGGGATTCGATAGAATCTAACGACAGTACAGATCAAATTAGTGACTGGCCGGAACAGACGTGAGAATGGGGCCTTAAGATTGAAAATGACTTGTTACCTGGAACTTGATGCCTTTCGTGTTATGTGTAAGAATCTTCTCAATAGCTTCCGCAGTCTTTACGGGAACAGTGGATTTCTCAACCACAATCTTGTCAGAGGTAGAAACGTCAGCGATCATCCGCGCAGCGCTTTCCCAGTAGGTCAGGTCGGCTGCTCGACCAGCTCCTAACCCCCTGGTCTGCAAATGCCAAGAAGGAACGGGTGGCTGTCATGAACCCCGACTTCATTCATTCCTCAGGAGTTTTTACGATTCTGCACTCTTTCATGTACCTTGGTTGGTGTGTTCACAGACACGAAGATAATGTCGGCCTCAGCGACGCTCTTTTCCACGTCAGTCGTGAAGAACAGGTTCTTATCGCGGCAAGACTTCACGACATCGTCGAGTCCAGGCTCGAAAATAGGCAGATTATCGCTGTGAAAACAAAAGGACAGAGTGTTGATTCGCGCGTATTGACTTCGGCAACGGAACGCTGGAAGAACGAAAACCCGACATACCTGTTCCACGCAGCGATTCTAGGCTTGCTTATGTCCACCACGGTGACCTTAATCTCTGGACATTTGTATGCAATCATGGCCATGGTGGGGCCACCCACGTAGCCAGCGCCTATGCAGCAGATCTTCACCATGGTTCTAAGCTGAGTTGGAACTAATGCAACGTCTGTGAACTCTTCTACCTGTCTACCACCTAATGCAACGTCTGTGAAGAGAAGCGGATAGACAGTCCCAACAGAGCACAACAGGTAATATAGCAAAAACTACTAGGCGATCCAGAAATTTGAATCTGAAAGAATGGAGTTTTCTAGGAGGGGTGACCAGACCAGGCGACGATACCGACGGGTGCGACGGTCGCTGGGCGATGCTTTGGTGTGGATCGCAGTGGGCGCGAGTGTGTGGTTGGCTTGGTGAGGCCTGATTAGTCAGATGGGGAAGCAGCGACCCGAACCGCACAGCTAGCCTTGGGAAGAGCGAAATTCCAGCTGCCACCAACTCCCCCACAAGTCACACAAGCCTGTCCGAGTCTCGCATCAGCGCCACGTGCCCTTGAATATCAGCGCCAGCTCCAACTGCAACCTGGAATATGTTTGTACACCCAGTGAAAGCATGAAAGCATTGCAAAAACACAAAATCAAATTGCTGCAAGATAAATCGCCTCAATCCCTAGCAGGGCTGACTTTTCGAATAAAACCACTCTGATTTTTTTGGCCCCCCAATTTTTTTTAGTCTGAGGCCCATTTTCCAAAAAGTGAATACTCTGATTTCTCAGGAACCAGAGAAGTATAACTCTGAAATTTTTTTAATTCATAGACTAAGGCAGGTTTTCCTACTAACGAACCTTTTGCACAAGTTCGGAGGGATGGGTTTTCCTCGAAGTAACAGGTATGGCGAAGGGGAGTTCGTACTCTGTAGTATGAAAACTCATTATCCGGTAAGCAAGTTCTCTGAATTTTTCAGTATCGAAAAAACCATTAGTCTGAAGCACTCATTTTTCAAAACCAGCCAACTCTGAAAAATCAGGAATGTCAGGAAAATAGTCTGAAATTTCAGACAATCAGACTAAAATAGTCTGATATCGTCAGCCCTGATCCCTAGGCATGTGCACCCTAGTAATTCCAGCATATTGGACCTCACATACAGGTTCACTACGACTTCACCAAGCTCACCCCAGTTCAGTCATGAAGTAGCCATATTCTACAGCTATATTTGTCTCCAACAACAACCTGGCCTTTGAGGCACGAGGTGTGCTTATTTGTTCAACAGAATTCATGCACTTCTGATAGGTAAAGATTAGAGAAGAGCTGCTAAAATAGAAGCACATAAACATGCTACTCTATACTATACACTAATGGATGAGACCACCTATTGAAAGCTTTCACAACTCCGCAGGGAGGATGTCACTTCTGTAATTTGACCCGTTGATGCTCGGAAATTTGGTAAGCTACCATGGCCCTCACGCGCTGGCGGAATCCAGGGTACGGTTCAAACCCAAACCGCTCCATAACCTGCCACACACACACGGAGAAGGAAATTAAATATCAAAACAGAAGGGCGACCCAGACAGTGACAATCAATGCAGGAGATGCTGACCTCAAGGAGTACGAAGAGTGGCGCCATGAGCAATGCCTGAGCCAAATTGTCCACTAGTAGGCGCTCTCTTCTGATAACGTAGAGGGAAAGGATAGGTGGGAGAAAAGGGGATAAAATTAGCTTCACGAAAGAGGCTTGACATTGCTTCATGTGAGACGGATCATGGGTTGTTGCAAGACCAGGAGATGGTGCGGAGGGTTGCATGCACAACAGACCCAGCGAACATGCAATGCAATGATAAGAACAGGTGCACGGGCATGCAGAGGGGGCTGACCTCGAAGACGCCATGGCCCAAAAACTGCCCGGCCCACGACACCACCTGGGCGATGACAGCAAGCTGATGGCCAAAGGGAAGAGGAGAGGGGCAGGGGAGAGAGGCAGGGAGGGGGGCGGGGAGGGAGGCGGGGAGGGAGGCAGGGGAGATTGGCAGGGAAGAGGACAGGGGAGAGAGGCAGGGTGACAGATCGGGGAGAGAGAGGAAGGGGGAGGCGGTGGAATGGGTGAGCAGGGAAGAGGCTGACTCCACTTCATGGGACCGACCGTATGCAGGAGAGCAGTGGAGTGAGGCCAAGGCAGCGAGCGATGGCGAATGAACTGCTGTGCATGCAGTGACCGTTCACATGTGAAAAGTATGGAAAGGCATATGCGTGGCTGGGTTAAAACCCGGGGGCCAAGAGTTTCTAAGTTAGGAAGGTTGCTAGGGGCAAGAAACGTGACTGGCTCGCGAACCAGGGTGTTGTCGAAATCGGAGGTTGTGGGTCGCAAAGTTTGAAAACCTCGCGAGTGTAACCAGATCTGGAATGCAACGTCAAATAGTTTCGGATGGGCGTGAAATCTGTTTTCGAAATCGTCACTGCTATCGTCCAGTAATTTCGCGTACCGAAAAAATTCCCGAAGGTTTACGAGGTTAGGGAGTTTCAGTCAGTATCTACTGGGTCACACCCAACCAAAGTTAGGAAGTTTGAGGCAGTTTTGGCCTGTTTGGGACTCCGGTTTTAAAGAGAGGAGACTCGCTCCTTATCCAACTGAGTGATTCCTCCCTCATCACTTTCACCTATCACCATGTGTCAGGTTCAGTGAGTGAAGTCCCAAGCTCTCCAGCCCCCCAATCCCGCAGTCCATCAGTCCTGCAGTCCCCAACCCCTCAATGTCACAGCCATCTTCCCCGTCAAGTCACTCGAGCAACCCTCGCTATCCTCCCCCCCAACCCCCCCTGGCAGCCCCGCGCGCACCTTCCAAGCGCGCCCGGCGCCCACGGCTTTGATGAAGGCGCGCGAGCCCACGAAGCACCCGCCCACCATCAGCGCCGCCAGCGACCCCGCGCGCCGCTCCATGGCGATGTAGAACACCGCGTACACCACCGACACCAGCGCCGCGCCGTTAAACACCAGCCCGCTGCCCGGAAGCGCGAGCGGAAGCGGTACGGGCACCTGCGGCACGAGCTTAGCTAAAGCGGCGAGGACCGGGTGGCTGAGGGAGATTAAAGACGGCGTGTATTGGAGGAGGACGAGCGCGGAGAAGAGGATGGGCCACACGAAGACCATGTGGATGGCCTTGTTGATCGGGTCGTCGTGGTACGAGCCGTAAAACGCGTAGTGCTTCTCGAGATTGAACAGCGAGCGGAATGAGGCGGTAGCGGATGGGCTTGTAACGGGGATGGGGGCGGTCTTTTTGGGGTCCGGGGAAATGGGCACGTGAACGTCGTCCGCGGAGGGGTCTCTATCGCCGCCGCTGACGAGAAGGGTAAATTTGCATTGCGCAGTTTCAAGCCTAAATATCCTCTATGCGCCAGCGTCGCATAAAACATTGGTTGGAAGTCAACGAGAATTGAACTAGAATAAGAATGCGATGACGATTTTTAGGACACGGAGAGCCAGTGAGTAGGACGCCACGTGGCGCGACGGCGAATTGGCAGTCTCGCATTACACAGCGAGGGCAGGGAGCGCGCGGACCTTGCAAGCGGGTGTAGGGAGACGGAAAGATCTTGGCGAGAACGAAGCTTCGCACGGCCGCGTAGTTCCTGGCAGGCGAGCCAGCCTGGCAAGCCCAGGAGTGCGAGGCAGCCGTGCCTTTCTTTAACGCGTCTCCGCTTAGCGTGTCTGCTCTCAGTGCGCCGGCAGCTCTGCACGTACAGATGAACGACGGCGCCGCGGTTGACGCCATTCTTGCACGCAGACGCCGGGCTCGCAACAAGAGGTCGTGGTGGGAAGGAACGACGCCAATGAGTGCGCAGCCCGAAGAGACAGAAAGACGCGCCCACGGAGAGCAAGCAGCAAGGTGCGAGAAGCAAGGAGGCAGCAGCGCTGACTTCGGCAGAGGTTCAGCAATGATTCCTTCTCGCACCTTGCAGAAGCCCAAAATTGTTTGTTGGTGCAAGATATGGTAGGTTGTAGCTACGCAGCGAGGGGCATAACTGCTTCTCGCATGAGTGGTGGATGATGAGTCAATTGTCAATGGAGCATCGAGTTGGTGTGCATGCAGCGGGCTGTGACCGTGTGAGTGTAGGAGGGAGTGAGAGGTAGAGGAAAGCAGCTTCACTCCACTCAACTCCCTCCCACCCACCTGATTCTCCTCTCCATTGTGTGCCTGTTGGCGTGGTCTCGCGACGCGATGTGGGGCTATGCCCCTTTCTCCGCCTCCGAGGCTACCGCCCGCTCCGCCACATTTCCGTCCGAAGACTACATGTTCCGCTTTGAGAAGATGGCACTGAGCGGACGAGGCTCAGGTGAGGGGAATGGGTGGGGTGGGGGGAACCAAATTGGCGCGCAGCTGGCATGCGGGCAAACTTCTGCGAGTGCGAGTGCGTGTTCCGAGTGCGTGCGAACTAATTATAGTCGCATTCGGCTGAAAGCGCTTCGCTATTATTGGGCAATGTTTTCCATACGACTCCTTCACGACGGTTCTGGGGCAGGCAGCGACTGAATCTCGGCAGAGCGACAGGAGGACGACATCCTTTTGCGTCAGCATTATCCTTTGGCAATAGCACCCTGCTCACAGTCATTTGTGATTGTCTGGCCCACATAGCCCCCTTCTCTTGTCTGCAAATGTACAAATACGTTGCATGGTTTCATGTAGTAATTTATTACAGTCGTATTGTTATACCTTGTAACAGTCATAACTCCCTTTCAAACGCACAAACCCCCTGAACCTCTCTCCTGACACGTGTCCATCCATGGACCACCACCCTGTAACCTTGATCAGTTACTTTCCGCCAATCCCTCGCCACACACACCTCCACCTGTCTGCTCCGTTGCTGTTACACTACACTACCCCTATCCTGCCCTGCGATTTCTGCAGCCTCCCTGATTTCTCATGCGGCGGCAGCAGGAGTTTGCCCCGTCAAGTCGTGGGCCGTGAGTTGGGAGTTTGTAACCCTCTTCTCGCCTTTTCCCTGGCTCGTGCGGGCATAACACTTTCTCCTGTTATGCGCGTTTGTGTTACAAGTCCTGCTGCTTACCTTCTCCCGCATGTCTTCGCAGCGCCTTTCTATTCGAATTTCCACTCGATTTTTCGAAATCAGCAGCTAGGCTGAGTTTTGACGTGCTTTCTGCTTCCCGCTTGCAGCTGTTTTCGTCCTGAGACCTTCACGCACTCAGTCTTCGTGTTTCCACTTCGAGTTGTCCGATTCTTTTAGCCTAGCAGCTTGAGCACAGCGTTTCGTCTCTTTCCTTTGTTCACTATGGAAGTACAGCACGCACTGTCAACGCATGACCCGCTTACCGTCACAGGAGCACCAGCAGTAACAGCAGCTCCACCCATCGGAGCGGCATCCCTTGCCGCGCATGCTGCAACGACAGATGTCACGTCTGCACCTGATGTTCCTGCATTAACAGTGGCATCGTTCGCTGAAACCGGAGCGCGAACCGGCGAGGGTGGCGCGGAGCTAGCGATTTTCACAACGGGAGACGCGGAAGCTGATGGAGCGGGAAACGACGCGAGCGGCGAGCATCCTTCCATGTCGCATCCGTCTTTGGAGCACCCGTATGCGGAATTCGCCGCTAATGGCTCCTTCCCTCCCCACGCGTCGACCGCGCCGACGCGGCTCGTGAACATGCCGTCGTACGTCAACTTCATCCGATCGGATCTCGCGCCGCGGCCGGACACGCAGCGCGCGCCCGTGATTCGCGTGCATCCGACGGTGTTCGAGGCGCTGCACGCGCTGCGTGAGGGCCTGCAGCTGTGCCGGCCGGCGAACCGCGTGAGCATCAGCGACGTGATCGATCACTTCCTGTGCTGCTCCGCGGAGGAGGTCGACCGCCTGCTGGAGCGCCGCGTTAAACACCGCCGCCAGATGCTCGCGCTGGTGCAGCAGCAGCAGCAGCAGGGGCAGGGACAGGCGCAGGGACAGGGGCAGGCGCAGGGCCAGGAGCAAGGGCAGGGTCTAGGACAGGGGCAGGGGCAGGATGGCCAGCTGGCAGTTGTCCAGCAAATGGATGGCGGACACGTGGCAGTGCAGCAGGAGCAGGCGGGGCAGGGTGGGGAGGGCGAGGCATTCCCTTCAGGTAGTATCGCTGCTGGCTATCCGTACTCGTACTCGGCGCTCATACCCCCCATGGTGCAGCCCGAGCAGCAGAGGCGCAAGCGGCGGCGGCGGCACGTGCAGCCCCCTGCCACTCAGAGGAAGCTGCTGCAGTTGCTGCAGCAGCAGGAGCAGTTCCACCCTGGGCCTGCCCCCCTGCAGCAGCCCTTGCCGTTCCTACACCAGGTGCAGGAGCAGCAGCAGCAGCAGCAGCAGCAGCAGGACCACCAGCAGCAGCAACCCCAGCAACAATTGCAGCAGCAACCGCAGCCGCAGCAGCATCAAGAGCCACAGCAACAGCAGATGCAAGGGGATCAGCAGCAGCAGCAGCAGCAGCAGCAGCAGGGTGCGGGTCACAGGGCATTGCAGTGGGGCGCTGGACCCATACCCAACTACGCGTCTCAGTAGCAGCAACCCCATGCCAAAGACACTTCTTTTCACTCAATGAGCACCTACCAGTCGCTGATGCAGGCGCTAGTGCCCCTTAGAGCACCATCCAGTCCAGTGTGCCTCTCATTGCAGCTGCTGCTAGGACATGACACATTGATTCGCTGTCTGTATCACTTCCAAATGTATGGCTGCAATGCCATAGAGCTTATCCACTCATTTTGTACGGTATTGCCCCTGTTACTTCAAGAAATTGAATTTGAATGCCTTCCACGAGGGCCTGAAACAAAAAAGGTCCACTAAATATTAACATGATTTGCATAACATGTGCACACTTACGGTACAACAAATACCACCTAAGGAACAGGGCTGCATCGTTCTCGCTGCCATGCTGTGCTAAGCCAGGCAGCGATGCACCTGCCAGCTAGCTGCGGTTACCGGTTAGCTGCGGTTAGATTGGGTTAGCTGGGGTTGATAACTTAGCACCGTAACTGGAGCCACGGATGGGAGAGGAAGTAGCACGGTAGCACCTTGACCAGCACTGCCTCTGCATCCATCTCACTTGCTGCTCCCCATCCACCTTCTGGTCCGGCTTTCCCATGAGCCCACCAGTGGACTCCTGCATGCTCCACGCAAGCATGCCTCTGCCGTCCCTGCACTCCCTCCCTCCACACTCTTCACCGAAACTCCACACACACTCCACACACTCCACACAGCGCACTCTCACCCGCCTCACAGCGCATGCTTACCCGCCTCACAACTCATCGTCGCTCTGCCACGCGTCCCTCTTCTGCCAGCCCTTTCCCGAGCCACCTCCGCTTCTTGATCCCTTTCCTCCTCCCCCTCCCCCCCCTGCGCCCCCTGCTCCCCCTGTTCCTCCTGCTCTCCCTCTCCCACTTGCACCTTGTGCAACCAATGGCTGCCTGCCAGGTGGCAGCGGCAGAGCTGTCTGAACCTCCTCGTCATCATCGTCATCATCATCATAATCATCATCACCGTCACCATCATCATCATTTTCATCATCATCATCATCCTCGTCGTATTCATCTTCATCATCATCATCCTCCTCCCCATCCTCCTCCTCCTCCTCCTCGTCCGTGTCTTCCACTCGTCCCTTCCCTTTCTCGTACTCCCTCCCTCCTTTCCCCATCAACCTCCCTTCTTCCATCGACTCAAACTCCTCCTCATCCTCCTCATCATCCTCATCCACCCCTCCTGCCCGCCCTCCCCGCAGTGACATCTCTTCAGAAACGTCGTACACCTGCTGCTGACCGGGCGAACACCCCCCAAACGAAGACCCCTTCGAGCCTCGCGAACCTTTCGATCCTCCCGAGCCTGGCAGCAAGTTTCGAGTGCGCTTCGGGTCCACCGAGGCTGATAACGAGCCAGGTGGAGGGTCGGGCTCCGTGAGATGCGGCTCGGAGATGGCGAACTCTGCTTCGGCAGCCTTGGCTCGGAAGTTGGTTCGGGAGGGGGGGATCTCGGAGCAGAGGGCTTCGCCAACGTTGTTGAAGCAGCCGCGGCTGTACGGGTTGGGCTTCTTGTCGTAGCGCCACCGGAAGTTCTCATACGTGGTCTGGTGGCATTGTCCCAGGGGGAGAGGGGGGAGGGAGAAAGAGGAGTGGGGGGGAGGGGAAAGCGGAGGACTTTTGAGGCCCCTCAACAGCAGCCGCGGCTGTACGGGTTGGGCTTCTTGTCGTAGCGCCACCGGAAGTTCTCATACGTCGTCTGGTGCCGTGGGCCCAGGGGGAGAGGCGGCGGGAGTGTAGGGGAGGCGAGGGGAGGGGAGGGGAGGGGAAGGAGAGCGGAAGGGCGAGAGGGAGACGGGTTATATGGGAGAGAAGCACAGAAGGACGGAAGGGAAGGGCGTGACATTGAAATGCAGAACATGTGGGGAGGGAGATGCAAGTGGCACTGGTGCGGGCAAGTAAGCAGCTGGTATCTCTTCCCAGCTAACCCACCTGGCTGCGGCACATGAGGTAGGTGTGGAATCCTGACAGCCACCCCACGAACCACACGGCGAGGAACGTGAACCCCATGAGCACCACGGCCACGGGCGCCTGCCCCATGGCCTGCCACACCGTGCCCTAGCTGGTATAGCTGCGGACTGACCTGGTTGCGGCACATGAGGTAGGTGTGGAAGCCTGACAGCCCCCCCACGAACCAGACCGCCAGGAAGGTGAAACCCATGAGCACCACGGCCACAGGCGCGTGCCCCATGGCCTGCCACACGGTCTGCGTGCCGGCTGCAGGGTCGTGAGCGTTGAACATGAGCTGGTTGATGAGGTATGCCGAGAAGGCGAAGACGAATATGCAGAGCACTGTGGTGGAGAGGATGAATGTGAAGAAGAAGCGGTAGTTGCGCTGCTTGGGGATGGGGTGGAAGGGGGGGGGAGGGAGGAAAGGGAGAGGGGTCGTGTGCGTTGAACATGAGCTGGTTGATGAGGTATGCCGAGAAGGCGAAGACGAATATGCAGAGCACTGTGGTGGAGAGGATGAATGTGAAGAAGAAGCGGTAGTTGCGCTGTGGGCGGGGGAGGGGCGGAGGGAGATGGAAGATGAGGAGGAAGGGGAGTGGGGATGTTGGGAAGAGAGGAAATGAGTGAGAAGCGGGGAGCGGGGACATGGGACAGGAGAAGGTGAATTGTGCAGAAAGGAAGGAGATGATAAGGTAGGGGGAAGGAGCAATGCAGAAGTTTAGCAGCACTTGTCCCACAAAGGACTACTCGCCCACTTCACCCGTGCAATGCGCTCGCCTCACCCGGCCAACGCCCCCTCCTCACCCGGCCGATGCACTGGCCCACCCAGGGGCAGTGGTGGTCGAATCGATCAATGCAGTTGTCGCAGATGGAGCAGTGCGAGCAGCGCGGCGGGCGGTACAGCAGGCACGAGTCGCACCACTTCACCTTTACCGCCACTCCGTTCACCACCACCTCGCGGCTGCGCGGAACCTTCCCCGCTGGCGCTGTGGGGTTACGCGGGACGATGCCAGGGTCGCGACAGGCCGTGAAGAGCAGAATGTACAGGTCCTGGTGTGTTGGGGGGGGGGGGGGGGGGGGTTGAGGGGGTGGAGGGGAGAAGAGGGAGGGAGTGGTGGAGGGGAGAGGACTTGAAGTGCGTCAGAAGGCGGGATAAGGTGTGGACGGAAGGAAGGCATGACCCATGAGATGAGCGATGCACCCCTGTTACGAGCGACGCGTATAGCATGACACATGCGACGCGTATAGCATGACACATGCGACGCGTATAGCATGACACATGCGACGCGTATAGCATGACACATGCGACTCGTATAGCATGACGCAGGCGACGCGTATAGCCTCGTGAGCGACGCGACGCACCCATGTGATGAGCGAGATAGCGGCGGGCAGCACGGCGATGCCGCCCCACATCTTGTCGATGAGCTGGTACGCGACGAAGACGCAGAAGAGCGCGCCGGGGATGGTGATGAGGCAGACGGACACGAGCAGCGAGCGCACGTCCGGCCCGAACACGCACAGCCCCCACAGGAAGAACTTCTGGTGTGGTTGGCAGGTGGGGATGGTTGAGGGAAAGAGGAGGGATGGTGATGAGGCACACGGACACGAGCAAGGAGCGCACGTCGGGGCCCGAACACGCACAGTCCCCACAGGAAGAACTTCTGGTGTGGTTGATAGGGGGGATGGTGTGAGGGAAAGGGGGAAGCGCGCGGAGGGATGGACGCGAGTGGAAAGAGTGAAAGGGATGTGGAGAGATAGAGGGGGGTGTCAAGGGAGAGGCGAGAGGGTGCGGCCATGAAGAAAGGTCCGTTTTGAATAAGCAAAATCATGCGAGTCAAGTTAAGTGAGCCGAAAGGAAGCCGCGATACCGTATGGATTGAAATCGACATAACGTTCGAGTTCAGGAAAAATGGATGAACTAGAGGGGCAGATACAAGTGCGAGACGGCTCACATTGTCTCCTTTCCATTTCTGATACACCCGAGCCATGTGGAACCGCCGCGACGTAGGTGGTTAATACTAAACGCGATACGGTTACTCATGGCGCATCAGGCATAACCGTCTGATTCTAAGCGAACGCATATGGAGTCCTGGGAGGCGTCGCGAGAACGGCATGAGCGACCAGTTGTGATAGAAAGTCTGTCGTTTAATTTATACAGCTTGCTACTCACTCAACGCAAAACGGGAAAGGGAACCGACAACCATTGGTTCAGCGTCAAATTGTTGAAGGGAGAGAGGCCAGTCAGTCTGGAATACAGTGACGTGTTAGCAGCTGTGTGGAATTGCAGATGATCGCACATAAGTTTATCGATAGTTAGCTGTACGCAGAGAGTAGTTGGAGGTCGATCAAGCTATTGGCAGGCACGAGGAGCCTATGTTAGAAGTCAAGTGCAACCGTCTGGCCACCACTAAAAATACGTTCTACTGGAGTAAACGCCTAGCGACTAGAACATGAGAAGCACCGAGCACCGCAAAGCAGGACGCGCAAAAGAAAGCCCGAGGCCAGTCCCTAGAAATTGCCCTCCAGTGAGACGCGGACATAGAGGTTGGAGCACATATCACCGCTTTCTATCACACAGAAAAACTCCGAACCGATCTATTACTCCTCGAAATTCCAGTTTCACGACATCCCACCTGCCCTACCGAGCCAGTTACCCTGAGGCACGCTGCCATGCCAGTGAAGTCACCTGGTTACACCAGACCACAGACAACGGCGCCAAGCCTACAACGAGCCGACGATGCTGCCTCGACAAATCAGTACGTGGGAGCACGGCACCGAGGGAAAAGTTATGGGGAGTTGATGAAGGGGAGCACAGGTCTGGAGGTTTGGTCTGTCGGCTTTATCGCAGGTTTGGATGCACAAACCTGCACATCGTGTGAAGACCTGCGTTGTTGTTGATTTGCTCGAGAGGTACAATTACAGTACAACAGTAGTTCAGTGCGATTTTCGCACTGCCTGTGTTGAAAACTCCATGAAACCGAATGGCCTAAGCTGAGAGACGCTAAGTTTCAGAAGAAATGCTTTTCAATAAGCGGTTGCACCGGCACAACTTCCAATGAGTACTGATTTCAGAAACCTTTCAGAACCTCTGACTGCTTCAAAAGACACTCGAAAACGTTTCTTTTGCAGGAGAAATCCCTCCAAAAAGCACCTACCTCAACACCAGCGGGAGTCGCCTGAAAGCGGCCCAAATCCCCTGACAGCATTTGCTGAAGGATTGAACTTCGTTTCTGCCTTCCAGGCTGAAGCTAGGGTTTGGTGGTCCCTGAGACTGGGGATCTCAGCTCCTTGCCAG
The DNA here is from genome assembly GCA_947471745.1 of Closterium sp. Naga37s-1. Classification (NCBI taxonomy): domain Eukaryota; kingdom Viridiplantae; phylum Streptophyta; class Zygnematophyceae; order Desmidiales; family Closteriaceae; genus Closterium; species Closterium sp. Naga37s-1. The sequence goes on from CANJKZ010000261.1 coordinate 1,473,799, forward strand.
TTCGTGTCGTCCAACCTCATCGCTTAGGCGGCGAGAAAGCGGGTTTCGAAACTCTAGTTTAGCAATTAGCGGCTCGAACACTGGTGTTCCCCATTTTCAACGAATCAGATTTCGTTTCTTCCCGGTTTTGGTTCCCAACGGTTCTGGCTCACTTTGCCGCCAGTGACGCTCGTTCTTTTGTTTCCGAATATCCGCAACGATTCAGACCCGTTGATCTACTTTTGCGGCTCGGTTCTTGCCCCATTCTCTCCCCAGCCAGCGCCAACCATCCCTCCCTACGTTCGCCCGTCACCTTCCCATTTCCCAACCGTCGCGCCTCATTCGCACCTCTGCATATTCGCCCCTCGTCCTCGTTCACTCTCCATTTTCCAAATTTCAGCCGTGGGCCAACATTCAGACTCCATTTTCCGTTATTCAGTCACCACATTCAGGCTTCGGTCCGTCCAGTATCAGAACAACTTTGGAACACCTGGGAACAGCTCGGAGCACTTTGGAGCACTGCTGCTTCCTTTCAACGAGACGCGAACGCGAAGAGTCTTATTGCTGCCGAGCCGATTGCTTCGACGCAGCGGAAGCTCGCAAGAAGAAGATAATCGCAGTGACTCCAAGTGTAAATAGTAAGTGTTCCTGTTTCTATTTTATTTTCGAAAGTATTCAAGTTTCTATTCTCGAGATTCGTTATTTTTACGTTATTGAATACTTATCTGACTCTTCGTTTGATTCTGTGCAGATCTGGGTAGAACACGAAGAACGACTGAGATCGACATTGGCTCTGACGGGTGAAGATTCGCGAAGAACTGAAATACTGGATCTTCACCGGCGATCTTTCAAATGTAAGAGTCGGGATTTCCCGGTTCGATTTTGCGTTTCGGTTTGTTTCTGTTCTATGGACCCTCGCTAATGCAGTTTCTTCCATGTCGTCGCGTGCAGGTTTTTCTGACATTCGCGCATCACAAGCCAAGATCGGCGCCGAATCGATATCCTTCGTCTTGCAATCAACGCGCGTGTGCTTCGAGTCAAGCGCGTCGGCGTTAAGTCAACGCGCGTTTCTCCGCTTTCGCTCAACGCGCCCGCTGCCGCCTCCAGTCAACGCCTGCTGCCACGAGTCAACTCTTCTGGTGTTGACTCGAGTCAACGCCCTGCAGCCTTCAGCGAGATGAGTATCCGCATCCCCTTTCCTTTCGTCGCTCATGATTTCGTATATATTTTTTCGCTATAGCTGCCTGTAGCACACCCGAGTCCCGCCCTTTTTCTTTTTAAGGTTCAGACTATAAGGTATCCCCCTTGGTAGGTGCGAAATTTTCTACCCCTGGTACGGTACGGTAAAGGTCCCCGTTTCCCCTTGGGTGTGCTGCAGCAGCTGTATCTTCCCTCCAGAATTCGCTACACGATGATCCGTTTCTTACATGTGACTGGACTGCGCACCTCCTACATGTTTCATCAACCCCCCCTCCCTCCTCCCTGTCCATCAAATCACCTGCTGCCTGCAAGGACCTTCGCTGCCAATTTCGCGTTTGAGGCGCATCACGGAGAGCGGGTGTGGGGACGCGGGTCGAAGGCAGCAGCGCGTCGTCATGGGCTGCACGGCGCGGACCAACAGATGAGTATCGCTCGACCGTTTCTGCTTGTCGTTTCGCATGCTTTGCGTTTCACTGCCTCGTCTCTCTAGCTGCCTGTAGCACACCCAAGTCCCTCCCCCCTCATTTTTTGGTAAAGGTTCGGCCTGTCAGGTATTCCCCTTGGTAGGTGCAAAACTTCCACCCCTGGTACGGTAAGGTAAAGGTCCCCCACTCTGCTTGGGTGCGCTACAGCAGCTATACCTTCCTCTTCTGTTCGGTTCTAGGCTTAACTTCATGTGACTCGAAGGAATTCTTGCCGCTTGCTCTTTATTATAGTCCTTCCCCCCTCTCCCCTCCCTTCCCTCCCCCAATTCCCTTCCCCTCGCCAACTCTCAGTGCTCCCCGCGTGTCAAGGATCATCGCTTTGCCTGGCTAGCGTGGAGTGTGGAGGCAGCAGCGGAGGCAGCAGCGGAGGCAGCAGCGGGTCGTCGTGGGCTGCACGGCGCTGCTCACACCACAGCGCGGACCAACAGATAAGTATCGCGCGAATGCTCACCCTCCCTCCGCCCGTAGCTTTCCCTCTTGTCGTTTCACATGCTTTGCGTTTCACTGTCTCGTCATGCTAGCTGCCTGTAGCACACCCAAGTCCCTCCCCCCTGCTTTTTTTTTTCTAAAGGTATAGACTTTCAGGTCAACCCCCCCTTGGTAGGTGCAAAAAAAAATTCCCCTGGTACAGTAAGGTAAAGGTCCCGTTTCCCCTTGCGTGTGCTGCAGCAGCTATACCTTCCCTCTTCTATTCGCTTCTGAACTAAACTGCATGTGACTCGAAGAAGGCTTGTGCAGCTTGCTCTTGGTTCTAATCCTTCACCCCCTCCTCCTTCCCTCCATCCGCCGCCCCCCTTCCCCTCGCCGACTCTCAGTGCTCTGCGCGTGTCAAGGAGCATCGCTCTGCCTGGCTAACGTGGAGCGCGGAGGCAGCAGCGGAGGCAGCAGCGGGACTTCATGGGCTCCCTCGCAATGATATTTGGAAGAAACAGATGAGTATCGTTTCACCACTCACCCCGCCTTCGCCTTTGTCCGTTTCGCCACTTGTCGTTTCAATTGCTTCCTGATCTGCTGCCTCTTCGTTTTAGCTGTCTGTAGCACACCCAAGTCCCTCCCTTGCTTCTTTTAAGGTTCATGTTATGAGGTAAGTAACCCCCTTGGTAGGTGCAAAACTTGTCTCCCCTGGTCCCCTGGTACGGTAAGGTGAAGGTCCCCCGCTCCACTTGGGTGTGCTACAGAAGCTACTCCTCCCCTCTTCTATTCGCATCTGGACGCGACTGCATGTGACTCGACGGCGCTCCTCTCCTTGGCTTTTATTTCTAATCCCACCCCATCGCCCCCTCCCCCACCCCCCCTCCGCTCGCCCTCCTTGTTGCTCCAGGGGACGCTTCTCGCCTCTCCGCTTTCAACCGGCTACAAGGTGCGCGTCAACGCCCTGCGGACTCGAGTCAACGCCCTGCTGTCGCGAGTCAACGCCATGCTGTCGCGAGTCAACGCCATGCTGCCGCGAGTCAACGCCCTGCCGCTTCGAATTAACGTCCTGCTAACGAGAGAGATAAGCACCCCTGCTCCATGCCCTTGACCCATTTTCCCCTTGTCATTCGCCTGCTCTGATTTCGATCAGTCATTTCGCATGCGCTTTTCTCGTCGCTCTAGCTGCTTGTGGCACACTCAAGCCCCCCTTTTGTTCAAGGTTCGGACTATCAGGTACACCCTCCAGGTAGGTACAAAACTTTTACTCTTGGTACGGTAAGGTAGAGGTCCCCCCCCCACTCCACCCTCCTTGAGTGTGCGACAGCAGCTGTACTTCCATCCCGCTCTGCTACACGATGGCTTGTTGCCTGCCTGCATGTGAGTCCACTGCACTCCTCTTCCACGGACTCCCTTCTCATCACATCCTCCCCTCCCCAAACCCTCCCCCTCCCCTCCCCCACCACCTCCCCCACTCGCGCCTTCCTATCCCTCAGCGGCGCTGCTCGCGGCAAGAAGCATTCCTCTGGGGAGCATCGCGTGGAGGCACACAAGGGGAGCTGCTGTGGGGACATGTGGCGGAGGCAGCAGCGGGTCGACTTGGGCCTTCCTCCCAGCCACCAGCACACGGCGGCCAAGAGACAAGTACCACTCCGCCAGCCACTCCCCCTCCGCCATGCCCGCTATCTTTCTGCTGCTTGTCAGTCGCCTGCCTTCATATTACGATCTGTCATTTCGCATGCGCTTTTCTCCTCGCTCTAGCACACCCAATCCCTCTTTTTTCAAGGTTCAGACTATCAGGTTTCCCTTCCAGGTAAGTTCAAAACTTTAACCCTTGGTACGGTAAGGTATAGGTCAACCCCCCCTCCCCGATTGGGTGTGCTACAGCGGTTGTACTTCCATCCCGTTCTGCTACACGAAGGCTTGCCGCCTGCATGTGAGTCCACTGCACTCCTCTTCCACGGACTTATCCCTCAGCTTCTCATCTCGAACGTGCCCCCCCCTCCCCGCCTCCTTCCGCATCCTCATCCCTCAGCCACGCTGCTCGCGGCAAGGTGCATTCCTCTGGGGAGCATCGCGTGGAGGCACACAAGGCGAGCTGCTGTGGGGACGTGTGGCGGAGGCAGCAGCGGGTCGTCATGGGCGTCCCTCCCAGCCACCAGCACACAGCGTCCAACAGATGAGTATCACTCCGCCAGCCTTCTCCCCTCTGTTGTTACCCGCCTGTTCGTTGCGCATGCTTCCCTTTTCACTGCCTCGTCGCTCCCCCTGCCTGTAGCACACCCAAGCCCCCCCCTTTTTTTTTTTCGAGGTTAAGACTGTCAGGTACTACCCTTGCTACTCCCCTTGCTTGGTAAGGTGAAGGTCCCCTCCCCTCTTCTTGGGTGTGCTACAGCTGGCATGCTTGCATCCGTTTCCTCGTCTGACTAGACACACCACTCGCTCGCACTTCATTCTAATCCTACCCCCCATCGCCCCTCCTCTCCCCCGCCCCCCCCTCCCCCCTTCCCTCTCCTCCCGCCCTCTCCCTCCCGACCATCTCGGTGCCGTGCGTGCGTGAAGGACGCTTTGCCTGGCGAACGCTTCTCAAGGGACGTCGGACAGAGGGAGCAGCAGAGGGAGCAGCAGAGGGAGCAGCAGAGGGAGCAGCAGAGGGAGCAGCAGAGGGAGCAGCAGAGGGAGCAGCAGAGGGAGCAGCAGAGGGAGCAGCAGAGGGAGCAGCAGAGGGAGCAGCAGAAGGAGCAGCAGAGGGAGCAGCAGAGGGAGCAGCAGAGGGAGCAGCAGAGGGAGCAGCAGAGGGAGCAGCAGAGGGAGCAGCAGAAGGAGCAGCAGAGGGAGCAGCAGAGGGAGCAGCGGAGGGAGCAGCGGAGGGAGCAGCGGAGGGAGCAGCAGAGGGAGCAGCAGAGGGAGCAGCAGAGGGAGCAGCGGAGGGAGCAGCAGAGGGAGCAGCAGAAGGAGCAGCAGAGGGAGCAGCAGAGGGAGCAGCAGAGGGAGCAGCAGAGGGAGCAGCAGAGGGAGCAGCAGAAGGAGCAGCAGAGGGAGCAGCAGAGGGAGCAGCGGAGGGAGCAGCGGAGGGAGCAGCGGAGGGAGCAGCGGAAGGAGCAGCAGAGGGAGCAGCGGAGGGAGCAGCAGAGGGAGCAGCAGAGGGAGCAGCAGAGGGAGCAGCAGAGGGAGCAGCAGAGGGAGCAGCAGAGGGAGCAGCGGAGGGAGCAGCGGAGGGAGCAGCGGAGGGAGCAGCGGAGGGAGCAGCAGAGGGAGCAGCGGAGGGAGCAGCAGAGGGAGCAGCAGAGGGAGCAGAGGGAAACACCAGCAGAGGAGCAGCAGAGGGAGCAGCAGAGGGAGCAGCAGAGGGAGCAGCAGAGGGAGCAGCAGAGGGAGCAGCAGAGGGAGCAGCAGAGGGAGCAGAGGGAGCAGCAGAGGGAGCAGCAGAGGGAGCAGAGGGAAACACCAGCAGAGGAGCAGCAGAGGGAGCAGCAGAGGGAGCAGCAGAGGGAGCAGCAGAGGGAGCAGCAGAGGGAGCAGCAGAGGGAGCAGAGGGAAACACCAGCAGAGGAGCAGCAGAGGGAGCAGCTGGTGGTCTTGGACTTCCCATCACTCAACCATTACAGACTGATCAAAAGATAAGTACCGCTCCACCAGCCTCTCTCCCTCTGCCTCATTGTCCCGCTTGTTGTTTTAGCATGCATGTCTTGTCTTCGTTGCTGTCCTCGTCACTCCAGCTGTCTGTGGCACCCCCAAGCCCCCCTCCCTTTTTTTTTAAGGTATAGGTCACCAGGTGTCCCAGTGCAGGTGCGGATCCCTTGGTATGGTGTTAAGGTTCAGGTCCCCCTCCCTCCATTTGGGTGTGCTACGGCTGGCTAGGTCGTGCATGGCATGCTGTCTCGTCTGCACCCTTGACTTGTCAGAATCTGCTTCCACTTTCCACTCCCTCCCTCCCTTCCTCCCTCCCTCCCTCCCTCCCTCCCTCCCTCCCTCCCTCCCTCCCTCCCTCCCTCCCTCCCTCCCTCCCTCCCTCCCTCCCTCCCTCCCTCCCTCCCTCCCTCCCTTCCTCCCTCCCTCCCTCCCTCCCTCCCTCCTTCCTTCCCCATCCCCCTATTTCACCCCTCCCAGAGCGCCAGGGCGAGCAGAAGCATGCAGGGGGAGGAGCGCAGCTGTTACACCCCGCCCAGCTGCACCTCGCCCAGCTGCACCTCGCCCAGCTGCACCTCGCCCAGCTGCACCTCGCCCAGCTGCACCTCGCCCAGCTGCACCCCGCCCAGCTGCACCTCATCTCAACACAGCTAAGTACTCACACTGGCCCTTCTCGTTGAGCCTTTTGTTTTTCTACTATTCACGTCCTTGCTTTCAGCACTGCTGCACTCGCTCCTTTCAGCACTACTGCACTCGCTCCTTTCAGCACTGCTGCACTCTCTCCTTTCAGCACTGCTGCACTCGCTCCTTTCAGCACTGCTGCACTCGCTCCTTTCAGCACTGCTGCACTCGCTCCTTTCAGCACTGCTGCACTCGCTCCTTTCAGCACTGCTGCACTCGCTCCTTTCAGCACTGCTGCACTCGCTCCTTTCAGCACTGCTGCACTCGCTCCTTTCAGCACTGCCGCACTCGCTCCTTTCAGCACTGCTGCATTGAGTTCCTTGATCACTCTCCAAATGTCAGTTACTAACCGTCTTATCTGCACCCCCCTCCTTGCCCCAGCAGGTTCACCCGCTCTGGTGGACGCTGCTGCTGGTGGCAGCTGGAGGGTGGTCAGTGCCTCTGGTGGTGGTGGTGGTGGTGGTTGGTGGTGTTGGTGGTGGTGGTGGTGGAGAGTGGTGGTGGTGGTGGTGGTTGGTGGTGTTGGTGGTGGTGGTGGTGGAGAGTGGTGGTGGTGGTGGTTGGTGGTGGTGGAGAGTGGTGGTTGGGGGGGGCCTTGGGACTGGATGCCAATAGCCGCACGTTGAAGGCATAATGGACGATCACCAGACCCTGCGGCCGGGGGTCTGGTGTGGCTCCCCTCTTGCCACGTCGGTGAGGCTTCAGCTCTCAGGTTCTCCTCTTAGCCCCACTCAGGTGTGGTGGTGGAGAGTGGTGGTGGAAGGAGGTGGAGAGTGGTGGTGGAAGGAGGTGGAGAGTGGTGGTGGTGGGTGGAGAGTGGTGGTGGAAGGAGGTGCAGAGTGGTGGTGGAAGGAGGTGGAGAGTGGTGGTGGAAGGAGGCGGAGAGTGGTGGTGGAAGGACGTGCAGGGTGGTGGTGGAAGGAGGTGGAGAGTGGTGGTGGAAGGAGGTGGAGAGTGGTGGTGGTGGGGTGGAGAGAGGGTGAGCCCCCCTGAAAGTGGTCGGGGAAGGAAGAATTTTAAGGCCCTTGTGATACAATTAGATTATTATAAATGTAGTGTTATAGCCTGCTGTTTTTAGTGGCAGCTTAGATTCCAGAACGCTAGCCTTAGCCTTTCTGTGAATTAACCAGCTTATTTGAACAAATCAGAGATTTAGCATGATGGAAGAAACTTTTACAGAGATGGCATATAATATGGTACGCCAAGCTGCCTCCATGCACTCTTCTCGTTTACTCTTCAAAATCTCCATAGGGCTCGTACCCCATCTACGGACTGTCTGTTGACGAGTACGACTCTTCCGCATCAGTCAGCCTTTATTTCTTACCCGCAGTTACCGCTTCCTCTCCACCCGTGTGCTTCATCTGCAATCATAAACAGCGACTCTTAGGACACATTAGGTTCTATATTGGCTCCGTATACCGCATCAGCAGGACCGCAGACCATGGACCTTGGGTCTTCCGCTCTAAGCAACGGAGCTGGAGGCCCGGACGGCGGCTCTCTTAGGTCCGGGTCGGGTTCAGGCTCGGCAGGCTTCGTTCGCGTGCGACGTCGCGCGGCGACGCACAAGGTGTTTCAAGGCGACTACCTTCAGCTTGCCGACGAGAACCATGCGATCCTCAAGATGCTGCGGAAACAAGGTAGGACTGCTTAGGAGAAAGTGCGGACAAAATAGGTTCGACCGCAGTCGGGCGACGCGCTCGGAGCATGCTTTGGAAACACGGTCAATTGGCGCAGGTGGTGCGGAAGCAAGGGAGACCACGTAAGATGCGAGAGCTCCAGCGTTATCAAGGTCCCAGTTTGCCCAGCTTGCCCGTTCTCCAGTCCTTATCGTTAATCTCGACTCCCCATTCCCGGCTGTTTCATTCTCACTCTCAAGGCCCTGACTGGCCGCATACCACCATTGTTCCCCTTTTCCGTCAGCGTCTTGGCATGTTTATCCCATCCGCATGTCCCCATCGCGCTTCCTCCTGCATCCCGCCCTTCCAATCATTGGAACCCTGTGCATGCATGGAACCCAACGCGTCCGCACGGCGACGCAGGCGATCAGAGCGTCATTTTCGCCGACACAGTCGCCAAGGTGAACCGGCACAACAGAATCGTTCCGCGGCTGCTGGTGGTGACAGAAAAGGCGGTCTACATTATCGAGCGAGATACCTTCCGGCTGAAGCGACGCATCCCATTGGACATCATCGAGTCGCTGTATCTTTCTGAGCTGGCGGATAACTTCCTGGCGCTGATGGTCCCCAAGGAGTTTGACTGCCTGCTTGTGAGCACACGCAAGACAGAGATTGTGACTGTGTTAGTGGATGCGACTAAAACGACTTCCAGGGAGCTGAAAGTGTGCTTCAGCAACAAGTGAGTGGATTGAGAGCTTGTAGATGCCTGTGTGCTTAGGTGATTTCTGGGACTCTGAGCTTTCTAGGCATCCACAGCATGCCTAATTTTATCTCGTCTACTTCCTTATGGTGGCTGCAGGTTTGAGTACACTATGGATCCCGATACAACACGACAAGTGGAGTTCACACAAGTAGCAGGTAATATATCGTCTCTTGTTTTTCTGTTCCACAGTTTGCACTCCCTCCTCTTCTTCCATAAGCACCTCTTGCCCATTGCTTTACCCCTCCTTTTTTGGCTTCGTTTCACCTGTAATGACTCGTTATATTGGCTGTTTTTTTGGGCAGGTGGTGTGAGCACCCGCATCACTAATGCTATCTAGTTGCACCTTCAGTTGGTACTCCCTAGTTTCCTCCATCTGTAAATCTAACCAAGTCACATCTATGGACCCACCATATAAGGTTTTCTTTGCAACTTCAGTGGTTTTTGTGTGGCCTAGCCTATTTATGGGTGTGGTACAGAGCGCAGCGCATCAACCATCAGACTCAGAGGTAGATCCCATGTTTTGAGACCACCAAGACTAGTTTTGTCAAGGAGTTCATTTTTCTATTGTTGGAGGCATGGAGGTTCAACTTTTTTTGTGGTCTTTGCATTCGGTGTCATTTACTGTACATCCACAAACAGTTATCTTGCAGAAGATGAAGAAGCTCGAATTTCGATGTTGTTTCAAACGAGTTGTTTTTTCATTAAATCCTTACACCGCGTACGAAATCCAAGCCCTAAAATACTGACTTGCTTGCAGGTGACACACTACAGACCAACCGTCGCCAGCGTCGCTGCACTGTCTCGCCAGTCGCCACCGCTGACGGATAACTGCGCGGTTGCGCGCAACTGCTTTGATCTCTCTAAATCCCGGGATTAGGGTGTTAGTGGGTGAAACAGCTTCTTAACTAAAGCTCGCCCTGGTTTTGTCGCGTAGCATCATGACGAGCCGTGGCCGTTTGCAACGAGTCAACCTCACCAGTCCCCCTCTGCGGGGACACGTATACCCCTCCGTGCCCTGCGGCTACGCGTAACTCTTCGTGCGCTGCGCTAAGCAGCGGTTAGATTCAACGGCATGGGACGCAGCCAGCGTCTCCGCGAGCGGTCGTTGTGCTCCCTAACCGCGAATGGCACGAAAGGGTTACCCGCGCCGCACTCCACGAGCCATGCGAGCCAGTCTCGGGCAAAGATCCCCGGGTGCTTGTCAGGCAGCGATAACCGCTGACCCACCACCAGCCCGCCTCTCGCTCCTAACCTCCGTTCGGCGCCGCGAATGTCGCAATCCGAGGGTCGACTGAAGCAAGGCCACGTGAACGCATAAATGTCGGCAGACTCGCATTCTGAACTCTCAATCGCTTCTGCGCCAGATTTTCACCGACTCATTCGCCATCTTCCCCACCCTCGCCCGCTGTGAGGAAGCCAGTTCAAAGGCCCCTCGTACCCTCCCCACACCCGCTTTCCTCACACCGTTTCCGTCTCTTAGGCGCCTCAGATACTCTGCTCCCCATTCCTATCCTTCGCCGCTGCGTTTGCTTGTTCGACCGGTTTCCAGTCCCCATGGCGTCTCCTCGTCCCGCTGCTCGTTCGCTGCCGCCTGCCGTGGCGGCTGCCGCGCTGTGCCTCCTCGCCGTCGCCGTGCTCGTCGGCTCCGCTGCTGCCGCTGATCCCGTCACTGGCGTCACTCCCGACAAGGAGGGTGAGTCGCTCGACTGTATCCCCGGAGCTGCTGCTTCTGCTCCTGCCGCCGCTTCTGCTGCTCCCACTCTCTGCCTCTCTGCCGCTTTCGTGCCTCTCTCTGCCTCTTGTCTCATCCCCCGCCAACTCGTCTCGTCCCTCGTCTCCTCTGCACCGCGCCTCCCCCTTCACCCCTGCGTCAGTGGCGGCGATGCATGCGATTCGCGACGCGTTGGGCGTGGACGCGGTGCAGACGTGGCTGCCCGGCTGGGGCAGCGCGGGGGACATCTGCGGCCCCCTGGGGTGGGCACCCGAGGTCACCTGCGACCAGACGCCCTCGGGCAACTACACCATCGTCAGCATGTAAGCCCCTCGTATCTCATCGCGCCTCTTGAGATGTCTCAAAAGCCGCCGCAGGTCACCTGCGACCAGACTCCCTCGGGAAACTACACCATCGTCAGCATGTCAGTCCCGCCCCGCTCATGCCGCTCGTCTCTCACGCGCCTCGAATGTGCTTGCATTCTGTTTTGTTTTGTTTTGTGTACACTGTGATCTGCATGCGAGCGTCGTCTCTTCTCCACCTGTCTGCGGCATTCCGTTACCGCGTGCTGCTGCTGCTGCTGCTGCTGCTGCTGCTGCTGCTGCTGCTGCTGCTGCTGCTGCTGCTGCTGCTGCTGCTGCTGCTATGCCCCATTCCTCGCGCCGCGTGCTTTGCTGCTCCGTCTTTCGCGTGCACTCATCTCCTCTCCTCCCCTCTCCTTCCCTCGCCCCTCTCCCCCCGTCCATCTCTCCCCTCTCCCCCCGTCCATCTCTCCCCTCTCCCCCCGTCCATCTCTCCCCTCTCCCTCCCCCCGTCCATCTCTCCCCTCTCCCTCCCCCCGTCCATCTCTCCCCTCTCCCCCCGTCCATCTCTCCCCTCTCCCTCCCCCCGTCCATCTCTCCCCTCTCCCCCCGTCCATCTCTCCCCTCTCCCTCCCCCCGTCCATCTCTCCCCTCTCCCCCGCGCAGCAACCTATCGGGCGGCATGATAGGCACGCTCAGTCCGCTCATCGCCGACCTCGACAACCTCCACGAGCTGTACGCCCCTATCCCCGCCCTCCACCCCGCCCCTGAGCCCCCTCCGTCGCGCCCCACCCACCTCGCCCGCTTACCCTCGCCCCGTCGCCCGCTCGCCCCGCTGTGCTGTGCTGTGCTGTGCTGTGCGGTGCTGTGCGGTGCTGTGCTGTGCACGCCGTGGCACCATGCATCTGGAATCGCACCTCCTCCCGCATACCTCCATGCCATGCCATGCCATGCCATGCCATGCCATGCCATGCCATTCATCTTCCCAGTTTCGCTCTTGCATACCGCTTTTCCTCTCCATCCCCTTCTCCTCCCTCCCTTCTCCCCCACACTCCTACCGTCATGTCACCTCGTCCCCCTCGGCCCCCCCCGTGCAGGAAGCTGTACAGCGTGGGGCTGAAGAGCGAAGGCCTCGTGGACACGCTCCTGCACCTCACACAGCTCGACACCCTGTCAGTAGCCCCTGCGCCCTGCTCCCTGCTCCCCGCTCCTCGCGCCGCTCCTCTTTCTCTCGCTCCTCGTCTCGTCCCCAACTGCACTGCACCATGCACTGTACCGCCGACCACGCCCGTCCCCTCCTCTCCTCTCACTCCATCTCACCATCTCCCTCCGTTACCTCCCCCGCTACCCCCCTCCCCCTCCCCCTCCCCCCGAAGTCCACAACATGCCGGTGGGCATCACCACGGCTGACCTCGACCTCTCCAACTTCTCCATCTCACCCGCGTGTCCCCTGTCACCTCCCCCTCTCCCCCTCTCCCCCTCTCCCCCTCTCCCCCTCTCCCCCTCTCCCCCTCTCCCCCTCTCCCCCTCTCCCCCTCTCCTCCTCTCCCCCTCTCCCACTCTCCCTTTCTCCCCCCTGGCAGTGAGATCCACAACATGGCGGTGGGCATCACCACGGGGGAGCTCGACCTCTCCAAATTCGCCAACCTCCAAAGCCTGTGAGCTGCTGCCGCTGCTGCCAGCCTCCTACCTTCTCATTCCACCTGTCGGTTCCTCCCGCTCTACCCATTCTCCTCCACCCCTTTTATTTTTCCTAACCGCCTCTCCCCATCTCCTTCATCTCCCCTCCGCATCTCCGCTCCCCCTCTTCCCCCCCCCTCCCACAGCACGCTGCGCAATGTGATGCTGAGGGGCCCTATCGCCAAGCTCAACCTCCCCGCGCTCACCAACCTGCAATTCCTGTCAGTGCCGCTTCCCCTGATTTACTTCCTACATTAATTTCGCCCGTCCCAATTCACTCATCGCTCTCCTAACTCCACTCGATTCTCCTGGTTCTCATCGGCTGCCCTCTTCCTCCTCCCCCCTCCTCCCCCCCACCACTTTTCTCTCCCTGCAAGCAATGACATGTTTCAGAAACAGGAGACCGTTGAATTGACTTAAAAGCCCTTCCCCTCCGCTCCCCCACCCGCGTGCCCATGCCGCCCGTGTGTGTGTGTACTCACATCACATCACAGGGACTTGGCGCAGAACCAGCTGACGGGCGAGCTGCCCAAGGGGCTCTCCAACATCGCCCACATGTCAGTGCCGCCCACTCACCAACACTGCGCATTGCACACCTCATCTGCTGCTGCTGCTTCTGCTGCTTCTGCTGCTTCTGTTACTGCTGCTTCTGTTGCTGCTGCTGCTGCTGACTCTCATCTCGCCGTTCCCTGACCCTCTCCTGCTGCCTCTCCCCCTCCGGCCCGTTCCCCCTGCCCCTCGCCTCCCTGTGTGCCTGCAGTGACCTCTCCTCGAATGACCTCTCAGGAGTGCTGCCCACCGACCTCATCTCCTCACCCAACGTAGAGCACCTGTGAGCCGCACCCGCCCCTCTGCCTCCCATCTACCGCCCATCTACCCTGCCACCCCTCCACCGCCCCTCTGCTTAACGCCTCTGTCCCGCCTCTGCTACTCCTTTGTATCCTGTTTCCCCTTCCGCTCCCCTCCCTGTCTCCATATCTCACCTCCTGGTCCCTCACTACGGCTCTACCCCCTGCCCGACCCCCCACTCCTCTGTGCGGCGCGGCCCCACAGGGTGATCTACAACAACCGTTTGGAAGACACGATGATTGTGGGGTCGACTCACAAATCCCCCTTCGCCCTTCCCCTGCCCGCTCCCCCCCGTCTGCTCGCCCCCACAGGGTGATCTACAACAACCGTCTGGAGGGCGCCCTGCCGGACGTCTTCGCCGCTGCCGAGAAGCTTCAGCAGCTGTGTGTACCCCCTTCGCCCCCCTCGCCCCTCTCGCGCCTGCGCCACATCGTGCCTCGTACCTCGGCCCATGCCCGCACAGCTTCATGCCATGCCATGCCATGCCGTGGCGTCACAATGCAGCACCATGTCATGCGCCATGCTCCATGTCAACCCTCTCTGCTCCATCCATGCCTCCGTGTGCTTCACTTCTCTCATCCAATCTCTCCATCTGTCCCCACCCTGCCATCTCCCCACCCGGCTGCCCATCACCACTACAGTGACCTCTCCCAAAACAAGCTTGTCGGCTCCCTCCCTCCTTCACTCGCCGAGCTGCCCAGTCTGTATTACATGTAAGCGCCCCACCCTTTCCCTCCCTCCCACGCCACATGCCTCTCAAATTCCTCTGCCTGCCTCCTCCCTTGCCGGCCTCTCCCGTGCCTGCTTGCATTATTCCTCCCCGTAACGCCCCACACCCTGTCCTGTCCACTCCTTCCCGTGCCGGCCCTCCCGCCCTCGCCCCCGCCCATCTGTGTGCTCCCCGGTCCGTGCAGTGACCTGAGCAGCAACGCCTTCCGTGGCAAGATGCCGCGCTTCTTTGCTGCCTGCACCATCACCAACACCAGCGCCTTCCTGTATGCCCCCACCCTCCCACTGCCCACCTGCTCGCTCTGAGCACCACACTGCCGCTTCTCCGCTTCTCCCTTCCACCTGGCTGTTTCTCAGTGCCTGCCTGCCTGCGTGCCTGTCCGCCTGCATGTCTTTCTGACTCGCTGCGTGCCTGACTGCCTCTCTCTCGCCATGTGTGTCTCTGCGGGGCTGCAGCAACGTGTCGAGCAACAAGCTCACGGGCGGCATTCCCAACAGCCTGGGGCTCTACGCCCACCGCAACACCGTCATCCTCACTGTGTACGTCCCCCATCCCACCTCCATTGCACCTCCATCCACGGCCCCTCATCCCGCCCCCCCTCACACCTCCATGCGTGCCCCTCCACTCCCACCCTGCTAATGCCTCTCCATTCCACGTCATCCCCCCAGCCTTTACCAATGCAACCACTTGTGACCCCTCCGTTGCTCTCCCTCCCCTGCTCTGCCCTGCTGTGCTCTCTGCGTGCAGGGATATGTCACACAACGAGCTGCAGGGAGCGGTGCCCACGAGTCTGCTGGCAGCAGACACGCTGTTGTACGATTACAACGACGGCCTCTGTGACGCGCCCTACCTCCCCATGTGCGGCCCTGACGGCAAGCCCGCTGCTGCTGATCCCTCTGATCCTCTCACCGCGCTCATCAAGAATGGCACTTCTGACGACGGTTCCACGCCTTTTGCTGACATCCCTACCACACCCACGCCTGCCCAGCCCACCCAGCCCACCACTCCCACCACTCCCACCTCCACGCCTGCTGCGGCTGACCCTGCTGCCACTGAGCCTGCTGTTGCAGCTAAGTCGGCAGTCACAGCTGCGCCGGCTGCCGCCCCTCCCCAGCTGACCTGCAACTGTGAGCAGCTGTCTGGTGGTGTGATTTTCGGCATTGCCTTTGGCGCTTCTGTCCTGGCGGCTGTGCTGGTGGCGGCGGTGGTGCTGACGTGGCTGCACTACGGCAATGCGCGCGCGGCAGCGCGTGTAGAGGGCGCTGGGTTCCTGTTTGCCAATGGGGAGAAGGTGAACGGTGGTGTCAAGGATGTGGAGAAGTATGCCAACTAGCTGGCAACTGGCACCAGCAGTTGCAGCAGCAGCCGCAGCAAGGACGAGTCCTTGGATCGTTATATGCTCCCTGATTAATGGAAGGGGGCAAATCTGATCTTTATTTCGATTGATGGCAGGTGGCAGTTCTTTCTTTCCTGCGGTTGGTGATGTGGAAGGGAGCTGATTATGGTAGATGGTGGTATTGTGTATGCTTGATGTCTCTAATTGCTTGTAACTGTCTTGGAATAATAAAACCGCGATTGCCACAATTCCGTGTTCCTCTATCGAGTCGAAGCTGTTGTCGAGTCTCGCCGACATTCGAACGTACATCCGACACACCATCCATCATGCATCGTGCACGGTACAGTAGTGCTCCCTCCTCCCCACTCACACCATGGTTCATCCGATCAAGTCATCCATGGTCCATGACTTTCTTTCCTTCCCTTTCAAGCACTCGCAGTCTTGGACTCTTGGTTGGAGCCCCTCTTTTCCCAACGCAAGTGCCAGAGCAGCAAGTAGCATTGCCATGTGTCGCCAGCCAGGCTTCATTTGGGGAAGTGCTAGCCTTCACCCACCTCGCATCAGGGAGATTCTTCCGAGGCGCTTTATGATTTTAGCGAGCTGCCTAGAGCTTGCCGCGTGAAGCCTAGGGATTGTTGCACGTACTGCTGAGTCGAAATCGTGGCACAAAGTCTGGGTATTGTCGCTGGAGGCCTATTGACAGCATGATGGCGCCTTGGAATTGTCGGACGAAGTGGAGAGATTGTCGCACGAAGGCTAGGGATTGTCGCACGCAGGCTAGACATTGTCGCACACCCGGGTTCAGCCGAATTCATTGGCGCCGTTGCGCTCGCCATCGTTCGTTTCTCGCTGTCACGCGGAACATGTCCACCTTTGCAGCTTATAGCGGAGCATTTGATGGCGGCTCCAGTCCCTGCTTATAGCGGGTATTAGTAAACTGAGGCTCGTTTTCGTCCCTTGAACCAGCTCTGCGCCGGAGCGTTCGCAGTATCGCTCAATTCCGCTCTCTAGAAAATCACAATTCCTGGTCAGATCTCACCGGACTGCACCGAGTTCCACCACTCTCAGTCTCCTGCTCACTCGGCTGCATAGCTTTATTCCGCAATCCGCCCCCCATGGGGAGCTTCAACGAGCGGGACCAGGCTCGCGCGCCCGCCTTACCCTCCGCGCCTTCCCCCATGCTGCTCCCCTCCGCGCCCTCCCCCACTTCCGCCAACGCGATTGGCCGATCGCGCTCCCTCACAAACTCCTCTTCCGCCTCCCTCGTCGTTGCCTCTGTTCTCTCCGCATCCCGCTCCCCCCTCCCCACCTTCCCGCGCCAATCCTCCACTTCCGCCACGGTTTCCCCCTGTCGCGCCTTGCGCCCGTCGCCCCCCGCCGCGCGCGGAAGCGGCGGAGGGCGGGGAGAAGACCCTTCCGCGGACGTCTCCCGCGAGTTCCCCAACGGCGACTCGTACCGCGGGCAGTGGGGGGCGGCGTGGGACGTGCCGCACGGCGCGGGGTGCTACGTGTGGGCGGACGGGAGCGTGTACGAGGGGGAGTGGGCGCGCGGGGAGAAGCACGGGCAGGGGCTGTTTGTATGGCCGTCGGGCGCGCGCTACAAAGGGGAGTGGGCGCGCGGGCAGATGCAGGGCGTGGGGAGCTACTGGGGCGCGGACGGGTCGTTTTACACGGGGAACTGGGCGGGGGGCGTGAAGCACGGGCTAGGGCGCAAGCTCTACCCC
Source organism: Closterium sp. Naga37s-1 (assembly GCA_947471745.1). NCBI lineage: Eukaryota > Viridiplantae > Streptophyta > Zygnematophyceae > Desmidiales > Closteriaceae > Closterium > Closterium sp. Naga37s-1. Next base: position 1,490,896 of record CANJKZ010000261.1, read on the forward strand.
AACGGGGATCGCTACGAGGGCTTCTGGTCGTTTGGCGCGGCGCACGGACCGGGGCGGTACGTGTGGGCGAACGGGAACGAGTATTTCGGCGAGTGGGAGGGCGGGACGATGAGCGGGTGCGGGACGTTCACGTGGGCGAGCGGCGAGCGGTACGAGGGCGAGTGGGAGGGCGGGGTGGAGCACGGCGTGGGCGTGTTCGCGTGGCGCGACGGTAGCCGTTATGAAGGCACGTGGAGCCGCGGGCTTAAGGACGGTAAGGGCGTGTTTTACCCCGCTGGGTGCGCGCATGGCGCAGGGGACGCTGGGGAGAGGGGGGAAAGGGAGGCGGGGATGGGGGAGGAAAGGGATGGGGATGAGGGGGAGGAGGAAGGGGGGGAGGAGGCGGAGGAGGACGGGGAGGAGGAGGGGGATGTTGATGGGGACGGGGAGGGAGCGGAGGAGGAAGAGGATGAGGAGGAGGGATGGGGATTGGAAGGCGAGGAGAAAGGGGAGGAGATGGGGGGAGAGGCAGGGCAGGGGGATGCAGCGGGGAGCAGTGCTGCTGCTGCGGCTGCCGTTATGAACGGCTGCAGTCCTGATGACGTTGATGGTGCTCTGGCGGCCGTTGCAGCACCAACAGCAGCGGCAGCGACGTCAGGGGCGAGTGTGGCGGGTGCGAGTGCAGGGGAAAGGGCTGCTGCGGGGCAGGTAGCGCCTGGTGCCGTGCTGCTGGCTAAGCAGGCTCCGGACCTGAGCTCAGGCTCGTTCAACGCTGGCTCGGCGAGCTCAGGTTCGGGGAGGCTGGCTCGGAGGGGCGGTGTAGCAGCAGCCACGGGGGGAGGGGGAGGTACGGCAGGGGTGAAGGGCGTGCAGAGGATGTTACAGAAGCGGCTTACAGCGGGGACGAGGGCGCTGGAGGTGGCGCTAGGGCCCACGGGGAGTGTGTACCTGGCTGCTGATGCCGTGCCCGCTATGCCCCTCCCTGACTCCTCCTCGCTTGGCCGGGGGGACGGCAGGCCAAGCGCGCGGGAGGGAGGAGGTGGTGTGGAGAAGGGGGCGGAGAGGAAGGAGGCTGGTGTGGAGGGAAGGGAGGGAGTTGGGGCGAGGGAGGGGAGGGAGAGGGAGGGAAAGGAGGAGAGGGTGGTGATTGCGATTGGGAGGAGTTCAAGAGGGGAAGGCAAGGGCGAGAGGATTGCAGGAGAAGGGAGCAAGGGCAGAGGGCAGGAGAGCACTGGCGGGGCAGTGAGTGACACGGACATGTGGCGGCCTCTGATTGGCAGCGGTGCGGAGAGCAGCCAATGGGAAGGAAGCAGTGGTGAAGGGGCGGTGACGGATGGGAGGGAGGCAGGGGGGAGTGGAGCAGGATGGAAGGAGCTGGAGAAGGGGTTGAGAAGCGAGGCGAGAGGGGCGAGAGGGGCGAGGGAGAAGGCGAACGGAGAGCGATGGGAGAGCGGGGCAGATGGGGGGCATGACAGCGGTGTCATGCATGCCAGGTCCCCTCCCCACTCTCTCAAGCCTGCCGGGCGTCCTCCCCCCGTCCCCCCCCGCTCGCCCCTACCACCTGGCCGCCCCCCCCCGCCCCTTCCCCGCTCGCCGCTGGCAGCTGGGAGGGGTCTGTGGCACGCGCGCCAGCCCAGTGACGACTTCTTTATTGGGCTGTCTTCGTCCAATGGCAGCAGCACACGTGGCAGCCCTGGCAGCAGGAAGGGGGGGCGCAAGTGCTTGTCGGGGCCGCTGCAGGCGCGGGCGAACCAGGCGAGGGAAAGGGGGGAGGCAGGGGAGATGGGGGAGATGCGAGGCGAGGAGGGAGAGGGGATGCATGGGAAGGGGGGGCGACAGCAAAGAGGGAGAATAGGGGGAGGGGCTTGGAGGGAGGGGGAGGAGGAGGAGGAGAAGGGTGTTGGGAGAAGCGCTGCTGTCTCCCGGCCAATGACAGCGAGCCACGTGTCGGAGGTGGACATGGAGGGGCGGCAGGACAACTGGAAGGTGTGGAGGGAGGAGGCCCCCTCGCGCTGGCGACACCACCTGGGCCTCCGCGGCCCCCTTGCTGCGCCCTCCCCCTCCCCCGCTGCTCCCAGTTCCCACCCAGGCCCTGCTGTTGCCAGCGTGGGACCTGCCGCGTCCAACTCAGCAGGTGCTGCTGCCAGCTCAGCAGCCGTAGCTGCCAGCTCATCAGCGAGTGCGGCCTCAGCAGTGGCGATGGGGGCAGGTGGAGGAGAGGGGGTAAGGTCACCGCGGGGCATCACACGTGCTCTCACCATGGGGCCTGTGCCGGGGCGAGGGCAGCAGTACGCTGAGGGGGAGGGGCGCCGTGGAGGGGCGTGTGGGGCGCTGGAGGCGAGGGAGGAGGGCGGAGCGCAGGAGGGGGCGAGAGGGGAGCAGTCAGGAGAGGCAGCAGTGCTGATATTGAACGGGGGAGGCGAGGGAGAGGCGTGTGAGGTGCATGGCGATGGCTTAGACAGTATGCATGCCCCCTCGCAGTCCCCAGGTTCAGACATGCACCAGCATGCGCGAGGAGGAGAAAACGGTGGTGCACAAGAAGGAGGACCCGGGGGAGGGGGGGGGGAGGGGCATGGGCAAGGGCGTGGGCGCGCAGAGGGGGGGGGGCGTGCACAGCGGCGGGGGCGGGGGCGGGGGTACAGCATGGGGCAGGTGGCGGGGGTGGAGGCGGTGGAGGATGCGGTGATGGTGAGGGAGTACGTGCACGGCGTGCTCGTTGCTCAGCAGCCGCTCTCCTCCCACTCCCACCCCCCGGTAAGCCTGCTCTCTGCTTCTTTCTCTTTGTGTGCTGCCATGCCCGTGCCTGTGGCAGCACGTGCGGTGGAGGTGTGGTGGGCGAGGAAGCATGCAAGGAGCATGGAAACACAAACCAACCACGAGTCATTTGCACCTGCATGCGTCGCTGCTAGCCCATGCTCCCACCTTCACCTTCCCCTCCCCTCCCCTGCCCTTCCCGTGCCACACTTCTATCCCGCCCTTCCCATGCTGCTCTGCCCTACCCCCTCCCTGCATGACCGGTGTGTGTGTGTGTGGCATGGCAGCGGTGGCACGTGCCGAGGGGCAGGGAGGGCAAGAGGGCGGGCGAGCTGATCTACAAGGGCCACCGCAGCTACCTGCTCATGCGCACCCTGCAGCTCGGCCTCCGGTGTGTGCTGTGCTGCTGGGGTGATGGTGTGATGGGGTGATGGGGGTGATGGGGGTGATGGGGGTGATGGTGTGATGATGGGGGTGATGGTGGTGATGCTGTGATGGGGGTGATGCTGTGATGGGGGTGATGGGGGTGATGGTGCGATGGGGGCGATGCTGTGATGGGGGTGATGGGGGTGATGGGGGTGATGGGGGTGATGGTGTGATGGGGGTGATGGGGGTGATGGGGGTGATGGGGTGATGGGGGTGATGGGGGTGATGGTGTGATGGGGGTGATGGGGGTGATGCTGTGATGGGGGTGATGGGGGTGATGGTGCGATGGGGGCGATGCTGTGATGGGGGTGATGGGGGTGATGGGGGTGATTCTGTGATGGGGGTGATGGGGGTGATGGGGTGATGGGGTGATGGGGGTGATAAGGGTGATGGGGTGATGGGGTGATGGGGGTGATAAGGGTGATGGGGTGATGGGGGTGATGGGGGTGATGGGGGTGATGGGGTGCTGCCAATGATGCGACTGGTGTGCTTGCTGGGGTGGTGAGGTGGGTTGGTTGAACAGAGCTCCTCTCCTGCCTAGTGCATACCACCTTTCCTCTCCTCTCCACCCCAGGACTCACATGCTCATCCCACCTCCCATTCACACTCCCCTCGTCCCCCCCAACAGGTACAGTGTGGGGAGGATCACGCCAGACGCACAGAGGGACGTGGGCCCGGCGGACTTCTCTCACTGGCCTGCCGTGCGCTTCCCCCCGGCCGGCTCACCCACCACACCGCCGCACTCCATGCATGCATTCAAGTGGCGCGACTACTGCCCCTCCGCCTTCAGGTGAATTTATCTCTTTGTCACCGCCTCCTGTTCTTCCTGCTTCCTCTTCTCCCTTCGTCTTCCCTTTGCTCTCACCTTCGTTTTCCCCATGATTCTCTCACTCCCTCTTTAACCCTTTCCCTCCCCTCTCTGTATCCCAGGGCACTGCGCGCCATGTTTGGAATAGACCCGGGGGACTACATGGTGTCGCTGTGTGGGGACGACGCACTGAGGGAGCTGAGCAGTCCGGGCAAGTCGGGCAGCGTCTTCTTCCTCTCGCATGACGACCGCTTCCTCATCAAAACCATGCGCAGCGCTGAGCTGCAGGTGAGCTGCTTGGCTGCAGGTGGGTGGGCGCGGTGTGACTCTTGAGTCGACTCACGAGTCACCTCGTCTTCTTCCTCTCTCATGACGACCGCTTCCTCATCAAAACCATGCGCAGCTCTGAGCTGCAGGTGGGTGGGCAGTTGGGCTGAGATGCATGTGAGCGGGCTGAGGTGCAGGTGGGCAGTTGAGGGAGCTGAGAGCTGAGGGAGCTGGGCAGCCCACTCTTCTTTCTCTCGCATGACGACCGCTTCCTCATCAAAACCATGCGCAGCGCCGAACTGCAGGTGAGCGGGCTGAGTTGCAGGTGGGTACAGAAGTGACAAGGTCAAGTTGCCGGGTGCATGGGAGCATGGCTTGGGGGGTTACGTGCATGCTGCTGACCCATCACATCCCATCCCTCATCCCGATCCCTTCTCTTTCCACCTCACCCCTCCAGGTGCTCCTGCGCATGCTACCGGCCTACTACCGCCATGTGAAGCACAACCCACACACACTCCTCACCCAAGTTCTTCGGCCTGCACGCCATCAAGATCTACCACACCGCCTCCTCGCACACCGCCTCCCATGCCATCCCTCATCCCAGTCCCATCTCTTTCCACCCCACCCCACCTCCTCCGCCCAGGTGCTGCTGCGCATGCTACCGGCCTACTACCGCCACGTGAAGCACAACCCACACACACTGCTCACCAAGTTCTTCGGCCTGCACGCCATCAAGATCTACCACACCACCTCCTCGCGCACCGCCTCCCGCCTCGCCGCCAAGGCGGGCGGGCGCGAGTCAGTCATCCGCTTCGTGGTCATGGCCAACCTGCTGGTGTCGCCGCTGCGCGTGCACCGGCGGTTTGACCTCAAGGGGTCGTCGCAGGGGCGCAGCACGGGCAAGGTGGCGGTGGACGATACTACAACTCTCAAGGACCTGGACCTCGATCTTGCCTTTCTGCTTCACCCGCCTTGGCGCCCCCTACTCCTGCAGTAAGTGCGGTGGTTGTTGTAGCTCTTTCTTAGGCACCTCATAAGTCGTTGCAGGGGCGCAGCACGGGCAAGGTGGCGGTGGATGACAGTGTGACACCACCACGCTCAAGGACCTGGACCTTCACCTCGCCTTCCTGCTTCACCCGCCCTGGCGCCCGCTGCTGCTGCAGTAAGTGCCAATGCTGATGCAGGAAGTGCAAGTTGCTGTGGTATCTGCTCTGCTCTCTGCTGCCCCTCGTCTTCATGCCCACCCTGCCCCTCCTCGCTCCCATCCTGCCTCCCCATCCCCCTCTCCCTGATTTCATCCCCCTCTCCCTGATTCCATCCCCCTCTCCCCTCTCCCTGATTCCACCCCCCTCTCCCTGATTCCATCCCCCTCTCCCAAATTCCATCCCCCTCTCCCGAATTCCATCCCCCTCTCCCTGATTCCATCCCCCTCTCCCTGATTCCATCCCCCTCTCCCTGATTCCATCCCCCTCTCCCTAATTCCATCCCTCAACCTCCCCCTCCCCGCATCTCTCCTTCCTCCCCCCCATGCAGGCAGATAGCGGCGGATTGCGCGTTCCTGGAGCAGCAGCACGTAATGGATTACAGCCTGCTGCTGGGGGTGCACTTCAAGGCCCCTCCAACACTCCTCAACTTCTCCCTCTTTACTCCCTCATCCCCCCCTCCCCCTGCAGGCAGATAGCAGCGGACTGTGCGTTCTTAGAGCAGCAGCACATAATGGATTACAGCCTGCTGCTGGGGGTGCACTTCAAGGCCACCGGGCCCCCGCCCGCCCCCATCGTCACCATCACTGACGCGCACCTTGACGGGCCAAGCCCCGCCTCCCTCCAACCTGCAGCACCGCATGGCACCAGTGCTACTGCTGTCAGCAGCATGCACACAGGTAACTTCGAGGCTGCTTGAACGTCGTTTTTGGGTGGAATCAAAAGTCACCCCGTGCCCAGCCGCACTGCTGCCGCACTGCTACCATGAGGGCAATCTGTCCAACCTGCAGCAGCACCTCATGGCAGCAGTGCGGCTCATATCAGCAACATGCCCACAGGTAGCTCCTGAGGCTGCTTAAACGTCATTTCTGCGTCGCTTCTTGTGCTGCGTGGCATGTTTACGAGTTCTAACCGTGTGTGTGGTGTGTTGTGTGTGCTGCGTGCCTTACCCCCTCAGAGAGGGAGCAAGGGGCAGCTGCAGCGGGCAGGCAGAGTGAAGCGAGGGATGGGGGAGGCGGGGAGGAGACGCAGCAGACCCAGCAGGGCGAGCAGGCGGCATGTGAGAGTGACACAGCTACAGCCTCACCAAGGCTGAATGCGCCCCCGCCCCTGCACCAGGTGCGCCCCTGCACCAGGTGCGCCCTTGCACCAGGTGCGCCCTTGCACCAGGTGCGCCCTTGCACCAGGTGCGCCCTTGCACCAGGTGCGCCCTTGCACCAGGTGCGCCCTTGCACCAGGTGCGCCCTTGCACCAGGTGCGCCCTTGCACCAGGTGCGCCCTTGCACCAGGTGCGCCCTTGCACCAGGTGCGCCCTTGCACCAGGTGCGCCCTTGCACCAGGTGCGCCCTTGCACCAGGTGCGCCCTTGCACCAGGTGCGCCCTTGCACCAGGTGCGCCCTTGCACCAGGTGCGCCCTTGCACCAGGTGCGCCCTTGCACCAGGTGCGCCCTTGCACCAGGTGCGCCCCTGCACCAGGTGCGCCCCTGCACCAGGTGCGCCCTTGCACCAGGTGCGCCCTTGCACCAGGTGCGCCCTTGCACCAGGTGCGCCCTTGCACCAGGTGCGCCCTTGCACCAGGTGCGCCCTTGCACCAGGTGCGCCCCTGCACCAGGTGCGCCCTTGCACCAGGTGCGCCCCTGCACCAGGTGCGCCCTTGCACCAGGTGCGCCCTTGCACCAGGTGCGCCCTTGCACCAGGTGCGCCCTTGCACCAGGTGCGCCCTTGCACCAGGTGCGCCCTTGCACCAGGTGCGCCCTTGCACCAGGTGCGCCCTTGCACCAGGTGCGCCCCTGCACCAGGTGCGCCCCTGCACCAGGTGCGCCCCTGCACCAGGTGCGCCCCTTGCACCAGGTGCGCCCTTGCACCAGGTGCGCCCTTGCACCAGGGTGCGCCCTTGCACCAGGTGCGCCCTTGCACCAGGTGCGCCCTTGCACCAGGTGCGCCCTTGCACCAGGTGCGCCCTTGCACCAGGTGCGCCCTTGCACCAGGTGCGCCCTTGCACCAGGTGCGCCCTTGCACCAGGTGCGCCCTTGCACCAGGTGCGCCCTTGCACCAGGTGCGCCCCTTGCACCAGGTGCGCCCCTGCACCAGGTGCGCCCCCTGCACCAGGTGCGCCCTTGCACCAGGTGCGCCCTTGCACCAGGTGCGCCCTTGCACCAGGTGCGCCCTTGCACCAGGTGCGCCCTTGCACCAGGTGCGCCCTTGCACCAGGTGCGCCCTTGCACCAGGTGCGCCCTTGCACCAGGTGCGCCCTTGCACCAGGTGCGCCCTTGCACCAGGTGCGCCCTTGCACCAGGTGCGCCCTTGCACCAGGTGCGCCCTTGCACCAGGTGCGCCCTTGCACCAGGTGCGCCCCTGCACCAGGTGCGCCCCTGCACCAGGTGCGCCCTTGCACCAGGTGCGCCCTTGCACCAGGTGCGCCCTTGCACCAGGTGCGCCCTTGCACCAGGTGCGCCCTTGCACCAGGTGCGCCCTTGCACCAGGTGCGCCCTTGCACCAGGTGCGCCCTTGCACCAGGTGCGCCCCTTGCACCAGGTGCGCCCTTGCACCAGGTGCGCCCTTGCACCAGGTGCGCCCTTGCACCAGGTGCGCCCTTGCACCAGGTGCGCCCTTGCACCAGGTGCGCCCTTGCACCAGGTGCGCCCTTGCACCAGGTGCGCCCTTGCACCAGGTGCGCCCTTGCACCAGGTGCGCCCTTGCACCAGGTGCGCCCCTTGCACCAGGTGCGCCCCTGCACCAGGTGCGCCCTTGCACCAGGTGCGCCCTTGCACCAGGTGCGCCCTTGCACCAGGTGCGCCCTTGCACCAGGTGCGCCCTTGCACCAGGTGCGCCCTTGCACCAGGTGCGCCCCTGCACCAGGTGCGCCCTTGCACCAGGTGCGCCCTTGCACCAGGTGCGCCCTGCACCAGGTGCGCCCTTGCACCAGGTGCGCCCTTGCACCAGGTGCGCCCCTTGCACCAGGTGCGCCCTTGCACCAGGTGCGCCCTTGCACCAGGTGCGCCCTTGCACCAGGTGCGCCCTTGCACCAGGTGCGCCCTTGCACCAGGTGCGCCCTTGCACCAGGTGCGCCCTTGCACCAGGTGCGCCCTTGCACCAGGTGCGCCCTTGCACCAGGTGCGCCCCTTGCACCAGGTGCGCCCTTGCACCAGGTGCGCCCTTGCACCAGGTGCGCCCTTGCACCAGGTGCGCCCTTGCACCAGGTGCGCCCTTGCACCAGGTGCGCCCTTGCACCAGGTGCGCCCTTGCACCAGGTGCGCCCTGCACCAGGTGCGCCCCTGCACCAGGTGCGCCCTTGCACCAGGTGCGCCCCTGCACCAGGTGCGCCCTTGCACCAGGTGCGCCCTTGCACCAGGTGCGCCCTTGCACCAGGTGCGCCCTTGCACCAGGTGCGCCCTTGCACCAGGTGCGCCCTTGCACCAGGTGCGCCCTGCACCAGGTGCGCCCTTGCACCAGGTGCGCCCCTGCACCAGGTGCGCCCTTGCACCAGGTGCGCCCTTGCACCAGGTGCGCCCTTGCACCAGGTGCGCCCTTGCACCAGGTGCGCCCTTGCACCAGGTGCGCCCTTGCACCAGGTGCGCCCTTGCACCAGGTGCGCCCTTGCACCAGGTGCGCCCTTGCACCAGGTGCGCCCTTGCACCAGGTGCGCCCTTGCACCAGGTGCGCCCTTGCACCAGGTGCGCCCTTGCACCAGGTGCGCCCTTGCACCAGGTGCGCCCTTGCACCAGGTGCGCCCTTGCACCAGGTGCGCCCTTGCACCAGGTGCGCCCTTGCACCAGGTGCGCCCTTGCACCAGGTGCGCCCTTGCACCAGGTGCGCCCCTTGCACCAGGTGCGCCCCTGCACCAGGTGCGCCCCTGCACCAGGTGCGCCCCTTGCACCAGGTGCGCCCTTGCACCAGGTGCGCCCTTGCACCAGGTGCGCCCTTGCACCAGGTGCGCCCTTGCACCAGGTGCGCCCTTGCACCAGGTGCGCCCTTGCACCAGGTGCGCCCTTGCACCAGGTGCGCCCTTGCACCAGGTGCGCCCTTGCACCAGGTGCGCCCTTGCACCAGGTGCGCCCTTGCACCAGGTGCGCCCCTGCACCAGGTGCGCCCCTGCACCAGGTGCGCCCCTTGCACCAGGTGCGCCCTTGCACCAGGTGCGCCCTTGCACCAGGTGCGCCCCTTGCACCAGGTGCGCCCTTGCACCAGGTGCGCCCTGCACCAGGTGCGCCCTTGCACCAGGTGCGCCCTTGCACCAGGTGCGCCCTTGCACCAGGTGCGCCCTTGCACCAGGTGCGCCCCTTGCACCAGGTGCGCCCTTGCACCAGGTGCGCCCTTGCACCAGGTGCGCCCTGCACCAGGTGCGCCCCTGCACCAGGTGCGCCCCTGCACCAGGTGCGCCCTGCACCAGGTGCGCCCTTGCACCAGGTGCGCCCTTGCACCAGGTGCGCCCTTGCACCAGGTGCGCCCTTGCACCAGGTGCGCCCTTGCACCAGGTGCGCCCTTGCACCAGGTGCGCCCTTGCACCAGGTGCGCCCTTGCACCAGGTGCGCCCTTGCACCAGGTGCGCCCTTGCACCAGGTGCGCCCTTGCACCAGGTGCGCCCTTGCACCAGGTGCGCCCCTGCACCAGGTGCGCCCCTGCACCAGGTGCGCCCCTGCACCAGGTGCGCCCTTGCACCAGGTGCGCCCTTGCACCAGGTGCGCCCTTGCACCAGGTGCGCCCTTGCACCAGGTGCGCCCTTGCACCAGGTGCGCCCTTGCACCAGGTGCGCCCTTGCACCAGGTGCGCCCTTGCACCAGGTGCGCCCTTGCACCAGGTGCGCCCTTGCACCAGGTGCGCCCTTGCACCAGGTGCGCCCTTGCACCAGGTGCGCCCTTGCACCAGGTGCGCCCTTGCACCAGGTGCGCCCTTGCACCAGGTGCGCCCCTGCACCAGGTGCGCCCCTGCACCAGGTGCGCCCTTGCACCAGGTGCGCCCTTGCACCAGGTGCGCCCTTGCACCAGGTGCGCCCTTGCACCAGGTGCGCCCTTGCACCAGGTGCGCCCTTGCACCAGGTGCGCCTGGCCCTTGCACCAGGTGCGCCCTTGCACCAGGTGCGCCCTTGCACCAGGTGCGCCCTTGCACCAGGTGCGCCCTTGCACCAGGTGCGCCCTTGCACCAGGTGCGCCCCTTGCACCAGGTGCGCCCTTGCACCAGGTGCGCCCCTTGCACCAGGTGCGCCCTTGCACCAGGTGCGCCCTTGCACCAGGTGCGCCCTTGCACCAGGTGCGCCCCTTGCACCAGGTGCGCCCCTTGCACCAGGTGCGCCCTTGCACCAGGTGCGCCCCTTGCACCAGGTGCGCCCTTGCACCAGGTGCGCCCTTGCACCAGGTGCGCCCTTGCACCAGGTGCGCCCTTGCACCAGGTGCGCCCTTGCACCAGGTGCGCCCTTGCACCAGGTGCGCCCTTGCACCAGGTGCGCCCCTGCACCAGGTGCGCCCTTGCACCAGGTGCGCCCTTGCACCAGGTGCGCCCTTGCACCAGGTGCGCCCTTGCCACCAGGTGCGCCCTTGCACCAGGTGCGCCCTTGCACCAGGTGCGCCCTTGCACCAGGTGCGCCCCTGCACCAGGTGCGCCCCTGCACCAGGTGCGCCCCTTGCACCAGGTGCGCCCTTGCACCAGGTGCGCCCTTGCACCAGGTGCGCCCTTGCACCAGGTGCGCCCTTGCACCAGGTGCGCCCTTGCACCAGGTGCGCCCTTGCACCAGGTGCGCCCTTGCACCAGGTGCGCCCTTGCAACCAGGTGCGCCCTTGCACCAGGTGCGCCCTTGCACCAGGTGCGCCCTTGCACCAGGTGCGCCCTTGCACCAGGTGCGCCCTTGCACCAGGTGCGCCCTTGCACCAGGTGCGCCCTTGCACCAGGTGCGCCCTGCACCAGGTGCGCCCCTGCACCAGGTGCGCCCTTGCACCAGGTGCGCCCTTGCACCAGGTGCGCCCTTGCACCAGGTGCGCCCTTGCACCAGGTGCGCCCTTGCACCAGGTGCGCCCTTGCACCAGGTGCGCCCTTGCACCAGGTGCGCCCTTGCACCAGGTGCGCCCCTTGCACCAGGTGCGCCCCTGCACCAGGTGCGCCCTTGCACCAGGTGCGCCCTTGCACCAGGTGCGCCCTTGCACCAGGTGCGCCCTTGCACCAGGTGCGCCCTTGCACCAGGTGCGCCCTTGCACCAGGTGCCCTTGCACCAGGTGCGCCCCTGCACCAGGTGCGCCCCTTGCACCAGGTGCGCCCTTGCACCAGGTGCGCCCTTGCACCAGGTGCGCCCTTGCACCAGGTGCGCCCTTGCACCAGGTGCGCCCTTGCACCAGGTGCGCCCTTGCACCAGGTGCGCCCTTGCACCAGGTGCGCCCTTGCACCAGGTGCGCCCTTGCACCAGGTGCGCCCTTGCACCAGGTGCGCCCTTGCACCAGGTGCGCCCCTTGCACCAGGTGCGCCCTTGCACCAGGTGCGCCCTTGCACCAGGTGCGCCCTTGCACCAGGTGCGCCCTTGCACCAGGTGCGCCCTTGCACCAGGTGCGCCCCTGCACCAGGTGCGCCCTTGCACCAGGTGCGCCCTTGCACCAGGTGCGCCCTGCACCAGGTGCGCCCTTGCACCAGGTGCGCCCTTGCACCAGGTGCGGCCCTTGCACCAGGTGCGCCCTTGCACCAGGTGCGCCCTTGCACCAGGTGCGCCCTTGCACCAGGTGCGCCCTTGCACCAGGTGCGCCCTTGCACCAGGTGCGCCCTTGCACCAGGTGCGCCCTTGCACCAGGTGCGCCCTTGCACCAGGTGCGCCCCTGCACCAGGTGCGCCCCTGCACCAGGTGCGCCCCTTGCACCAGGTGCGCCCTTGCACCAGGTGCGCCCTTGCACCAGGTGCGCCCTTGCACCAGGTGCGCCCCTGCACCAGGTGCGCCCTTGCACCAGGTGCGCCCCTGCACCAGGTGCGCCCCTGCACCAGGTGCGCCCCTGCACCAGGTGCGCCCCTTGCACCAGGTGCGCCCTTGCACCAGGTGCGCCCTTGCACCAGGTGCGCCCTTGCACCAGGTGCGCCCTTGCACCAGGTGCGCCCTTGCACCAGGTGCGCCCTTGCACCAGGTGCGCCCTTGCACCAGGTGCGCCCCTGCACCAGGTGCGCCCTTGCACCAGGTGCGCCCTTGCACCAGGTGCGCCCTTGCACCAGGTGCGCCCTTGCACCAGGTGCGCCCTTGCACCAGGTGCGCCCTTGCACCAGGTGCGCCCTTGCACCAGGTGCGCCCTTGCACCAGGTGCGCCCTTGCACCAGGTGCGCCCTTGCACCAGGTGCGCCCCTGCACCAGGTGCGCCCCTGCACCAGGTGCGCCCCTGCACCAGGTGCGCCCTTGCACCAGGTGCGCCCTTGCACCAGGTGCGCCCTTGCACCAGGTGCGCCCTTGCACCAGGTGCGCCCTTGCACCAGGTGCGCCCTTGCACCAGGTGCGCCCTTGCACCAGGTGCGCCCTTCGCACCAGGTGCGCCCTTGCACCAGGTGCGCCCTTGCACCAGGTGCGCCCTTGCACCAGGTGCGCCCTTGCACCAGGTGCGCCCTTGCACCAGGTGCGCCCCTGCACCAGGTGCGCCCTTGCACCAGGTGCGCCCTTGCACCAGGTGCGCCCTTGCACCAGGTGCGCCCTTGCACCAGGTGCGCCCTTGCACCAGGTGCGCCCTGCACCAGGTGCGCCCCTGCACCAGGTGCGCCCTGCACCAGGTGCGCCCTTGCACCAGGTGCGCCCTTGCACCAGGTGCGCCCTTGCACCAGGTGCGCCCTTGCACCAGGTGCGCCCTTGCACCAGGTGCGCCCTTGCACCAGGTGCGCCCTTGCACCAGGTGCGCCCTTGCACCAGGTGCGCCCTTGCACCAGGTGCGCCCTTGCACCAGGTGCGCCCTTGCACCAGGTGCGCCCTTGCACCAGGTGCGCCCTTGCACCAGGTGCGCCCCTTGCACCAGGTGCGCCCCTGCACCAGGTGCGCCCCTGCACCAGGTGCGCCCTTGCACCAGGTGCGCCCTTGCACCAGGTGCGCCCTTGCACCAGGTGCGCCCTTGCACCAGGTGCGCCCTTGCACCAGGTGCGCCCTTGCACCAGGTGCGCCCTTGCACCAGGTGCGCCCTTGCACCAGGTGCGCCCTTGCACCAGGTGCGCCCTTGCACCAGGTGCGCCCTTGCACCAGGTGCGCCCTTGCACCAGGTGCGCCCTTGCACCAGGTGCGCCCTTGCACCAGGTGCGCCCCTGCACCAGGTGCGCCCTTGCACCAGGTGCGCCCCTTGCACCAGGTGCGCCCTTGCACCAGGTGGCCCAGGTGCGCCCTTGCACCAGGTGCGCCCTTGCACCAGGTGCGCCCTTGCACCAGGTGCGCCCTTGCACCAGGTGCGCCCTTGCACCAGGTGCGCCCTTGCACCAGGTGCGCCCTTGCACCAGGTGCGCCCTTGCACCAGGTGCGCCCCTGCACCAGGTGCGCCCCTGCACCAGGTGCGCCCCTTGCACCAGGTGCGCCCTTGCACCAGGTGCGCCCTTGCACCAGGTGCGCCCCTGCACCAGGTGCGCCCCTTGCACCAGGTGCGCCCCTGCACCAGGTGCGCCCCTTGCACCAGGTGCGCCCCTTGCACCAGGTGCGCCCTGCACCAGGTGCGCCCTTGCACCAGGTGCGCCCTTGCACCAGGTGCGCCCTTGCACCAGGTGCGCCCTTGCACCAGGTGCGCCCTTGCACCAGGTGCGCCCTTGCACCAGGTGCGCCCTTGCACCAGGTGCGCCCTTGCACCAGGTGCGCCCTTGCACCAGGTGCGCCCTTGCACCAGGTGCGCCCTTGCACCAGGTGCGCCCTTGCACCAGGTGCGCCCTTGCACCAGGTGCGCCCTTGCACCAGGTGCGCCCTTGCACCAGGTGCGCCCTTGCACCAGGTGCGCCCTTGCACCAGGTGCGCCCTTGCACCAGGTGCGCCCTTGCACCAGGTGCGCCCTTGCACCAGGTGCGCCCTGCACCAGGTGCGCCCTTGCACCAGGTGCGCCCCTGCACCAGGTGCGCCCCTGCACCAGGTGCGCCCCTGCACCAGGTGCGCCCTTGCACCAGGTGCGCCCTTGCACCAGGTGCGCCCTTGCACCAGGTGCGCCCTTGCACCAGGTGCGCCCTTGCACCAGGTGCGCCCTTGCACCAGGTGCGCCCTTGCACCAGGTGCGCCCTTGCACCAGGTGCGCCCTTGCACCAGGTGCGCCCTTGCACCAGGTGCGCCCTTGCACCAGGTGCGCCCTTGCACCAGGTGCGCCCTTGCACCAGGTGCGCCCCTGCACCAGGTGCGCCCCTGCACCAGGTGCGCCCTGCACCAGGTGCGCCCTTGCACCAGGTGCGCCCTTGCACCAGGTGCGCCCTTGCACCAGGTGCGCCCTTGCACCAGGTGCGCCCTTGCACCAGGTGCGCCCTTGCACCAGGTGCGCCCTTGCACCAGGTGCGCCCTTGCACCAGGTGCGCCCTTGCACCAGGTGCGCCCTTGCACCAGGTGCGCCCTTGCACCAGGTGCGCCCTTGCACCAGGTGCGCCCTTGCACCAGGTGCGCCCTTGCACCAGGTGCGCCCCTTGCACCAGGTGCGCCCCCTGCACCAGGTGCGCCCCTGCACCAGGTGCGCCCTTGCACCAGGTGCGCCCCTTGCACCAGGTGCGCCCTTGCACCAGGTGCGCCCTTGCACCAGGTGCGCCCTTGCACCAGGTGCGCCCTGCACCAGGTGCGCCCCTGCACCAGGTGCGCCCTTGCACCAGGTGCGCCCTTGCACCAGGTGCGCCCTTGCACCAGGTGCGCCCTTGCACCAGGTGCGCCCTTGCACCAGGTGCGCCCTTGCACCAGGTGCGCCCTTGCACCAGGTGCGCCCCTTGCACCAGGTGCGCCCCTGCACCAGGTGCGCCCCTGCACCAGGTGCGCCCCTGCACCAGGTGCGCCCTTGCACCAGGTGCGCCCTTGCACCAGGTGCGCCCTTGCACCAGGTGCGCCCTTGCACCAGGTGCGCCCTTGCACCAGGTGCGCCCTTGCACCAGGTGCGCCCTTGCACCAGGTGCGCCCCTTGCACCAGGTGCGCCCTTGCACCAGGTGCGCCCTTGCACCAGTGTGCGCCCTTGCACCAGGTGCGCCCTTGCACCAGGTGCGCCCTTGCACCAGGTGCGCCCCTGCACCAGGTGCGCCCCTGCACCAGGTGCGCCCCTGCACCAGGTGCGCCCTTGCACCAGGGTGCGCCCTTGCACCAGGGCGCCCTTGCCACCAGGTGCGCCCTTGCACCAGGTGCGCCCTTGCACCAGGTGCGCCCTTGCCACCAGGTGCGCCCCTTGCACCAGGTGCGCCCTTGCACCAGGTGCGCCCTTTGCACCAGGTGCGCCCTTGCACCAGGTGCGCCCTTGCACCAGGTGCGCCCTTGCACCAGGTGCGCCCTTGCACCAGGTGCGCCCTTGCACCAGGTGCGCCCTCTGCACCAGGTGCGCCCCTGCACCAGGTGCGCCCCTGCACCAGGTGCGCCCTTGCACCAGGTGCGCCCTTGCACCAGGTGCGCCCTTGCACCAGGTGCGCCCTTGCACCAGGTGCGCCCCTGCACCAGGTGCGCCCTTGCACCAGGTGCGCCCTTGCACCAGGTGCGCCCTTGCACCAGGTGCGCCCTTGCACCAGGTGCGCCCTTGCACCAGGTGCGCCCTTGCACCAGGTGCGCCCTTGCACCAGGTGCGCCCTTGCACCAGGTGCGCCCTTGCACCAGGTGCGGCCCTTGCACCAGGTGCGCCCTTGCACCAGGTGCGCCCTGCACCAGGTGCGCCCTTGCACCAGGTGCGCCCTTGCACCAGGTGCGCCCTTGCACCAGGTGCGCCCTTGCACCAGGTGCGCCCTTGCACCAGGTGCGCCCTTGCACCAGGTGCGCCCTTGCACCAGGTGCGCCCTTGCACCAGGTGCGCCCTTGCACCAGGTGCGCCCTTGCACCAGGTGCGCCCTGCCCAGGTGCGCCCTTGCACCAGGTGCGCCCTTGCACCAGGTGCGCCCCCTGCACCAGGTGCGCCCCTTGCACCAGGTGCGCCCTTGCACCAGGTGCGCCCTTGCACCAGGTGCGCCCTTGCACCAGGTGCGCCCTTGCACCAGGTGCGCCCTTGCACCAGGTGCGCCCTTGCACCAGGTGCGCCCTTGCACCAGGTGCGCCCTTGCACCAGGTGCGCCCTTGCACCAGGTGCGCCCTTGCACCAGGTGCGCCCTTGCACCAGGTGCGCCCTTGCACCAGGTGCGCCCTTGCACCAGGTGCGCCCTTGCACCAGGTGCGCCCTTGCACCAGGTGCGCCCTTGCACCAGGTGCGCCCTTGCACCAGGTGCGCCCTTGCACCAGGTGCGCCCTTGCACCAGGTGCGCCCTTGCACCAGGTGCGCCCTTGCACCAGGTGCGCCCCTGCACCAGGTGCGCCCCTGCACCAGGTGCGCCCCTGCACCAGGTGCGCCCTTGCACCAGGTGCGCCCTTGCACCAGGTGCGCCCTTGCACCAGGTGCGCCCTTGCACCAGGTGCGCCCTTGCACCAGGTGCGCCCCTGCACCAGGTGCGCCCCTGCACCAGGTGCGCCCCTGCACCAGGTGCGCCCCTGCACCAGGTGCGCCCTTGCACCAGGTGCGCCCTTGCACCAGGTGCGCCCCTTGCACCAGGTGCGCCCCTGCACCAGGTGCGCCCCTGCACCAGGTGCGCCCCTTGCACCAGGTGCGCCCTTGCACCAGGTGCGCCCTTGCACCAGGTGCGCCCCTGCACCAGGTGCGCCCCTGCACCAGGTGCGCCCCTGCACCAGGTGCGCCCTTGCACCAGGTGCGCCCTTGCACCAGGTGCGCCCCTGCACCAGGTGCGCCCCTGCACCAGGTGCGCCCCTGCACCAGGTGCGCCCTTGCACCAGGTGCGCCCTTGCACCAGGTGCGCCCTTGCACCAGGTGCGCCCCTTGCACCAGGTGCGCCCTTGCACCAGGTGCGCCCTTGCACCAGGTGCGCCCTTGCACCAGGTGCGCCCTTGCACCAGGTGCGCACCAGGTGCGCCCTTGCACCAGGTGCGCCCTTGCACCAGGTGCGCCCTTGCACCAGGTGCGCCCTTGCACCAGGTGCGCCCTTGCACCAGGTGCGCCCTTGCACCAGGTGCGCCCTTGCACCAGGTGCGCCCCTGCACCAGGTGCGCCCCTGCACCAGGTGCGCCCCTGCACCAGGTGCGCCCCTTGCACCAGGTGCGCCCTTGCACCAGGTGCGCCCTTGCACCAGGTGCGCCCTTGCACCAGGTGCGCCCCTTGCACCAGGTGCGCCCCTGCACCAGGTGCGCCCTTGCACCAGGTGCGCCCTTGCACCAGGTGCGCCCTTGCACCAGGTGCGCCCTTGCACCAGGTGCGCCCTTGCACCAGGTGCGCCCTTGCACCAGGTGCGCCCTTGCACCAGGTGCGCCCTTGCACCAGGTGCGCCCTTGCACCAGGTGCGCCCTTGCACCAGGTGCGCCCTTGCACCAGGTGCGCCCTTGCACCAGGTGCGCCCTTGCACCATGCGCCCCTGCACCAGGTGCGCCCTTGCACCAGGTGCGCCCTTGCACCAGGTGCGCCCTTGCACCAGGTGCGCCCTTGCACCAGGTGCGCCCTTGCACCAGGTGCGCCCTTGCACCAGGTGCGCCCTTGCACCAGGTGCGCCCCTGCACCAGGTGCGCCCTGCACCAGGTGCGCCCCTTGCACCAGGTGCGCCCTGCACCAGGTGCGCCCTTGCACCAGGTGCGCCCTTGCACCAGGTGCGCCCTTGCACCAGGTGCGCCCTTGCACCAGGTGCGCCCTTGCACCAGGTGCGCCCTTGCACCAGGTGCGCCCTTGCACCAGGTGCGCCCCTGCACCAGGTGCGCCCCTGCACCAGGTGCGCCCCTGCACCAGGTGCGCCCCTGCACCAGGTGCGCCCCTTGCACCAGGTGCGCCCTTGCACCAGGTGCGCCCTTGCACCAGGTGCGCCCTTGCACCAGGTGCGCCCTTGCACCAGGTGCGCCCTTGCACCAGGTGCGCCCCTGCACCAGGTGCGCCCTTGCACCAGGTGCGCCCTTGCACCAGGTGCGCCCTTGCACCAGGTGCGCCCTTGCACCAGGTGCGCCCTTGCACCAGGTGCGCCCTTGCACCAGGTGCGCCCTTGCACCAGGTGCGCCCTTGCACCAGGTGCGCCCTTGCACCAGGTGCGCCCTTGCACCAGGTGCGCCCTTGCACCAGGTGCGCCTTGCACCAGGTGCGCCCTTGCACCAGGTGCGCCCCTGCACCAGGTGCGCCCCTGCACCAGGTGCGCCCTTGCACCAGGTGCGCCCTTGCACCAGGTGCGGCCCTTGCACCAGGTGCGCCCTTGCACCAGGTGCGCCCCTTGCACCAGGTGCGCCCCTGCACCAGGTGCGCCCCTGCACCAGGTGCGCCCCTTGCACCAGGTGCGCCCTTGCACCAGGTGCGCCCTTGCACCAGGTGCGCCCTTAGCACCAGGTGCGCCCTTGCACCAGGTGCGCCCCTGCACCAGTGCACCAGGTGCGCCCTTGCACCAGGTGCGCCCTTGCACCAGGTGCGCCCTTGCACCAGGTGCGCCCTTGCACCAGGTGCGCCCTTGCACCAGGTGCGCCCTTGCACCAGGTGCGCCCTTGCACCAGGTGCGCCCTTGCACCAGGTGCGCCCTTGCACCAGGTGCGCCCTTGCACCAGGTGCGCCCCTGCACCAGGTGCGCCCTTGCACCAGGTGCGCCCTTGCACCAGGTGCGCCCTTGCACCAGGTGCGCCCTTGCACCAGGTGCGCCCTTGCACCAGGTGCGCCCTTGCACCAGGTGCGCCCTTGCACCAGGTGCGCCCTTGCACCAGGTGCGCCCTTGCACCAGGTGCGCCCTTGCACCAGGTGCGCCCTTGCACCAGGTGCGCCCTTGCACCAGGTGCGCCCTTGCACCAGGTGCGCCCTTGCACCAGGTGCGCCCTTGCACCAGGTGCGCCCTTGCACCAGGTGCGCCCTTGCACCAGGTGCGCCCTTGCACCAGGTGCGCCCCTGCACCAGGTGCGCCCTTGCACCAGGTGCGCCCCTGCACCAGGTGCGCCCTTGCACCAGGTGCGCCCTTGCACCAGGTGCGCCCTTGCACCAGGTGCGCCCTTGCACCAGGTGCGCCCCTGCACCAGGTGCGCCCCTGCACCAGGTGCGCCCCTGCACCAGGTGCGCCCCTGCACCAGGTGCGCCCCTGCACCAGGTGCGCCCCTGCACCAGGTGCGCCCTGCACCAGGTGCGCCCTTGCACCAGGTGCGCCCTTGCACCAGGTGCGCCCTTGCACCAGGTGCGCCCCTTGCACCAGGTGCGCCCCTGCACCAGGTGCGCCCTTGCACCAGGTGCCCCTGCACCAGGTGCGCCCCTGCACCAGGTGCGCCCCTGCACCAGGTGCGCCCCTTGCACCAGGTGCGCCCTTGCACCAGGTGCGCCCTTGCACCAGGTGCGCCCTTGCACCAGGTGCGCCCTTGCACCAGGTGCGCCCTTGCACCAGGTGCGCCCTTGCACCAGGTGCGCCCTTGCACCAGGTGCGCCCTTGCACCAGGTGCGCCCTTGCACCAGGTGCGCCCTTGCACCAGGTGCGCCCTTGCACCAGGTGCGCCCTTGCACCAGGTGCGCCCTTGCACCAGGTGCGCCCCTGCACCAGGTGCGCCCCTGCCACCAGGTGCGCCCTTGCACCAGGTGCGCCCCTTGCACCAGGTGCGCCCTTGCACCAGGTGCGCCCTTGCACCAGGTGCGCCCTTGCACCAGGTGCGCCCTTGCACCAGGTGCGCCCTGCACCAGGTGCGCCCTTGCACCAGGTGCGCCCTTGCACCAGGTGCGCCCTTGCACCAGGTGCGCCCTTGCACCAGGTGCGCCCTTGCACCAGGTGCGCCCTTGCACCAGGTGCGCCCTTGCACCAGGTGCGCCCTTGCACCAGGTGCGCCCTTGCACCAGGTGCGCCCTTGCACCAGGTGCGCCCTTGCACCAGGTGCGCCCTTGCACCAGGTGCGCCCTTGCACCCAGGTGCGCCCTTGCACCAGGTGCGCCCTTGCACCAGGTGCGCCCTTGCACCAGGTGCGCCCTTGCACCAGGTGCGCCCTTGCACCAGGTGCGCCCTTGCACCAGGTGCGCCCTTGCACCAGGTGCGCCCTTGCACCAGGTGCGCCCCTGCACCAGGTGCGCCCCTGCACCAGGTGCGCCCTTGCACCAGGTGCGCCCTTGCACCAGGTGCGCCCTTGCACCAGGTGCGCCCTTGCACCAGGTGCGCCCTTGCACCAGGTGCGCCCTTGCACCAGGTGCGCCCTTGCACCAGGTGCGCCCTTGCACCAGGTGCGCCCTTGCACCAGGTGCGCCCTTGCACCAGGTGCGCCCTTGCACCAGGTGCGCCCTTGCACCAGGTGCGCCCTTGCACCAGGTGCGCCCCTTGCACCAGGTGCGCCCTTGCACCAGGTGCGCCCTTGCACCAGGTGCGCCCTTGCACCAGGTGCGCCCTTGCACCAGGTGCGCCCTTGCACCAGGTGCGCCCTTGCACCAGGTGCGCCCTTGCACCAGGTGCGCCCTTGCACCAGGTGCGCCCTTGCACCAGGTGCGCCCTTGCACCAGGTGCGCCCTTGCACCAGGTGCGCCCTTGCACCAGGTGCGCCCTTGCACCAGGTGCGCCCTTGCACCAGGTGCGCCCTTGCACCAGGTGCGCCCTTGCACCAGGTGCGCCCTTGTCCACCCCCCACCCCCTCTATCCAACCTTCCCTCCCTCGATTTCTCTAGTTCTGCTATTTCTTTGTCTTAATCGCTGTGCTTTGGCCTCTGCCCTCTCGTCTTCCTCCTCTCTCCCTTAACTCCTCTCCCGTCCCCCCGACCTTTCTCTCCTGTCTCCTCCCCCTCTCTCCCCGCCCCTACCCCTTCTCTTCCCCCCCCCCCCCTCGCCTCCCCCCTATCAGCTGAGGAGGCGGCTGTTCCGCCCATGGCAGCGCATTCTCAGCGACTCGCCCTCGCCCCTGCAGAGATCACTGGTGGACCCTGGGCGAGGGGGCACCTTGTCCTCTCACACCTCCCCCTCCCACACCTCCCCCTCTCACGCCTCCTCCTCTCACACCTCCCCCTCCCACACATCACCATCCCATGCCGGTGCTGCGGCTGCTCCTGCTGCCACTGCCGGCTCTCCAGCCTCTGCTGCCACTGCCACCACCCGTGGTGCAGCCACAGCACGGCACTTCTTCCCGCGCTCGCTCACTGCCGGCAACAGCCCCCTGCACCTGCTGGCGCCCTCACTGCCACACTCCGACTCGCTGACTACCGACGGCAGCAGCGTGGACGAGGCGAGTGTGGAGGGGAGCAGCTGTGGCGTGGTGGAAGGCGAGGGGAGGGCCGGTTGTGACGAGGAGATGCTGGGCTCAACTGATGGCAAGGATGAGCGCAGTAGGAGGAGTAACAGCAACAGCAACAACAGCAATTGCAAGAGCAGCAGCAGCAGCAGCAGCAGCAGCAGCAGTGCATGGAGCAGCAGCAGCAGCAGCAGTGCATGGAGCAGCAGCAGCAGCAGCAGTGCATGGAGCACCCAAGACAGCAAGCTTGGCAGGGGCAACTGCAACGGTCGCCGCCATCCCACCCCGCCCCGCATTCCACCCTTGTCCCGCCTTCCCCCCCACTCTCCTGTTGCTGCCCCTGCCCCTCCTCCTCCTATCCCAGCCCCGACCCCCGCCTCTGCCGCGGCGTTTCCCTCTCCGCCGCTCTCCTCCTCCCCCTCCCCTTGTGCCGTGGGTGCGGGAGCAAGGGCGGCAAGTGGGACAGGCGGCAAGACAGGTGCAGCAGGGGCGGTGGTGGGGCAATCATCACCGGGGGAGAAAACAGGCGGAGGGAGAGGAGGAGGGGCGGGAGCAGTGACAGCAGGAGGAGGAGGAGCGGGAGCAGCGGCGGCGGCAGCAGGAGGAGGGGGAGGGGGAGGGGGAGGCAGGGGGAGGTCGGTGGTGGGGCAGCTGTTGGGGCAGGGCATGGCGGGCACGGCAGTGAGGGTGGACAGGCGCACTCGCAGGGCCGTGCAGGACCCGCTGCTGGGGGAGGCGTATGAGGTGCTGCTGCACTTTGGCATCATTGACATCCTGCAGGTGTGCCGTGCGGTGCAGTGTGGTGAAGGTAGTTGGTATGGTGCAGGTGGGGTGTGTGGTACGGTGCAGATATCTTTCAATCCGCTCAAGAGCCACCTCGCGACGAGGTGGTGCGGCACTTTGGCATGTGTACAAGAGCCTGCAGTTTGTTGAATGACCCAACCCTGAATGTCCCTCTGCACCCACCAACCCCTCCACCCTTAGGAGTACGATGTGGGCAAGCGCGTGGAGCACGTGGTCAAGAGCCTGCAGTACGACTCTGTAGGTGACTTGAAAGGCAACGGGTGAAGCAACCCCGCATGTCCCTCTGCACCCACCACCCCCCTCCACCCTTAGGAGTACGATGTGGGCAAGCGTGTGGAGCACGTGGTGAAGAGTCTGCAGTACGACGGCCACTCCATCTCCGCAGTCAACCCCTCGCTCTACGCCCGCCGCTTCCGCTCCTTCATCCTCTCCACCTTCCCCGACCCCCTCCACCCCCACGCCTCCGATGCGCGTGATGCTGATGCTGCTGATGGTAACTGCACTGGTGATGCTGATGGTGATGCTGATGGTGATGGTGGTGGTGGGGATGGTGGCGATGGTGGCGATGGTGGTGATGATAATGGTAGTGGTAGTGATGGTGACGGTTATGATGATTTTCTTCTTGCCTCTCCCGTGGGAGGTGTGCGGACGTCATGCGGCATTCTCCGCCTGTCCCACTTCTAGTGGCACGCATGGCGTGACACTCTGAGCAACACATTCTATTTATTATTTATTGTACAATATCGGTACACTTAAGGCCTGCCTGCTGCACGCAGTGCAACCTGTACAGAAATGTACTCAGGAATCATACAACCAAACACGATAATAAAATAATCAAGCCACTTGCAGCCCGTCCCCCTATAGCAGGGGTGCTTCAAGCAGCCTGTGCCCCTGAGTCGACTTGAGCGTCTCACGGCTGCCCCAGCTGGTGGCACTGGGGGCACGTGCAGGTGAGCTGGTGCTGCAGCAGGGAGGCCTCGAGCTGCCGGTGTTGCGCCCTGAGCTGCCCCACATACGCCACCGCCCCGTCCAGCATCGCTGCCATGTCCCCCCGCCCCCTCACTGCCTGCCGTAGCCTCTGCAGCTCCTGACTGCACGGGTTTGAATTGGAGGGAGGGAAAGGGCGAGGCAGGGGAGGAGGCAGGGGAATAATGATGATGGGAAGGAGGATGAGGGGGAGAACGAGGTGGTGTGTGTGTGAGCACGCCTGTCAGCAGACGTTAGGCAAGATGCAGATGCAGAAACGAGGGCACGGTGCAGGCACGGAGCGGGAAGGGGGTTGACGGGGTGGGGGTAAGGATCGAGGGGGTGCAGGAATGGGGGAAGGAAGGGCGGTTGTGGAAAGCGGAGGTGCATCTGGTGAGGGGCGTACCTGATTCGCTCTCGCCGCTCTTTCTCCACCACACTCTTGTTCTTGCCGCGTCCGCCAGACGAACCAGAACCTCCCGTCCCTCCTCCCCCCTCTCCTAGTACTTCCATTCCTGCCATGTCTCCTGTCTCTATCCCTCCCTCCGCCTCCGCCTCCGCCCCCACCTCCGCCTCTGCCCCTGCCTCTCCCTCTGCAGACCCCCCGGACCCACTTGGCACTGGCACTGTGTGCAACTCGGCAAGTGAGTGACCGCCCGTGCCGTGGGCGGCAAGAGGGAGGTGTGCTTGCACGGGGCCCATGACACCCACATGCACCATGGCACCGCTCCATGCCGCCCCCATGGGATGACCTCCCGAGGGGCCCACCACGCCCATGGGGTCCCCACCTGTAGTGCGCGCAGTCATGAAGTGAGCACCCATGGGGTCCCCACCTGTACCGTGCGCATGCATGAAGTGTGCAGCCATGGGGTTCACGACCGTGCTGTGCGCATGCATGGCGGGTGCACCCATGAGCATGGCGTCAAACTCGCCCCACATCATCTCCTCCTCCACTCCCATGCCGCCTGTTGCTGCTGCTCCCGCTGCTGCTGCACCTTCTGCACCTGCTGCTGCTCCTGCTGCCGTGCCCTCTGCCGCTGCTGCCCCCACGTGCCAGGCCCCTTGGAGGGAGGGCGCGAATGGCCTCCTGTGTGCCACAAACGAATTGTTGGCGAGAGAAAGTGGGCTAATAGCGGGAGCAAGAGAGGTCGTGGATGCTGGGTGCTGCCCTGGCAGGGGTGTGGCGGAGCGGGAGTTAGGCGTGCCTTGGGCATGGGGAACGCGAGGGGCGGAGGCGGAGTGGGGGAACGCTGTTGCGGGCGCGGAGTGGGGCCGCAGGGGGATGGGTTGCGCGTGGGGGAGGAATGGCGGTGGGGAGTGGGGCGTGAGGGGTATGGGAGCGGAGTGGGGGAGGAGCGGCAAGGGGGCGGAGTGGGGGGGGAGAGGCATGGAGGCAGAGTGAGGGAAGAGGGGCATGTGGGGGAGGCGGGGGATGGGGGGAGGCCAGGAGGCA
Source organism: Closterium sp. Naga37s-1 (assembly GCA_947471745.1). Lineage (NCBI taxonomy): Eukaryota > Viridiplantae > Streptophyta > Zygnematophyceae > Desmidiales > Closteriaceae > Closterium > Closterium sp. Naga37s-1. The sequence continues at coordinate 1,515,862 of CANJKZ010000261.1, forward strand.
GAAGCAGGAGGGAGAGCAGCGTGCGTGGACCAGCCAGTCGGACCTGGTCCATCTGGTCTCGCTCCTGCTGCCTCTGAGCCATCCGCCACGCCTGCCCAGCCACCCGCAACACCACCACCAGCACCGCTACTAGTACCAGCATCGCCAGCGCATGCAGCAGCAGCAGCAGAAGCAGCAGCAGCAGCAGCAGCAGCAGTGGGTGGAGCGCGAAAGGCAGCAGCGCCACTCCATCCGCCTGCCACTCTGGGAGCGGGGGGACCCATGCGCTGCTGCGCGGATCCTGCCTGCCACCTCTCCGCCACGCCACTGCGACCGCCCCCCCCTACCATCCCCCCAGCCTCTGCGCCTCCTGTCCCTCCGCCGCCCACCGCGCCTGCCACAGCACCTGAATTCCAGACCCCAGGATAACTCCACTGCCCCATGCCGCCCCCTCCCTGCGTTACCACCCCCGCTCCGCCTGCGGTTTCTCTGCTTCCTACTGTGGCCCCCTGCTCTCCTGCGCTCCCCACCAGCCGCCGTCGCACGCGCTCCGCCCTGCTGCCCCACGTCCGCCCCTCCGCCGCTCCGCCCCATCCGTCTCCGCCAGCGATGGCCCTCTCGCCGCGCTCGCCGCCACTCGTCCGCGGGCGAATGGCGGAACGACCGCCGCTCGCTGTCATGCTGCGTGCATGAACAGGTTCGGAGAGAGCGCCGCTGGTGCTGGGCCCGTGCGGGGAGGCAGGCTCCGCGGAGGGGCGGCGCAGATGAGCGGTGAGGGCGCGCACCATGGCCTCTCGACTCGCTTCGAACGCGCTGAAACGCGCCGCGCTGCCGTCCAAGCTGCTGCTGCTGCTGCTGCCACTCGCGCCGTCCGCCCGCGTTGCGCGTGCGCCTCTGCCTACCAGAGTCCCGCTTCGGGGGGAAAAGGCGCATCCATCGCTTTCCCCCCGCCGAGAGTCAATTCTCCGCGGGATTTCCTGTGTTTCGTAGGCGAGAGACGCGGAGTTGGAGCGCGGAAGATGCGCGATGATGTCTTCTATTCCGCCGTCGCCACGCGCTTGGTTGCTATGGCGTGCTTCCGCGGATGTTTCTGACATGTTGTGCGCGCTAGAGTCCGATCCCGTCGTTCCGACCACTCGCGCCTCCCCGTCGCCCGTGTGCGCACGTTCCGAATCCCGCGCATTGCGAGGTGCTGCGCGCCGTGTCGCTGCGGTCGCCATTTCCCGCGCGCGGTCCTGCGCTTCCAGTTCCGCCAATGCGCGCGCAAGCGGAAAGTCGCGAGCGTCCGCCCCACGTAGGCGCGCATCCGCCGCGGGCGCAACTTCACTGCAGCGTGCGCCCATGCGCATCCCTGAGGGAACCCCCGAAGACGCTACTGCTGCATCAGGCGCTATATTCCCGTCCTCGCACCGGGCCGCGCATTTCGCATGGTGTGCTCGTTCTGGGGGGAGGACAGCGCGCCGCGGCGATGCGACGGGATGTAGCGAGTGGAGAGCGGAAGGCGAGCGGGGGGATGGCAACGGGGAGGAGGGGAACGGCGGAGAGTCGCTCATTTCGGACAGCAGGCTCGCGAGCAGCTGCACGGACATCACGTCTGGCGCCTCGCCCTTGAATTTTCCCAAAGGACCTTCAACGCGCGCCAAAAGCTCATCATACGCGTTCGCAATGCGCATCCCCGAGGCGCCGTCCGAATTTGGGGTAACGGTTCTATGGGAAGTCGAAGCGCGAGCGGCGGACATAGTGACGGGAAAACGGGGAAATGACGGAGTTATTGCGAAGATATTTGATTCCCGTTGAGAAAGCGAGGACTGTGCGTTCACCGTATATTGTGCCGCTGTTTGCGCAAGACCGGTCTCGTGATCCCCGGCTGTAATTCCACCGCCGACTGCGTTGGCATCATGGCGCAACTCGCTCGCATCTTTCTCCATAATCAGGCAAGGGCCTCCTGACGGATTCGATGAGTAAGCTACATTAGACGGGGAACTTGAAAGAGGGACGCGAATGCTAGGTATGTGAATGTGGATCTTGATAAGAGGTGGTGTGAAATGTGGAGCAAAATGTCTGGTTGCGGAAAGCAACAGATTGAATGCTCTTGGGAAGTTGAGACAGATGGAGATGCGACTAGTGGGTGGATGGTGCTTCCCCTCCCCTCCCCACCCCACCCCACAGTCAGATAGTCAACCAGCGACTCACCCATTACGAGCTACTCACCCATTACGAAATGTGCTTCCGAGCCGCGAACGGAACATCCGCGTTGCGATTTGGCATTGCCTCAGCTCCTTGGCTGGCCGAATGGGGCTGCCCAGTTCAAATCCAAGGGCATCTCTCCTGGCGCCAGTCAAAATTGAACTTTCCGTCAGAGATGCAATGCAGTTTATGTATGTTCTGTTCGGTATCGAGGGAAAGCGTTCGGTCTTGTCTTTCGACACCGTGGGGACACCCCCTTGCATACTCGACCAATCACGGCCCTCAACGCTTTGTGGTCTATGCGGTGCGGTGTCAATTGTCAACATGCCCCACAACAGTGCATGAAGGGAGCGGCACAGCGAAGGTGCGGGCGAGCTTCTTCTGCCTGCTGCTTGAAGCCAAGCGAACTGCAATATGCAGCGTTGTCGTCGGATGGTCGGCAAACGGGGCAACGTGGAGGGCAACAGTGCTAGCATGCGCACATGCCTTTCGAAACTCTACCAGACAGCTGTCCTTTTTGCAAACGTGTCAGCCTGAGGCAGGGAATGCATGCATGGTCACAGACTTCAGAGCAGGGCCAACGAGGCTGTAGTACAAACGAATCAGGCCGAGATTGTAGAATTTAGAGCCAATCAGCATTCACTCTGACACATTGGAGTTGGAGGGGGAAGGAATGCATGAACACGGAGGGGGGAGGCGGACGGTGCTTCCGTTTCGTCCCGGCCCGGCTCGGTGTGTGTACACAGTGCAGCAGTGACCTGTACATTGGATAACAGCCTTGTCAGCGCAATTCAAAATAATGTACAGTCGATGCTCAGACTATCACAAACAATTTGCTCATGACAATTAGAGATTTAGTCACTCGCGAACGTTTTGCCCGTGAGTGACTAAATTGACCATTGTGCTGATTTCGGGGTGCAGTCACCAAGTTGCGGAAGAAACACATCTACAGTTCATAAACAACAACGGTTGCCTGTCATCAGAAATGTTGACATGGTTACGAAATTAAAGCCATAGACTCGGTTCACATTGCAATTTCATATTACAGTCACAATTTTGCCCGTGGCGACAAGGGCGAATGTGGCGAAATACCTAAAACACTTTTCATGCACATGCCTCCCGCCTACCTGGTGTTCTCGTAATGGGCACCGACTGTATCCCCGGCTTAGTCCATCAACAGTAAGAATCCTTTTAAAGCTCGCGTCTCTAATTTCCAACCGTTTAACACTTGGTTGGGTTTGCAAGGTTTGATTGGGTAACGAAAGTCGAAATATTTGACGAGTGGGCGAAAAAAACACAGCGAACTCCAAAAGATCGAGGCCAAAACAAACCAGGGTGGGTTGGTTTGGGGGGAAACCGAGGCAAGGGTGACAGGTTTGGTCCTGGGTTCTGTCAACGTTCAGTTCAGAGTCTCATATTTTTGGGAGTTGTAAACACTTGGTGTGCACGGGGAAGTGTGCGACAGCCAACTTTCCCAACCACCCCTTGCTTTGGTGTGCTTCGCGACAAACTCTGCTGTTACCGGATTCCAACCGTTTAACACTTGGTTGGATGGCAGAAATATGAGACGCGAGCTTTAATGACCAGAATTGCTGACCGTTTTTCCTCCCTTTCCAGCATCAAGCACACGTGCATGGAGTGCTGCTCGTCCAACCCTGAAGCTTCAGTGCTTGTCCGTCCATGGAGTTAATGCTTGGCGGCAAGTCTGCTGTCTGCACCAGGGCTCACGTTATCAGGGCAATTACCCTGGTTTGACTTAAATTATAGGGTTTTTTTCGAAGATTGTCGTCATTTTCATTAGGTGATGTTTAAGAAATCCCGTACAATTGAAGGGTGATTTCTTAAGCAACTCGGATCCTCCGGGATGTTTCTGAGGGGACCCGTATAGTTCTAGCAACAATTGTTCTCCTCGACCTGCTTTGCATTCCCCTCCTCTCCCCGTGTACTATGTGTGGGCCAACTTTAGTGGAATTTCCTTACCACTCGCTCCTGGTTTGGCCTTCAAGTGTCTGATTGCCCCGTCCTACGTAGGAATGGGTCAGACTTTACTCTTCCAGAGATTTTCTTCTAAGTCAGCAAAACGTTTCTCTCCAAACCTCTAGAGCCGAACCTACATCCCCAACCTCCCCAGCCCTAGTGCCGTGAGTTTCTCGATCTCTCCCCCATTCCTCGAAATTTTGGTAATGCAGGTTTTCAGGCCTTTTCTGACTAGAATCCGGATTCGTCAAGGCTTTTTTTCACCTGGCTCGGATTTTACAGGATCTTTTCCACAGGGGCCCGGATCGTCCGGGCTAGCAAAAATCCTAGCAATAGCCCTGGTCTGCACTTGACGTCATGACGTCAGACACCGCCCACCCACCAATCCAACGTTGAAGTGCCCGTGCTGACGTTCCCGCTAAGTTGATTCAGTGTATTGGATTGCATTATGGTGGAGCATTTAGCCGTCCTGAGCCTACACCTGGCCGTGGGGATTTTAGCTAACATGCACGCAAAGCCTATCCACAAATTATACATAATCAAAATTGTAAATTCTATACAAAGGTGGCGTATAGTGTTGACGTCATGTAACCTTTTGTGGCAATGAATAGTATTGTGTTGTGTGTCTTTGGTGGCTTCTGTCTGTATACCGTAATTCTTAAAGCTCGCGTCTCATATTTACATGCATTTGGTTGGGTATGCACGTCCGTGATTGGTTCCGCCATAAACGTACCCCAACTCGTCACATATTTTGTCATTCGTCAACCAGTCACGGAACCCAACCAAGTGTTTAACCCAACCAAGTGTAAAACGGAGAAAAATATGAGACGCGAGCTTTAAGGACTGAACTTAATGACCAAGGTTAGATGTCTTTCAAATCTTCCCGCCGCCAGTTTGTACCGTCAGGTGATGCTGAGGTACAGCATTGCTCAACTGTGCAGTACTAGCCACAATTGCAAGCCTGTGAGGCTGTCTTGTGATTCCTTCGAGGCACGGGTTGCAGCTTTCTCGCAATCACGTACCGTATGACCGCATGGCTTCTTAGAAACTTCTTGTTGCCAGAATGGGTTAGCTGGGAACAGCTGAACCATTCATGGTCCACTTCTCTAGCAGGAAGGAAAGGAACCAGCCAGCTCAATGAAAAAGTGAGGCACATCACGGGGAATGAGCAACGCTCACTGGAGCATGCACTAGTACAGGGTTGCAGCAGCTTGCAGACCTTTCAACAAAGATCTCTCAACCAAGTCCACCTGCCCTCACCACCAACCAACCCATGCCGCCTATGACATGTTTGCCCTTCTTCACCAGCATCACATAATGTAAGCTGTCATTTTCAGAACATCCTGTGTGACTGCTGTGCCCAACCATTACTCATCCGCTGGAGTGAAAGTCAGTGACACGCTGTTCACGCAGTGCCTCTCATCCGTGGGCGTGGGGAACCCCTCGCCCTTGAACACGTGCCCCAGGTGCCCCCCACATGCCGCACACACAATCTCCACTCGCCGCCCATCCGCATCAACGTTTCTCTTGATGGCTCCGGGCAGCCCGTCGAAGAAAGCGGGCCAGCCGCAGCCGGAGTTGAACTTGGTGGTGGACTTGTACAGGGGCGCGCCGCAGCCACCACAGTTGTACACCCCCTCGTCGTAGTGCTTGTTGTACTGTCCTGTACCGGGGTACCTGAAAACGCGAACATGTGGTGGATGCAGATTAAGAAGGGATGCACAGGGGAATCATTAGAGCCCACGTGGTATCCTTAGAGCCCACGTGGTATCCTTAGAGGCCACGTGGTATCCTTAGAGCCCACGTGGTATCCTTAGGGGCCACGTGGTATCCTTGGAGCCCACGTGGTATTTTTAGGGGCCACCAGAGACGACGGGTAGGCCCACTTAGCAAACCTGACGTCCATGAACTTTGCATTGCGCGCTTTCACCTGCCGTGAGTTCGGTTCTTTTATAAGCTCGTTCGCTTTCCTCCACTCAGAAATCAATTCGGGCTGTCTCAGACTTACCTGCGCTGAACCGCAGCCTAAGTGTTGGTTATTTATTGCTCATGTGATATTTTTTGCAAGAGCAAAGGCCTCGTTCCTTACTCTTGGTTCCCTCCCCGCCAACTCACTCGGTGCCTTTCATCCTCAGAATCCGGAACTGCTCAGGCGACAGGATCGCTCGCCATTCCTCCTCGCTCTTCGCTACCGCCATCGGCGCGTCCTCTCCGCCTCCCCCGCTCGCCTGCGCGCTGCCAGGCCGCGCCCACGACGACGCAACGACGACGCCCAGCAACACCGACCTCACTGCCGTAGCCCTACCAGCAGCTGCCACGTGTCCCGGTGATCGCAACGCTAGGGGAAGGCTATGATTTCGGCCTAGTTGCTTGTTTGCGAGAAGCGAGGATGCAGATAGAGGCACCGAGAGCAGGGATGCTGTGGTGGCCATGAAAAGGCTCGTAAATGGAATTTATGCACGATGGCGGTGACTATGGATGCTTACAGAACACGGCAACAGATGACTGAGGATTCAGAGATGCTGAGCCGCCGGGAAGTAGAGAGACGTCGACGGAACCGCAGCAGTGGAGGAATTGGAAGAATCGCAGTTGAGCAGAGAAAGCGGAGGGATTCGGTAATTGAAGGTGGAAGGAAGGTGAGGCGAGGGCGAGGAAGATTCGAACACGCTATTGCACGCTCCGTTTACCTCAAATACCACATTGGACCTTCTTGGACGACGTGGCAGTTTGGGACCTTCTTCAACGACGTGGCAGGCTTCACAAACTGCCATGTCGACTTCCCACTCCGAACCCAATTCTGAACCTCGCTGAAGCCAGATCCGCTTGTAGCGTCTGACGTGCACCGGTTATTTTCTTCAACGCGTAGGAATCCAACCTAGATTGCAGCAAACCAAATAGCGCCCACATTCCAAGGCCCACCATGTTCAGATGGATTCGAGGGATAGACTCGCTGCCAGCTTGCTCGAGGCGAACGTGTCATCTGCTAACACGCAATACCTTTCGACGCGCGCGAGACGCGAGACCTGCGCATGCATGGCAGCAGCAGCCATGGCTGGATGGAACTCCCTCGCGCCACGGAAGCGTCGTTACTATGTCGCAGCGAGCTACTATTATCGGGATTCTCGTGGTCCTGTTCTCCACGCGCGCTGTATCCGCTGGCTTTCTCCCGGCGCTACCGCTTCGCGCTCTCGCCGCGCTCTCGCCGCGCTCTCGCCGCGCTCTCTCCGCACCCACTCTTTCCGCCGCTAGGCCTCCTTCCGCCAATCAGTCGTCCAGCAGCGCCCGTCGCTCGCCGCGTGGGACCGTTGTCTCCACCTCATCCTCCTCGTCGTCCTCTTTCGGTCACTTTAGTCTCCTCTCCCTTTCACTCGCTCGTTCCAGCGTTGCCGATTGATAAGCAGCCGCCCTTCGCGCGGTCAGATTCTTCCAAAGCGGTACCGCTATGATGATCTTCAAGTTCGCGCGAAACGCACGTCTCCTTTGCCATGTCATACCACTTCTTGCTGCCGTGGCGCTCGCTCAGTGGATGCTAGCGTGCCACGTCAGCGCGCAGCCTGGGCCAATTACGTTCCGCGTTGACCCGCGAAGGTCAAATCTGACGTGGGACTCGGAGATTCCGCCGAAAGAAGGGCAGCTCGCATCGGTTGTCGTTACTCCGGGAGGCTTCCCCCTGGCAGGCACTGTAACGGTGGATGTGATCGAGTGCACGGATATAAGAACGTCCTTCAATATCACCCAGGTGTGCGTGGGAGTGGCTGCAGCAGCTGACCTCAGCAGCCCACAAAATGCGGAAAGTGGATTTGCCGCTTCTTTCTTTCGCCACCCCTTCAGCACCCCATCATTTCGACCTGCGCCTCGTTACTTCCCCTCACTCTCCGCACCCCCTGTCCCCCAACCTCCATTCCCCCTCGTCTCCTTCCTCCCCCGCGCCCCGTTCCCCCCTCCCCCCAGGCGCGCATCAGCAACACGTCGCTGATGGGCATCACACCCGCGGGTCGACCGGCGCCAGCGTCCATTGTGGCGCAGGCCAACGCCACCGGCACCATCGCCGCCTTCGCTCCCACGCTCAACCTCTCCAGTGCGCACCCTCACTCTCCATCTTCCCGTCAGTCCCGTGCATTTCTCCCTCCTTTTCCTCCCTCTCCCCTCCCTCTCTCCCCTCCCTCCCTTTTTTCCTATTTCCTGCCTCTCTTTGCTCCCTCTCCTTCTTTCTCTCCCCCCACATTCTGCTCTATTGCCCACCATCTTCTTACCGTGCCTCACTCCCCTTGTGTCTTTACCCCCCCTTCCCCCCCCCTTGCTAACCCTCCCCTCCCAATCTCCTCATGCCGAGCCTAATCAGCCTCGGAAGTGCCGCCATTCGCCATCGACCAGACGTACGGCTCCTTCCAGTCCGCGTGGACCGTGCCCACTGCCACGTGGCGCGCTGTGAGAGGCTTCTTCGCCCCCAGCAGGGACTTTGGCGGCGGCCCCTTTGCTTCCAGCAACCTCACGGCCCCCCTCGCCTCGTTTGGCTTCATTAACGGCCACCTGAGCACTGTGAGTGTGACACCTGAGCACTGTGAGTGAGACACCTGAGCACCGTGAGTGAGACACCTGAGCACTGTGAGTGAGACACCTGAGCACTGCATGTGCGTGTGAGGCTATTGATTGCGCCTGTCAAGCTATTCGTCCTTCCTTTCACGCGGAATTACCGTTTGTTGCACCCCACCGTTCCTGCATTCGCCATTGTGCTCGCTCCCCTTCCCGTCCCCTGTTCCTCTCCTCCCCTCTCCCCTCTCCGCCCGCTGTCCTCTGCGTGCCCTCCTCTCCCCCTCCCCCACATGCAGGTAGCAGCGAACCAGTCACAGGTGCACCTCTTCATCAACTCCACTGCCGTCTTCACTGCCCGGTGCGCTCAATGGGGGAGGGAGTGGGGGGGGAGAGGGTGGGAGGGAGGGAAGGGGGGAGAGAGGGGAAGGGAGAAAACGTCAAGAGGTCAAGAGAGAATGTGGAGGAGAAGGGATGTGTGCAGAGGGGGGGTTGTCATTCGTCCGTATCCTTCCTGCCTCTGTGCTCATGCCAGACCATGGCAGACGGCTGTTGAGTTCCAGTGCATGTGAAATGAGACCAAGTTTTGAGTCGACTTAAAGCTCGCCTCATCATATGCACACAGGCATGCCAGCTCAACCCATCTTATCCTCTTCTGACCACTCCCCTTTCCTTCCACCATCGGTCCTACCCACACTGCCCTTCCCTCACATGCATCCATGGCAGGCAGCTGCTGCTGACGGCCAATGCATCGGCGTCAATAATGAACATAGTGATGGGGCAGGGCCACGTGCGCATGCGCATCCTGCTCACCGGCCTTGCTGACAACCCCTGTGCCGTCGCCCCCACACCCCCCTCGTCACGCCCGCGCCCTTGACTTCTCTTGACTTGTCCTGACCTGCGTTGATCCACACCAGCTTGGTTGGTCTAGTGAGAGCGGGCTGCTGCTTAGGCATAGAAGTAGTTCAAACATTCTGTTGCATTGATGGGAAACTGGGTTCTGGCAGTCTTTAATGCTCAGCCCAGACATGTGCTACAAGTTAATGTGTTCCTTTCCTTCCAACAGCCAGAAGCGCGTGCATATCCAACATTATGCTGTGAGAGCTCACCTACTCTAGCTCATAGGTTGAGGCAGAGGACACAGAACAGACACTACTAGTACAGATGGAAATCCACCAATATCACTTACGGTATGAGGATCTCTGAAATTATAAAGTATTCTCTATCGCTCACATGCAAACAATCCAGAGTCATAAGGTAAACGTTTCCAGTTATTGTAATCACTAGATGTATGTACAGCTAAACAGACAGCATGATGAATTATGTACCGAGACTTCCACATCTTGAAAATTACACAGATAAACTACCGGTATTACAGTACATGCCAGTTCCCTTGCCAGCAACTATTTACACAGCCCAAGGGTCGCAACCGCGCAGGCCTACAGATCGAGGTTGGGAGTGGACTGGACACCACTTGGCTTCCCAACCCAAGCAAGCACCCACCCAAGGTACTGTCAGGGTGGGGTTCAGGGGCACAAGCTGGGCTCCAAGCAGCCGTTAATGTAGCGGCTCTCAACCCACACTTCCTTCTCCCCCTGCCCCATACCCCCTTCCCCATCTCGTGCCTTCCCCCCACAGGCGCGCTACCCCGTGTGGGCGGGGTCCAGCGGTTCAAGGTCGGCCTTGGCTGGCCCGTTGATGCAGCGGCCTCGGTGGTCGAACTGGGAGCCGTGGCACGGGCAGTCAAAGGTGGCGTCGTTGGGGTTCCAGTGCACGCTGCACCCCATGTGCGGGCATGTTGCTGGAGGGAGGGGAAGGGATGAGGGGTGTGGGGGGGGAGAGGGGAGAGAAATCCAGGTGGGTTTCTACGCGCCTGTTACACTGTCGTTGGGGTTCCAGTGCACGCTGCACCCCATGTGCGGACATGTGGCCGAGGGGGAGGGGAAGGGACGAGGGGCGGGGGGGGGGAAGAGGAGAGAGAAAGCCAGGTGGTGTTTGAGGCGCCTAGAACACTGTGGTTCGGGTTCCAGTGCACGCTGCACCCCATGTGCGGACATGTCACTGGGGGAAAGGGGATAGGGAGGGAACAAAAAGGGGGGGGGGAAGGGAAAGTCAGGCTTCTGAGGCACCCACCACACAGCCGTTGGGGTTCCAGTGCACGCTGCACCCCATGTGCGGACATGTCACTGGGGGAAAGGGGATAGGGAGGGAACAAAAAGGGGGGGGGGAAGGGAAAGTCAGGCTTCTGAGGCACCCACCACACAGCCGTTGGGGTTCCAGTGCACGCTGCACCCCATGTGCGGACATGTCACTGGGGGAAAGGGGATAGGGAGGGAACAAAAAGGGGGGGGGGAAGGGAAAGTCAGGCTTCTGAGGCACCCACCACACAGCCGTTGGGGTTCCAGTGCACGCTGCACCCCATGTGCGGACATGTCACTGGGGGAAAGGGGATAGGGAGGGAACAAAAAGGGGGGGGGGAAGGGAAAGTCAGGCTTCTGAGGCACCCACCACACAGCCGTTGGGGTTCCAGTGCACGCTGCACCCCATGTGCGGACATGTCACTGGGGGAAAGGGGATAGGGAGGGAACAAAAAGGGGGGGGGGGAAGGGAAAGTCAGGCTTCTGAGGCACCCACCACACAGCCGTTGGGGTTCCAGTGCACGCTGCACCCCATGTGCGGACATGTCACTGGGGGAAAGGGGATAGGGAGGGAACAAAAAGGGGGGGGGGAAGGGAAAGTCAGGCTTCTGAGGCACCCACCACACAGCCGTTGGGGTTCCAGTGCACGCTGCACCCCATGTGCGGACATGTCGCTGGGGGAGGGGAAGGGAATTTCGAAGGGAGGGAAGAAAAAGTGAGGTAGGTTCTGATGCACTTAACATATGACTGCACGACTGGCATGTGGCAGAGACTGCGTTGTGGGCCCCTATAGAAGAGCACACGCAGAATGGTGCTTCATGCATAACCTCCCCCCCTGCAAAACTCACACGCCCCTCTCTCGCACCTGCAGCAGAGCACTCCCACAACAGGCCATACACACACACCCAGCATACACACCCCCACAGGCAGCACAGACCAGAGAAGGCGTGCACGCGGCCGTCCTTATCGCGGAACACAGCGGCCTTGCCCACGCCCATGCGCACCACCGCCCCGCACCCGCGCCCCAGGTCCTCCATCTCCACGCCGTCCGTGCCCACCAGGGGCAAGCGGTCCTTGTACCCCTGCCATCCGCGGGTGGCGAGAGCACAAGGGAGGAATGGGAGCGCACAGGTCACAGTGAGGCGGTTGCATGGATGGACCACAGTGCGCTCCCCCGCGCCCCAAATCCTCCATCTCCACCCCATCCGTGCCCACCAGCGGCAAGCGGTCCTTGTACCCCTGCCGTGCAGAAAGGGGTGGTGGTGGTGGGAGCACGGTGGTGGAATATGGCAGCACACACACAGGTGGCAGTGAGGCGGGTGCATGGCTGCACAATGGGCCGTGCTCGCCACGCCAGCCGTCTATGGCCACTAGTGCATTGGGAGGCGAGGGGCTGTGATCCATGGGGTCGGGCAATGAGGTGCATGGGGACGGCTCTGCCCACCTGCAGGTGTGTTGACTGGAGCAGGTGGTACCTGCAGCGGGTGTTGACCGGAGCAGGTGGTACCTGCAGCGGGTGTTGACCGGAGCAGGTGGTACCTGAAAGGTGTGGCTGAAAACAGAGCCAGCCAGTGATAGTGACTCCTTGGATATGGGCGGCAGGCGCGAGGGCGAGTAGATCTCCACGAACGGGTTCGGGCAGCGGCAGATGAGATCGGATATGATCATGGCGGCTATGGTGCCGCCTGTCATGCCCTGCCCACTGTCACCTGCATTGTGGTGGAACGGTGGGAGGGTGGCGTGAGAGCGTGGGGGAAACAAGAGGGGATTGAGGGAGATGGAAAGAGTGGGAGGGGCAATCTGGGAGGGAGCAGGGGAGGTGAAATGACAGACTGTTGGACATGCAGTCGCCGCATTGCATGTTGCTCCCGTTGGCTGGCCAGACATGCCACAGCGTACCAGTGGCAGTGTATTTGACAGTGCATGTGACTGTGCGTGGGTGCAGGTGGAGCCATGCGAGGCAAGAGCGTACCAGTGGCGATGTAGGTGTGAGTGGAGTCCATGGGGTTGCGCCCGTACAGCCCCAGAAAGTCCACCGGCTCGTACACCTGCCACGCATGGGACGGCAGCGTGGGGCAGCAGCATGGGAGGGCAGCAGGGAAGAGCAGGGAGAGAATACAAAAGATTGCCATGGGGAGGCACTGATGGGGTCAGCAGATGCGGCAGTTGGGAGTAATGGAACGAGCCTGAGCTCGCACACAGCAGCCCGTGCCATGCACCACCCACCACTCTTCCCCGAGGATGGGACTGAGGATGGGACTGAGGATGGGACTGAGGATGGGGACACCATGCCCCACCCCCCACCACCACGCGTGGCCACACCCCTCCCCAACCACCACCGTTCACCACCCCCACCCGTGCCCACGCACCATGCCACTCCAGCGGAAGAGCGTCTCCTGCGCCATGGGCCAGCGGGGGCGTGCCCAACGCTCCAGGTCGCTCCACACGTCGTGGTACTGGCCTGCAGGCATGCCCACGGGGTGGTCGCCTCCCCCCACCACCAGCACGTCCCGCCCCTCCTGCTCCTCCACGCGCACGTAGTGGTACGGGGACGCCGTGTCCCACCAGTTGGCTCGCCTGCCGGGGGCGGCAGGGGACGCAAGGGGGGAGGAAACAGTGCTGTGTGCTTGGTGCTTGCTTCGCCGAAGCGGGAGGGAGGCCAAGGCTGCGACAGTGCAAAGGCCAAGGCGCAATTACGGAGAAACCGTGGCTCAGCTCCGATCCCTTCTGCCCATGAACAGAGCGCGCTGCGCCCCACTAACAGCTAACCCAGCCCAGCACACGCCCACACGCCCACACGCACTTGACAGAGCCCTTGGGCAGGTGGAGCCCCACGACGTAGCTCCTGTCAGCGGGCTGGCGGGCGTGCACGAGGAGGTTGTGGTTGATGGGCGAGTTGGTGGCCAGCACCACCGCCCCCGCGTGCACCACGCCCCGCCCGTCCTTAGTCGCCACCACCGCCCCCGCCCCAGCGCCCGTCACCGACCCCTCCTCGCGGAACGCCACTGTCTGCTCGAAGATGCGCCCCCCCTGACGTACAAACGCGTCTGCCAGCCCGTTCAGGTAACTGGGGGGGAGGGAGGTGAGAGTGCGGGGAGGTAGCAGGGTTGGGAAGGGGAGTGTGTGGGGAGGTAAGGGTGCTGGTGGTAGGTGTAGGGATGGGGGACGAATCTTGAAGGATTATTGCAAGGGAAGGGAGAGCAGGCGCGTACATGAGGGGGTGGAACTCGGCGGTGGAGGGGAAGCAGATGGCGTTGTGCACGGAGCCGAGGGAGGGGTCCCCCTGTAAGTCCGCCATGTACACGTCCGTGAACCCCGCCCTCCTGCACGCCTCGTACTCCTGGGGGGGTTGCGAGTGGTGAAGAAATGAGGGGTTCACTGGAATGAGAAGGCGGAGGATAATGTAACAGGTAATAGTTGAGCTAGAAAATAACAAGGCCACCAATACGTGAGCTGGTTACCCTGCGGGCTGGTTACCCTACGAGGTGGTTACCCTACGAGCTAATTACCAGGTGGAGCATCTCCAGCGTGGAGGCCTTGGAGTCGTGGGGGAAGAGGTATCCGTGGAGGCGCGTGAACTTGCAGTCGATGGCCTCGCGCGCCACGGTCTCCTCGATGCACGCGATGGCCTGCCGGTGCGACTCCGCCACGAGCCCCGTGTTGTCGCGCCCAAAGCTCTTCTCAAGGTTCATGTAGAAGTCGTCGTTCCACGCCATTATGTGCGCCGTCGTCCGCCCCGTCTGCCCCGACCCTGCGCGGCCCCGCACCCCGCGCCCCGCACCCCAAGCGCACATGCGAACGGAGTTAAAGCCCATGAAGCGGATTCCGTGTTGCACCAGAACAGGAAGAAACGGAGTCTCACCAATGCAGCGGCGCTCCAGGAGCACTGTCGACTTCCCCTTGCGCTGCAGTTGATACGCGATGCTCAGCCCCGCGATCCCTCCGCCGATCACAGCCACGTCAGCGTGCACGTGCGACTCGAGCTTGGGGAAGCGCGGCTTGAGGTCCAGCTGCCCCCACACGGTGCGCCTCAGCCCCGGCAGCGGCTCCGCCTCCTGCTGCTCGCGCTCCGACTGCGCTGCGGGGCGCATGCCCGCCATGGCTGCAACGGTCCGATGGAACTGGAAGAAGGGCTGGGTGTGAGCGGCGGGTGGGTGGATCCTAGTACCAGTGACCGCGTGGTTTGGGTCCTCGATAGTAGTAGCCGATTGTTCAGCGCGCTGCGATGGCGTCTGGATGGACGGGATTGCGGCTTGAAGATGCGAAATGCCGCGCAGGATCTGGAAGCGAGTTTCCGACAATAGCGCGGACGAGGGGATGCCTGTGGGGGTGAAAGAGCTGCGCGCGAGAAAGGCGCGGCAGGCGGGACGCAGCGCTGCAGGGAGGTCGGAGAGGATTGCGCCCGACATAAACCGCACGCGGGGCTAATAGCGAATGCGGAGTTGATCGCGCATGTGAAGGTATACGAAGGATTGGTACTACGGGAGGAGTTAGTGGCAAGGCCGCAGCAGATCGTGCATCCGAATGCGGCCGAGGAAGAGCAGTGAGGGTAACTGGGTGAGAAGGCAGGAGTGCCATTGCGGCGCGGCGTGGAGAAGCGGGTATTGCGACGGAGCAAGCTCGCTGGGAAGGCGAAGATTGAATGGCTGCAGAGGTGGCAAGTCCAAGTGCTTGATCAAGGCGCCTATGGTTGTTGTGATGTGAAGGACGTACTATGTTGGTGTGCATGTGTAATGAGGCGCGATTATGATGACATCTGGCGGAGAAAGGAGCAAACACAACAGCAACGTGAACATTGCGTACGCGACATTGGATGTGAAGACTCCCCTTCATGAAACCTAGCACCTCTACACCGCATTGCATGAATGTCAACGTACAGTCTCCAGATATTTTTGTTGAAGTGCCTGCATTCGCCGAAATGTCGTGTGCATGAACTGGCGGAACCTGGGCGGAAAACATGGGTGGCGGAGAGCACACCTCGGGAGGAGGGCTGGTTGGGTGGTTCTGCCTTGTGACTGTGCTCCCAATTCCCATGGTGACGTGGCTCCTCGTCACGCAAGCGGGAAGTGCATCCAGCGCTGGCATTCACCAGTGTTGCGCGGAGATCCCTGGGCTGTGGCCCTGCCTGCGCCGACATTGTGTCATTTCCGCTCTGACGGGCAACTTCTTCCCCCAAGCACCCGCTGCGCCCACCCCTTCCCGTCCCCTCCCATTCCACACCCAATTCCTTCAAATCCCCGTCAGTGTTTTACTCCCTGCCATTCTCACTTCGAGATCTCCATTCTTTGGTAGGAGCTGTTCTGCTGACCAGCTAGCTATCAGGCTGCTTCCTCGCTTCGGGGAGGCACTTGTGCATAAAGCCGCTATCGCCTCCGTCATCTGTATCGAAACCAGTGATCCTGGATTCTAAGGAAGCCCACTAACTGTCTTGCACATCCCCTCGAATTCTAGCCACCTCTTCACCCCAACACATTCACCTGTCATGGCTTCCCGGATTCTCAGCCGCGTCTCGCGGAGACGCCTGTCCGCCGTCGCGGACTCCGCGTTCCCCTCATACGCGCCCACAGGAGCCCTGCGCGCGTTCGGCGGCGTGCGGTGGTTCGCGACGAGCCCCGAGGAGAACGACATCGTCGTTATCGGCGGTGGGCCCGGCGGGTACGTGGCGGCGATTAAAGCGGCGCAGCTGGGCATGAAGGTCACGTGCGTGGAGAAGCGCGGCGCGTTGGGCGGCACGTGCCTGAACGTGGGGTGCATTCCATCTAAGGTGCGGAACGATAACGGGTGCTGGTAGTTTCAAGGGTTGTCGACCAGATGGCGACTAAGACTGTTGGGAAAAAAACTTGAAGGGATGAACCAAACGAGGCTATTAGGTATTATCACTTGCAAGTCAGGCCACGATATACTGTAACGCGCAGATGAATGCAGTGTATCGCCTTTCTCCCCCGTGCCTCCATCGGTCCGGATGATGGAGCTGTCCGACATTCGCCCCATGCACCCACGCACGCTTGCACCTGTGTAACCGTGCACCTATGCACCCATGCAGCCAGGTAACCATGCTCCCATGCCCTTGCGCCCATGCTCCCATGCACTCGCGCCCATGCTCCCATGCCCTTGCGCCCATGCTCCCATGCACTTGCGCCCATGCTCCCATGCACTTGCGCCCATGCTCCCATGCACTTGCGCCCATGCTCCCATGCACTTGCGCCCATGCTCCCATGCACTTGCGCCCATGCTCCCATGCACTTGCGCCCATGCTCCCATGCACTTGCGCCCATGCTCCCATGCAACGTGCACCCATGCACCATGCGCCCATGCACCCATACTCTCATGCACTATGCCCCGATGCAGCGTGCTCCCATGCACCCATGCTACCATGCACCCATGCTACCATGCACCCATGCTACCATGCACCCATGCTACCATGCACCCATGCTACCATGCACCCATGCTACCATGCACCCATGCTACCATGCACCCATGCTACCATGCACCCATGCTACCATGCACCCATGCTACCATGCACCCATGCTACCATGCACCCATGCTACCATGCACCCATGCTACCATGCACCCATGCTACCATGCACCCATGCTACCATGCACCCATGCTACCATGCACCCATGCTACCATGCACCCATGCTACCATGCACCCATGCTACCATGCACCCATGCTACCATGCACCCATGCTACCATGCACCCATGCTACCATGCACCCATGCTACCATGCACCCATGCTACCATGCACCCATGCTACCATGCACCCATGCTACCATGCACCCATGCTACCATGCACCCATGCTACCATGCACCCATGCTACCATGCACCCATGCTACCATGCACCCATGCTACCATGCACCCATGCTACCATGCACCCAGCTACCATGCACCCATGCTCCCATGCACCCATGCTCCCATGCACCCATGCTCCCATGCACCCATGCTCCCATGCACCCATGCTCCCATAACCATGCTTCCCGCTTCTTTCTATACCCCCCCACCCGTCCCCTCCCCTCCCCATGCACTGCAGGGCTAAGCACTCCCTCTCTGTCCACCTTACCCACCTTTCCTCTTTCCTCCCTGTCCCGGGCCCCTCATGTCCCTCCCCCTCCCTTCCGCTCTCTATCCTCCCCCCTCCTTTCTCCCCTCCCTTCCCCAACCAGGCGCTACTGGAGTCGTCGCACATGTACCACGAGGCGAAGCACTCGTTTGCAGCGCACGGCATCAAGGTGGCGGGCGTGGAGGTGGACCTGCCCGCCATGATGGCTCAGAAGAGCGGCGCCGTCACGGGGCTGACCAAGGGCATCGAGGGGCTGCTCAAGAAGAACAAGGTCACGTACGTCAAGGGCCACGGCAAGCTCGTGGGGCCCAACGAGGTCGCTGTCTCCCTGCTCGACTCCCCCGGGGAGACCAAGAGCATTGGCGCCAAGAACATCATCATTGCCACGGGGTCGGACGTGCGGCCGCTGCCGGGGCTGCAGATCGATGAGAAGAAGATCGTGTCGTCCACGGGTGCGCTGAGTCTGGACGCCGTGCCGAAGAAGCTGGTGGTGGTGGGCGGCGGGGTGATTGGACTGGAGCTGGGGTCGGTGTGGGGGCGGCTGGGCGCGGAGGTGACGGTGGTGGAGTTCATGGATGGTATCGGCGGGTACATGGACAATGAGATCCGCCGCACCTTCCAGCGCGTGCTGCAGAAGCAGGGCTTTAAGTTCATGCTCTCCACTAAAGTCGTCTCCGCTGACGCATCAGGCAACGGCGTGGTGCTGGAGGTAGAGCCGGCCAAGGGCGGTGAGAAAACGAAGCTAGAGGCGGACGTGGTGCTGGTGGCCACGGGGCGCGTCCCTTACACAGACGGGCTGGGACTGGAGGAGGTGGGCGTGCAGAAGGACAAGGCGGGGCGCATTGTGGTGGACGACAAGTTCCGGTCGTCCGTGCCGAGTGTGTTTGCCATCGGGGACGCCATTCCCGGCCCCATGCTCGCTCACAAGGCGGAGGAGGATGGGATTGCGTGCGTGGAGAATCTGGCAGGGAAGCACGGGCACGTGAACTATGCGACGGTGCCGGGAATTATTTACACGCACCCGGAGGTGGCTATGGTGGGTAAGACGGAGGAGGAGGTGAAGGAGTCGGGTGTAGAGTACCGCGTGGGGAAGTTCCCCTTCATGGCGAACAGCCGTGCGCGCACGATCGGGGATTCGGAGGGGATGGTGAAGATCATAGCGGAGAAGGCGAGTGACAAGGTGGTGGGCGTGCACATAGTGGGGCCGAGTGCGGGCGAGCTGATCATGGAGTGTGTTCTGGCCATGGAGTATGGCGCCAGCAGTGAGGACATCGCCCGCACGTGCCACGGCCACCCCACTCTCAGTGAGGCCGTCAAGGAGGCGGCACTGGCCACGCATGGCAAGCCCATCCACATGTGAGGCGCTGCGCACGTGTGTGAAGGGCGCGTGGCATGCACGTGTACTGGTAACCCTCCCTTGCGTGCGTGTGGATTGCCCTCATTGGGCAGTCCTTGTAGCAGAATTCATTGCAGGAACAAGTGAGGTACCGTAGTTTAGTGTGATTCCTGCACGTACATACCCGGTTACTGTATCAGCGCTGGGCTGCATGCACTGACTGCTTGATCGTCTGTTCAGTTCAGCGTTCTGATTTGCTATGATACCTACTCTGCCGATTTGTTTTGCTTCTTTAGCATCAACCTGTAACCTTGCTATTGTCATGGGATGGGAGACATTCATACTGCACTCAATCCAGAAGAGTCTGCTAGTATCAAGCTATCAACACTAGGGCCAAACATAGTGAGGACTACAGCAAGCAATACTGCTGGAAATTAGCTGAGTCAGCCTACCATACCTATGACAAGTTAGCCTTTTCAGGTTAATCTAAAATTATAATGTCAAATCAAAGAAGTTATACTACCAAGCGCCAGTGTTCAGTCAGCTCAACAGCCACTATGGCAGCAACACCTAATCAGCAAAGCAGCTGTTAGCTATCCATCAGTGTTAGAAACCCATCAGTCACACCAATCAGCAAGTGTGAGCGGGCGACACAGCAGCAGCACCTCCAGTGCCACCACGAGTGCCATGAGCTTGCACCCACGCCTCCACCTTGTCTGCTGCACTCGGCACCGCCGCCGCGTGCCATGCACCATGCCGTGCTGCCCATGCTGGCCGTGCTGCCCGTGCCCCCTGTGCTCCAAGCCCCCCCTGCGCTGCCTGTGCTGCTCGCACCGCTCCCGCCCACGGCACGGGCGTGGAGTGCAGCGACTGGGCGTGCGGCAGTGCTGCTGGGCTAGGCAGCAGCTCCCCTTCCCTGCTGCCCTTCAACGTTCCAGCTGTTGCCCTCATCATTGCCCCATTCTTGCCCTCTGCTGACTCCTTGTTGATCCTTGCTCTCCCACCGTCCACCACTCTGAGCCATTCCTCCACTCTCCGGCTTGCCTGGCTGGTTGCCTCTCTGGGTGCGTCCTTGCCTGCCTCCCTGATCCCCCTCCCTCTCTCACCACGTTCAATCCAAGAACCATGACGGGCTGCTATGGCTGCCGTCGAGTTGGCAAGTGCTGAGCTGGAAGCCCCACCAGCTGACCTGGCATGTGCCAATGCATGTGCCGAGTCCCCACTGCCCTCCGTGCCCTCCCTTGCAGCACGAGCAAGCTTAGTGCTTCTCTCCACTGCTGCACGCTCACCCACATCGGCACTACCAGCTGCTACCGCCTCCCCTCTCTTCATCCCATGCACCAACTTCCCAATATTCAAGCTGGCAAGCTTATCCGCCACGTCAGCAGCCACGGCGGCACCTCGGTGCTCCCTCACGGAATCCTGCACGTCCAGGCTGGCAGCGGGAGTGAAGAAGTCCTCATGGTGTTCCACCGTCCACGACAAGTCAGAGTCCCACAGCAGCCACCCCGCCCCCGCCCGCGCCTCTGCCACGCACCCCTCCTCTGCTGCGCTCTCCGTGTCCCCGCACGCGCCCGCCTGGGCTCCCGCGCGCTGTGATTGCGGTTTGAGGGTTTGAGTGCACCCTGCCTCAGCTGCTGGCGTGGCAGCACGGGGCGCAGTAGCGGAGCGGGTTGCACGTGCTGGGGAGGCGACAGGTGAAGCGCACTCCGTTAATCCACACAACTCGTCCGCAGGATGCGCCACGTCAGCATCGCGATCCAAGGCCATCGTATTGACAAATGGGAGCGCGGAGAGGGCAGCGAGGGCGGCGCCGTGGGCGGCGGACTCAAGTGAGGGGGATGGGGGAGCGGGGGCAGCGGACGCGGGGGAGCGCCACGGCACTGCGCGCAGCGCCTGCTGGGGGCGACGATGGCCGCGCCGCGGTTTCACTCTCCCTCCCGTCGCCACGTCTGCGCGCTGATCTGATTCGTCAACCACTATCTGCTGACTCCCTTCGTTAACAGAACATTTCGTTTCTGTCACCTGCTGCAGCGACTGCTGCTGCTTACGATGCGCGACCGCGGAAACCGTTAGTCCGGCGCCACCGCCAGAAGCGGCGGAGGACGCGGAGCACTCAGCTGCAAGACCCTCCGCGCGGAAGGTCCCAGGAAGCTGCGGCGGGATGTGGGGAACGTCCCCGGAAAGTCCGAGCGGCTGCTGCGCGGCGAGGTCGCGCACCACCTTGCGCCAGTACGCGCGCGTCTTGCTGTGCTTCGTGCCCCGCGGACCACCTGCGCAGGAGGGATGGGGGAAGGGAGGATCAATTGCGGAAGAGGTTACGACAGGAACGCGGGGAGAAACAGGTCGGGAAACCAGATAAATCACGACAAACAGGGTGTCAAGTATGGTACGTTAGGGCACGATACGATTCGGGTGGTGTGGTGGAAGGGGCTCGGCGCGCACCGTTGTGGAACTTGGCGAGGAGCTCCCAGTCGTGCGCGCGGATGGCGCCAGGGCAGTAGCGCAGCCAGTACCGCACCACCGTGTCCTCCGCGTGCGCCAGCTCGCGACACGCCGTCCACCGGCCGGCACGGTGGCCCCACGCGTCGCGGTGATACTCCTCCGAAATCTGCAGCGGCCCGATGCTGCTTCCCGCGTCGCCGTCCGGGCAGTTCACCCTGGGGGGTTGCGACGGCGAGAGTCGAGGGGTGAAGGGGGGAGGCGGGATCAGTGGGAGAAGCGCTGAATGACACGATCGGAGAGACACGTGGTGGCAATCCGCGGCGCAGATACATCCCCTTCCGAAGAGCGACGACGCATTGCGCTGCCCTACCTGTTGCTGGACTCGATGAACCGCAGCGCGTTCAGCAACGGCCGCAGCTCCCGCTTCGCGACCTCCAGCTCCCTATGCGGCACGCGCTGGCCGCGGCAGCCTCTAGACGCGCTGCGCAGAGCCGCGCCGCCCACAATGGACCCCTTGTCCCGCTCCGTTTCCGAGCCAAACGCTGTGCCGAGCCACACGCCATGCCGAGCCATAACGAGGTTCGGCGGTTTGGAAGCATCTAGGTTTGTGGCGTTGTTGCACCCCATTGGAGGAGCGATAAGCGCGAGCGTGCAAGCACGGAGAGGGTGGAGTGGAGAGGGAAGGAACGACAACGGGCTGTTGCTAAAGCCGCGGTCTATCAATGGCTGACTGACTTACGAAAGGGGTCTGGCTAACTGACCACCAGTGGCTGGCTCACTCTCAATCAAAAGCTGCTGCGGGTAAGGACGATCGACAACACCAATCAACCAGACTTACGCCAATGGAAAACCTGAAAAGCGTTTATGTAAAACCTAAAACGACAGCGGCTCTGCAAGCGACGGCAGTCAGGAGACCGACGAGCACGCTGCGCTTGGTTCGCAATTGGCAGAGCAGGTTGGTCAGGTTTGGCAGACGAGGTATTGGTTGGTGCGAGTGAGCAGGTGAGGAGGAGGGGAGGTCGAAGGAAGAGGGGCGAATTACGAGTTTCAGGGAAGCGGTTTGTGAATTGTGGCTGTGGTTGCGGCGCTAGGAGTGACGGTGACGCGTGGCGCAAGCGTAACTTGAAACTCATCCTAAGCCGTATAATGCACGAAATCTGACGGCTCTCGGTGAGATCTGGTGGTCCAGAAATTGCGCAACGCCAGTCACTCTGGTTCGTGCCTCTCGGGGCCGAGAACTGCGGTGGTGCAGCCAAGAGTGCAATTCGACTCGATAATCACGCGAGACGTTGGTGCGGACAAAGTGTTCCGAGATCATTATTTCAAGGTCCTGCAATAAAATATTCCTCAGTTATGTATTCACACATGACCATACTAATAGATTAATGATCATAAATGTTTCTACTAGGCTAGTGGTGAAAATCCATTATGATAGTGGAATCTGTCAGGCGCAAGAAGAGGAGTTTTTAGGGCTTAGGGAATGTTACATGATTCTGTGGTGTATCGGATATAGATAGCTCCAGCCATCTGGTTGGTGAGGTGATGCATTTCAGCCTTGACCTTTTGTACGAAATTGACTTTGTTCAAGTTGTCAGTCACGTCACTCCGTGATCTCGAGAACGTTCGTCTCTGCCAGGTCTTCTGTTCCTGACTCCCACGGATGCGTGCCTTTCCTTAGGTCGTTTTGTCTCACCTAGAGGAACTAAATAGCTGATGCATGGTCTGAAGTATAGTTGTTAAATCAGGCGGAACCACGTGCCGTGAATCCGTTCCCAATGGTCAGTGTGGCTACAGCGTACGCTGAGGGTCTGAAAACCAGCAGTGAACCTCCATTTCTGCAGTTGTCTCGAGTGCTTTTTTCGATGAGTAGCAATGAGAATAGTAGCGAAGAAGTCTATATCGTGCAATCTCCTCCCCATCCACCCTCTGCCTTTCACATCCTCAGGCGAAGGCGTCGCGGGTGCTGTTCTGCCTGGTTGCGGCCTCCGTACTCCTCACGCTGCTGCCGTGCGCAGTTCATTCCGCCGACTCCGCCAACGTCTCTGCGGAAGAAGCGGCGGCAGCAGCGGCGGCGGAATCCGCGAGGGCGACAGCAGAGGCGGTGGCGAAAGCGGCGGAGAGCGCGGCCGCCAAGGACGAGGCCGCGGAGAAGGCGGCGGAGGAGGCGGCGACGGCACGCGAGGGGGATAAGGGCGCGGAGGATGAGGCGCAAAGCCCGATCCCGCCGGCGGTAGCGCAGGCGGAGAAGGCGGCATCCGACATTGTGCCCGACGGTGGGGGTTGCGTTCCGTGTCGCTTAGGTTCAGGCAGCGTGCAGTGCGGGCAGTGCGTGCATTGGGCAGTGCGGGCAATGATCGAGTGAACTGCCGCGGGACTGCATCCACGCAACTGCTCGCCGCCGGCCCCCTGCATCCTGTTCATCTCGCTGCCTCACTCACACCATGAGGTCGCGTCGCCTTATCGCTGCTGTGACTCGCGCTATGCCCACCTCTCGCCCCTCCGCCGCCCTCGTGCGCTGGTCCCTCCGCGACAGGTGCGTGCAAGAAGGAGATCGCGGATTTCTGCGGCGATCTGACGGTGGGCAATCGGACGGTGGAGAGATGCCTGACGGGGCAGGTGCAGCTGCTCAAATCCAAGGGCGGACAAGGTGCGCCGCTCGGGGGACAGGGAGAGGTGGGGGGGAGGGAGGGGGGGGAGAAGGGAGGAGAGAGGGGATAGGAGGGGGAGGAGTGCGAGTGCGGTGTCGTCGTGAGGGGGTAGTGAGGGGAACGGAAGAGAGGGCGAGACGAGGAGGCGTGTGGATGGCCGTTTCAGCCGCGGTGCTGCACTCTGTTGCTGTCTGTGCGCCGCCATGCATGTGCGCCGTTGCCCTCGGCGTGCTTGCTGACGGCCCCCCAATGCTGTGTCATATGGTGTGTGTGTGTGTGTGTGTGTGTGTGTGTGTGTGTGTGTGTGTGTATGTGTATGTGTGTGTGTGTGTGTGTGTGTATGTGTGTGTGTGTGTGTGTCTGTGTGTGTGTGTGTGTGTGTGTGTGTGTGTGTCTGTGTGTGTCTGTGTGCGCACGTGCGTGTGTGCATGTGTGCAGGGGCAGGCAGCATATCGCCGGGGTGTCTACAGGAGGTATACCAGTTCAAGATAGAGCTGTACAAGAACATCTCCCTCAATAACGACATGGGTCAGTCCCTCTCCCTCTCACCCTCTCATCAACTCCCGCCTCCACACACCGCACCCCACACTCCACAAACCACCTTTGACTCTTGCCTCTCCACTCTTCCCGCCCTCATTGCCTCTCTCGCTCCTGCCCTCTCTCCGCATCTGGCCCCTGCGTGCGCTGCTCTTTCCCCATGGCAGCGGAGGCGTGCAGGGGCGACATACAGCAGTACTGCAACGACGGCTTCCTCTACCCCGAACCCGGCAACGTCCTTGCATGCCTCAGGTGCCCTCTTGCATGCCCAAGGTGCCCACATGCATGCCTCAGGTGCCCACATGCTTGCCTCAGGACCTCAGGTGCCCACATGCATGCCTCAGGTGCCCACATGCTTGCCTCAGGTGCCCACATGCATGCCTCAGGTGCCCACATGCTTGCCTCAGGTGCCCACATGCTTGCCTCAGGTGCCCACATGCATGCCTCAGGTGCCCACATGCTTGCCTCAGGTGCCCACATGCATGCCTCAGGTGCCCACATGCTTGCCTCAGGTGCCCACATGCATGCCTCAGGTGCCCACATGCTTGCCTCAGGTGCCCACATGCATGCCTCAGGTGCCCACATGCTTGCCTCAGGTGCCCACATGCTTGCCTCATGCTTGCCTCAGGTGCCCACATGCTTGCCTCAGGTGCCCACATGCTTGCCTCAGGTGCCCACATGCTTGCCTCAGGTGCCCACATGCTTGCCTCAGGTGCCCACATACTTGCCTCAGGTGCCCACATACTTGCCTCAGGTGCCCACATACTTGCCTCAGGTGCCCACATGCTTGCCTCAGGTGCCCACATGCTTGCCTCAGGTGCCCACATGCTTGCCTCAGGTGCCCACATGCTTGCCTCAGGTGCCCACATGCTTGCCTCAGGTGCCCGCATGCTTGCCTCAGGTGCCCACATGCTTGCCTCAGGTGCCCACATGCTTGCCTCAGGTGCCCACATGCTTGCCTCAGGTGCCCACATGCTTGCCTCAGGTGCCCACATGCTTGCCTCAGGTATCATGCTCGCTGGCATCAGGTGCTCTAATCCCATCGTCCCTTGCTCTGCCCACCCATCTGCTGCCTCTCCACAACACCTCTCCCTCATCCGCCCATCCCCTCTTCCTCCCCTTGTCCACCCTGCACCCTCCCTCACACGAACCACTAACAGGGAGACGCGGGGGGCGGGCAAGCTATCGGACGGGTGTGGGGAGGCGGTGTTGGAGGCGGAGGAGGATGCGGCGGGGGACTTCCGCATGGACCCGCAGCTGCACGCCCTCTGCTCCAACGACGCCGCCCGCCTCTGCAAGGACGTCGCCCCGGGCGAGGGGCGCGTGCAGGACTGCCTGGTGCGTTCAAGGGGGTCGAAGGGGGGACGAGAGTTAAAGCGCCTGAAGAGGCGAAAGTGGGGCGGGGGAGGCAGGTGGGCTTGGTTAATGGGGGAAGGGGACAGAGAGAGTGTTGGCGCTAAAAAGGGCAGGACGAGGCAAAGGTTTGTAGTACTCCCTTGCCTCATTCATTTCTCTACCTCACTGTTCCTGCTACCTCCTCCCACAACCTCCTCCTACCGCCTCCTCTCCCCTCCCTCCACTTCACACCCACACCCCCCCTGCCGTCACTTCCCCCATTGCAGAGGCAGCACCGCAGCAGTGTGAACTGGGACTGCCAGGCGGAGCTGTTCCGGCAGGAGGTGGAGAGCGCCGATGACATCCGCCTCAACGTGCGCCTCTTCAAAGGTGCCTCCTGCCCCTCACCCCTCCTTCCCGCTTGAGTCTTTGAGCGCTGCCATGCACTGCCGTGCCCTCCCTGCCCCCTCCTCGTCTCAACCTCCTCCATTCCTTCCCCACCCCCCCCCGTCCTGCAACCCCCCCGTGTGTGTGTGTGGCACGGGTGCAGCGTGTCTGGAGGACAAGAGGCGGTTCTGTGTGGACGTGGTGCCGGGGGATGCGCGAGTGAAGGACTGCCTGGAGACGCACCGCCACGACTCCGACTTCTCCACACCCTGGTGCGCGTCCCTGCCTGCTGCCAGTGTCAGTCCTGCTCACGTGGGTGCTGCTCACGTGGGTGCTGCTCACGTGGGTGCTGCTCACGTGGGTGCTGCTCACGTGGGTGCTGCTCACGTGGGTGCTGCTCACGTGGGTGCTGCTCGCGTGGGTGCTGCTCGCGTGGGTGCTGCTCGCGTGGGTGCTGCTCGCGTGAGTGCTGCTCGCGTGGGTGCTGCTCGCGTGGGTGCTGCTCGCGTGGGTGCTGCTCGCGTGGGTGCTGCTCGCGTGGGTGCTGCTCGCGTGGGTGCTGCTCGCGTGGGTGCTGCTCGCGTGGGTGCTGCTCGCGTGGGTGCTGCTCGCGTGGGTGCTGCTCGCGTGGGTGCTGCTCGCGTGGGTGCTGCTCGCGTGGGTGCTGCTCGCGTGGGTGCTGCTCGCGTGGGTGCTGCTCGCGTGGGTGCTGCTCGCATGGGTGCTGCTCGCATGGGTGCTGCTCGCGTAAGTGCTGCTCGCATGGGTGCTGCTCGCGTGGGTGCTGCTCGCGTGGGTGCTGCTCACGTGGGTGCTGCTCACGTGGGTGCTGCTCGCGTGGGTGCTGCTCGCGTGGGTGCTGCTCGCGTGGGTGCTGCTCGCGTGGGTGCTGCTCGTTGGGTGGGGGGTGCTGCTCGCGTGGGTGCTGCTCGCGTGGGTGCTGCTCGCGTGGGTGCTGCTCGCGTGGGTGCTGCTCGCGTGGGTGCTGCTCGCATGGGTGCTGCTCGCGTGGGTGCTGCTCGCATGGGTGCTGCTCGCGTGGGTGCTGCTCGCGTGGGTGCTGCTCGCGTGGGTGCTGCTCGCGTGGGTGCTGCTCGCGTGGGTGCTGCTCGCGTGGGTGCTGCTCGCGTGGGTGCTGCTCGCGTGGGTGCTGCTCGCGTGGGTGCTGCTCGCGTGGGTGCTGCTCGCGTGGGTGCTGCTCGCGTGGGTGCTGCTCGCGTGGGTGCTGCTCGCGTGGGTGCTGCTCGCGTGGGTGCTGCTCGCGTGGGTGCTGCTCGCGTGAGTGCTGCTCGCGTGGGTGCTGCTCGCGTGGGTGCTGCTCGCGTGGGTGCTGCTCGCGTGGGTGCTGCTCGCGTGGGTGCTGCTCGCGTGGGTGCTGCTCGCGTGGGTGCTGCTCGCGTGGGTGCTGCTCGCGTGGGTGCTGCTCGCGTGGGTGCTGCTCGCGTGGGTGCTGCTCGCGTGGGTGCTGCTCGCGTGGGTGCTGCTCGCGTGGGTGCTGCTCGCGTGGGTGCTGCTCTCGTGGGCTGGATGCATGTTGGGCTCAGGAGGTGTTGTGCGCAACACAAACTGCTCTCTTCCTATGTCCTCCTGCACGCACCATTTTCCTTTGCTGGCTGTCCTTGATGGATGAATGCGCATGTCTCTGTGTGACTGCATGCATGCGCCCATGCATTAGGCTAACTCCTGTCCCTATGCGTGGCGTGGCATGGCAGCAAGGAGGAGGTGGAGAGGATGATGGAGCGGCGGGCCTCTGACTTCCGCCTGGACACGGGCCTGCGCAAGTACTGCCACCGCGACATAGTCGAGGTCAGCCGGGATGAATGAGTCATCGCAGCTCTGGGCCATGGCAGGGCAATTGGAGAGCAGTGGGAGCAGATGCACACTGAAATAGCCCTATCATATTTTCCAACCGTTTTCGCCTCTTCTTCAATCTCATGTGCAGTTTCTTTGGCCCTTCACCCTTTTCCACTCCCTTCCATTCCCCCCCATTCCCTCCCACTACCTCCCACTCCCTCTCCCCCGTCCAACCCCCTCGCCAGACGTGGACGACATAAGTGACGTGGCGTCATGGGACAGCCGCGTGATAGAGTGCCTCCGTACCCGTGCCCAACCGTTCCCGACTTTCTTTCTAACCTATGCACACTTCCCTTCACTCTTACTCCTTATGCTCTACCTTCTGCCACCCCCTCCCACTCCCACCCACCCCCTCTTCCATCCCAGACGTGCTACCCGGATGCGGACGACATAAGTGACGTGGCGTCGTGGGACAGCCGCGTGATAGAGTGTCTGCAGGACTACCGGCGCGAGCTCAAGGACCCGCGGTGCCGCCAGCAGGTGCACCTGCTCACTCAGAGGGCTGCTGAGGACGTGCGCTTTGACCACCCGCTGCAGCAGGCCTGCCAGGGTGAGCGCTGCACACGGGTGGGAGAGGGGATGGAAGTGGTGGAAGGAAAGGGGTGTGCAGGGTTGAGTCAGGTGGGGTTGGGCTCCTGCGTGCCCCCCCCTCCACCCCTGCTGCAGGCAATTAGGGGCGATGGCATGCATGCCTCTGCAACCGCCCCCTCTGTTGTTCCTCCCCTCTAACCACTGTTTGCCCCTCCGCCCTGTGCTCCTCCTTCGCCCCACCCCACCCTTTCCCTCGGCTCACGCGCACATGCACATGCACGGTGCGCAGAGGACCGCGAGGTGGTGTGTGCGGGGGTGCCGGACGGCAATGCGCGGGTGTTCATGTGTCTGCAGGAGAACCGCCATAAGCTCAAACCCGTGTGTCGCACCGCGCTCTTTGAACAGGTCAGCTGCCCTCCCTTCACCCCTTCACTCATTCGACTTCAAATGCTGCTAGCGTGAACCGCATTCGTAGCTTCAGCATTTGAAGCTGAGGCATGAGGAGTTACATAACACAACTTGCTACCCTTGTTCCACCCGTCGTCCCCTGGTTGGAGGAGAGCAGGAGATCCGGTACGCGGAGGACATCGACTTCAAGTTCCCCATGCGCCAGGCCTGCCAGGACGAGCTGCTGCGCCTCTGCAAGGATGACAAGGGTGGGCAGGGGCGTGGATAGGCAAGGAGGGCATGGCCTTAGGAGGAGAGTGGGTGAAATGTGGAAAAGGGAATGTCTGTGTCTGATGGAGAGGGTGGGGGGCGACATGCAAGGAGTGTAGAGCGAATAAGGAGGGGCTGAGATGAGAAAGCAGTACATGCATGACAATGCATTCAGACTGCTGGTGCGCGGTGCATAGTTGAGCGCTGCTGCTGTGTGGCGGCCGCCTCACCTCTCCCCGTTTCCGCTTATCTGTGTGGTCATGATGGTGGGGCCAGGTGGGGGCGACACGATAGCATGTCTGCAGAAGCACGAGGGGGACGAGGACATGGGCGAGCAGTGCAAGAAGGAGGTCAAGAAGGATGAGGAGCGCAGCGCACACGGTCAGTGCATGTGCATGGCATGCCGTGCACATGCTGCAACATTCCATCCACATCACACATCCATAGCATGCGTGCCACCACATGCACATGCCACTAACGAACCCTTCACCAACCAACCCTTCACCAACCAACCAGCCTTTTCTTCACCCGTCAGCCCTTCACACCGCATCTCTGCGCCCCCCAACACCTCCCACCACCCAACCCCACTCCCGCCTTCAGACTTCCGCCTGAACTACAAGTTGAACCGCGCATGTTTCAGTGACGTGCAGCACCTGTGCATGCACTCGTGCGAGCCCAGGAACGACTCCTTCACCTCCGCTGCTGGCCCCTCGGGCGACCAGTGCGGGGGGCGCGTGCTGCAGTGCCTGGCGGGCAACGCGACCCTCATCGCCAGCCCCGAGTGCAGGGAGGAGGTAGCGTACTTTGAGCGCCGCGAGGTGGGCGATGTCATGCTGGACGTGCCTCTGCAGCGCGCGTGTGTGGATGACATCGGTGCGCTGTGCGGCCTGCAGCGCGACCACAGCAAGGTGCTCTCTTGTCTGCGGCAGCACCGCGCGCAGCTCAAGCCGGAGTGCCGCGACGAGGAGCTGCGGTTCTCAGCCATGGAGGCGTCAGACATCCGCCTCACGCCTTCGCTCATGAACGCCTGTGGGCTGGAGCTGCATACGTTCTGCCGCGGCGTGCCGCCCAGCGAGGGCAAGGCGTTCCGCTGCCTGCAGACCAGCCTGGGCCAGGTGAGGCGGTGTGATGGCAGCAGGTGATGCGTGTGCGGTTGGGTTCGTGGTGGCACAGTAGAGGATGAAGTGGTGTTGTTGCCATCACTCACTTGCACTCCACACCACCTGCTCTGCAAACCACTGCTAGCTTGCTGCTGCAACTTCACTTACCTTGTTTTTCCCATCGCCTCTCCCTGTTCATTCCTTGGCCACTCCCTCTTGCCTTTGCTGCCACTGCGAGAGCGATGTTGAGACATGTATCAATCACCAGAGCACTCTCTGCCATTGCACATCATCCTGCCCCCTTCACCTGCCTCCAGGAGAGCATGGGGGTGGCGTGTCGCTCTGAGGTGGCGCTGCAGACGGTGCGCGAGTCACAGTTCTACCTTGCTGACGTGGCGCTGGCGCTGCAGTGCCAGGTGGACATCACCAAGACGTGCAGCGCGGCGGCCAACAGCACGGCGGACGGCGACGGGGAGGTGATAGCGTGCCTGGTGCAGCACTATGATGGGCTCTCCGGGAAATGCCAGACCGAGGTGCGGTGGGGGGGGGGGTGGGAGTGAGAGGTGCAGTGGGCTTAGGAGGGAAAAAGTGAGATGTAATGGGTAAACGAGGGAGGGATGGGGGTTGGATTTTTGTGTTCACAGATGTTCATTGCAGCTGCTCACCTTTCCGCCTCACCTCCATCTCCCTTGTCCGCTGCATCCCCTGCGGGTGCGTGTGGTGTGTTGGTGCAGGTGGCATACCTGGTGCGCATGGCCCTGTGGGTGTACCACCCCGCCAACAACCTCACCATGCGGTGCGCTGCTGACATCGCCGCCCTCTGCCCCAACGCCACCTCCTCCACCACCATCTCCACTGCGGTGTCGCATGCAGCGCAGGGAGTGGTGGTGGCGGAGGTGGGGCAGTGCCTGGTGGACCAGCCGCTGGCAAAGCTGAGCAGCGAGTCGTGCCGGCAGCTGGTGGCCGTGGTGGGCGTGGCGGGCGCACATGTGGGCGGGGTGGTGGACGAGGCCCGCCTCGAAGCCACTCTTGCTGAGATCGCTCAGGTGACACGCTGGTTCAGGTTTGACATGGAATGTGATCATTCACCAGTGCTGCACGCGAGTTGCGAGCCATCGCCTTTCAGTGTCTGCATCATTCATGCTCCCTGCAAATCCCTTCTGCGTCACTGCCCCACCTGGCCTCTGCTCCTCACCTTTGTTCGTTCCTCCCTTCTCCCTACCCTCACTTGCACTTCTCCTGCACTGCCCTCCGCTTGCCCCTCTCTGAACGTGCAGCTGGGAGCTATAGAGCAGCAGCAGCAGCAGGGGGAGGCGGGTGCCGTGGTGCTGACGGGGTGGACGGCGCTGCTGGCAGTGCTGGCGCTCTCCTTGCTGCTCATTGGTGCCGGCATCTATGCTCACCACCGCTTCTTCAGCCCCACGCGCGACTACACTCTAGTTGTGCAGGAGGGAGGTGTCAAGGAGGGGGATGTGTGACGGATGCTCTGTTTGTGTACTTGTGTTTATATTGAAGCTTCTTCTAGTTCTGACTCAATGTAAGCACTGCAAGCCCGGAAGCCCGTTCTATATAATATGTACATACATCTTGACAGGTGTGGCTTACAAGGTGCATCTCTCTGATGCCCATGGAATAGTGTCAAACTATGTTTATAGAGTTAGATATGCTATAGTGAGTTGGATGTTAGGGGGTACAAAACTTTCTCGACACTTTGGTTGTATCCCTCCCTTTGACCTAGCATGCCCATTCTCTCGCTACTCAAGCAAGTAGGTTCTTAAGATGGTATCATGAGTAGGTGACTTCCTAGCCTAGCCCCGAATCGCCCCGCCCCTTAGCACGTCGTGCCCCGTCCCCTTAGCAGGCCGCGCCCTGTCCGCTCGCAGGCCCCGCCCCTAGCCTGCCCCGTCGTCACGCTCCTTACCCGTCCGCGCCCCACCCTGCCCCTTACCCTCGCGCGCAGCCCGCGCGCCCCCCCCTAGCTCGCACGGTCGCACGCGCGCGCAGCCACGCATATGCAGCAGCGCACGCGCACGCGGGTGCACGTGCGCCAGCAGTACGAATAGCAGCCGCGCACTGCAGCTGCCGTCCGCACGCACGCTCGCCACGCGCGCACAGCAGCGTCAACACGCGCAGCAGCAGCCGCACGCGTTGCAGCAGCCGCACGCGCTGCAGCAGCCGCGAGCACGCACGTCACTGCACGCGTGCGAGCAGCAGCCTCTCACGCACGCAGCAGCCATTGCACGCACGGTTTCAGCAGCAGCTGCACACTCCTCTGCAGCCACTCGCACGCACGCCCTGCAGCAGCCGCAGCCACGCGCGTGCAGCGGCAGCAAGCGCAGCACCTGCCTCCGCATCTGCAGCGAGCGCAGCAGCTGCAGCCCGTGCTCCAGAATCCGTTCCTACCCACTACTATCCGCCCCTACCAGCTCCTTACCACTCCTATCCGCCTCTACCCGCTCCTCACCGCTCCTCACCGTTCCTAACCGCTCATACCCGCCTCTAACCGCTCCTCACCGCTCCTAACCGCACTCGACTGCACTCCACCGCTTTGAACCGTACCTGACCGCTCCCCACCGCACTCGAACGCACCCAACCACTCCTTTCTGCACGTGCAGCACCTTCCTACCGCCTACTGCCTCTGGCTTTCCACTCACAGCGGCTGGCGGCCGCAGTACTCTCTACTAGCGGGACCTAGGCTCGAACCTCTGACTTCATTTGTCCCTCGCCTCACTCGGTTCTCAATTAGCACTTAGGCCTCGCCACTCTGGCTTAGGTCGCTCCTAGCTCAGGCAGTTCCTCGCCTCGTCTCTTCGGGCACCGTACGCCTCACTTGTTTCTAGCTCCGGCCCCTTCTAGCTCTGCGCTCCTAGGCCGGTAGTTCCCTCGTTATGGCGGCCCCTCGTGTACTGCGTTTTGATGCTGAGGGTAGAGCCCTAGAGTTCCCCTCCTGGCTCATCCGTGCCGAGCGGTTTCTCAAGAGTCAGCGCCAGGACAATGATACGCTCTGGGCGCACGCTTCCGGTGACCTGCCTGAGCCTCCGTCCCCTCCTGACCTGGGTGCTCAGCCTGACGAGGCGGCCCAGGCGCGCTTCGATAAAGCCCGTACCGCTCGTTCAGTGTGGCAGTCGCGTGACGATGCGGCATGCATTGCCCTCTCCAGCCTTCTCCCCGAGACTGAGGAGGCTCACTTCTCTCAGGTTCGATTTGCCAAGGACCTGCTCACTGCCATTAAGACACGTTACTCCACTCCCACCTCCGCCTCCCTTGGTCGCCTCTTTCTGCCGTTTCTCTTTCCTGACTTAGGCTCGTTTGACCGCGCTGCTGATCTTATCACCCACCTGCGCTCGCTAGACGTCAGCTACCGTGCTGCTTGTACTGAGGCTCAGCTTGCACTGCTCCCGCCGCCCATGGCGATCACTATTCACTTTATCGCCACTAGCCTCCCTGACCGCCTTGCACCTGTCCGTGACGAGCTTCTTCGGAAGCACCCTAGTGAGCTCACCATCGATGTCCTTGAGACCGCTCTCAAGGACATCGAGAGCAATATCCGCTCCGTTGCCTCCGCATCTGGCGCCGTAGTTCCCCCGCTCTTTCAGGGGTGCACTGTCCCACAGCTTCCCACCTTCACTGCTTCTCTTGCCTCTACTGCGTTTTCTTCTCTTTTGGAGACTGCGGCCGTGTCCACCGCGGGTGGGCGGTCTAGGGGTAAGGGAGGTAAGAGAGGGGGGAAGGGTGGTGGCGCTGGTGGTGGTGGCGGGGGTGCCGGAGGCTCTGGTGACACTAGTGCGTCCGGTGGAGGCGACACTGGGAGCGGCCCTGCGCCTGCGGGCCCGACAGGAGGGGGTGCTGGTGCGGTTACGTGGTACACGGCACAGCGGCGGCAGCAGTCCCAGCAGCAGCAGCCACAGTCAGGACAGCCGCAGCAGCAGGGACAGCCGCAGCAGCAGGTTCAGCGGCAGGTGCAGCAGCAGCCTCAGCAGTGGGGACCTGGTGGACCAGGGAGCGCTGGTCGTGGCGGTGGTCCGCCCAGCTCGGCGTTGCGTGGTGTCACTCCGCCTCCCTGCCCGTACATGGTTCAGTCAGGCGGTCGTGCGGGTTTTCGCTGTGGCCGTTTCCACGCTCCGGGTCAGTGCTTTGCGCAGCTTACTGACCGCGTCCGCGCACAGTTCGGCCTTGGCCCCGCTCCGGACTGGGCCCCGCTTGCTCGCGCTCGTGGACTTGCTTTGTGGGACTTGTCTGCGGCAGAGTTAGTAGATGCTTTAGACTCTGTTTCTGTGATGTATGCTGATGTTGATTATAGTGCTTCTGGGTCTGTTTGCTCGCGTGTTCGTAGTTTAGGTTCTTTGCCTGTTGCTAGTGTAGATCTTTGTCTCTCTAGTCTAGGTGCTTGTGTTTCCGCACTAGGTGCTTGTGTAGCTACCAGCCCAGGTGCACCTACGGCTGAGGCGTCGCTGTCCTTCACGCTGGACTCTGGCGCGTCGCAGTGCTTCTTCCGCGACCACACGACTCTCACACCGCTTCTTGCTCCAGTTTCGGTTGCACTGGCTGATCCTACTTCAGGACCAGCGGTTGCACGCAGCTCTACCACCCTCCCGTGCCCGGTTGTCCCCTCTGGTGTCCTTAGAGGTCTCCACATCCCCTCGTTCACTCGGAACTTGGTGGGTGTTGGAT
Source organism: Closterium sp. Naga37s-1 (assembly GCA_947471745.1). Taxonomy (NCBI): domain Eukaryota; kingdom Viridiplantae; phylum Streptophyta; class Zygnematophyceae; order Desmidiales; family Closteriaceae; genus Closterium; species Closterium sp. Naga37s-1. Next base: position 1,551,234 of record CANJKZ010000261.1, read on the forward strand.
ACCTCCAGGATAGGGGGATCACAGTTACCTTTCTGGGAGGCGGGAGGACTGCAGTCTGCACGGACGCTGCCACCGGTGTCGTTCTTGCCACATTTACCAGAGAGTCCCGCTCCGGTCTCTACGTTCTGCACACTGAGCGCTCCCAGGTAGCTGCGTCCCCTCAGGTTGCTGCGTCCCCTCAGGTTGCGGTGTCCGGCCAGGTGGCTGTGTCCGGTCTGGTTGCTGCGTCTTGCTCTTGTCGGTCACTCTCTCACTCGACAGTTTTGTGGCACCACCGTCTTGGTCACCCGTCTCTCCCACGCCTCCGCAGCATGGCTAGCCAGCGTCTTGTCTCAGGTCTCCCGCGCGTCTTTGCGTCGCTCCCTACTTCGCCTGCGCCGTTGTGCACTCCTTGCGTCGAGGGTCGGCTGCGCGCCACTCCTCACTCCTCCTCCCTTCGTCCGGCCACTACACCTTTCCAGACTCTCCACTTGGACGTCTGGGGTCCCGCCCCTCCCCCGGGGCCCGAGAGGGAGAGCTTTTTTCTAGTGGTCGTTGACGACTACTCCCGCTACACCACCGTGTTCCCTCTGGCGAAGAAGTCCGACGTGACTTCTACGCTGATCAGGTGGTTGCTGGCCACTGAGACCACACGTGGCCGTCGTGTTAGTTGTCTTCACTCTGACCGTGGGGGCGAGTTTCGCTCCGGCATTCTTCGCGGATTCTGTAGCGAGCAGGGCATCACCCAGTCCTGGACGCTTCCAGAGTCCCACAGCAGAATGGGGTTGCTAAGCGCCGCATAGGCTTGGTCATGGAGATTGCCCGTACCTCCATGATCCATGCCCGTGCGCCCCATTTTCTGTGGCCCTACGCGGTTCGCTACGCCGCCCACCAGCTGAACATCTGGCCTCGTGTCTCTCGGCCAGGGGCTTCACCGACCAGTCTTTGGACTGGGTCCCCTGGTGTTGCGTCGGAGTTTCGAGTCTGGGGCTGCCTTGCACTTGTCCGCGACACCTCTGCGGACAAGCTCTCGGCCCGCGCCATCCCCTGTGTCTTCCTTGGTTTCCCGGTGGACTCCTCTGACTACACCTTTTACCACCCGCCCCTCCACCGGTTCTTTGACTCTCGTGACGTCAGGTTTAGCGAGTCCGTGTCCTACTACACAGGTACCCCTGTCGAGGTCTCCCGGTTCCCCCCCCTCCCCTTTTTCTCGCCCCCTCTCCTCCTCCTGCTCCCGCTCCTCCGGTACCCCCGCCCCCCCCTGGTCCAGCCCCGTCAGGTGTGTCCCACGCTACCCCTCTACCCTCGATCGCACGTCAGGTAGCGTCGCCGCAGTCCTCCTCACAGTCCCCTCAGCAGCCTTTGGCACTTCCGCGACAGGTTACTGTGGACTCCGGGGGTGCTGGAGCTGGAGGTGCTGGCGCTGGAGGTGCTAGTTCTGGGGGTGCTGGTGTTGGGGGCACGGACGGTGGGGGTGCTAGTTCTGAGGGTGGTGGAGCTGAGGGTGTTGGCGCTGGAGGTACTAGTTGTGAGGGTGCTGGAGCTGAGGCTACTGGCGCTGGAGGTGCTCGTTCTGGAGGTACTCTTACTGGGGGTGCTGGCACTGGTGGTGCTAGTTCTGAGGAGACTGGAGCTGGAGGCACTGCTACTGTGGCGCCTACCCCACCTCCCCACCGCTACCCGACGAGTTTCCAGAGGCTTCGTCAGCTGGAGCGCGAGGAGCGGGAGCGGTTGGAGCAGGAGAGGCTGGGGCTGGAGCGGCAGCAGCTGGAGCTGCAGTAGCAGGAGCAGCAGGAGCAGCAGCAGCAGCAGCAGCAGCAGCAGCAGCAGCAGCAGCAGCAGCAGCAGCAGCAGCAGCAGCAGCAGCCGCAGCAGTCGCAGCAGCCGCCGCCCTTGCAGCCGTTGTTTCCACCTGTGAGTGGCCTTCGGGCCATTGGAGTTCCTTCCTCTCCTCCAGACCGCTCACTGTCTCCCCCTGTTTACGGTCCTACGTTCCCCCCCCCCCCGGACTCGTCTCCGGCTGTCTTCTCTCCTCCTCAGTCACAGTCGTCTCCTCCTGTTGTCCCGCACGACTGGACAGTGCGTTGTCCCGCCCGTGCACGTCCCTCGTCTCCTTTTGACGACCTCCGCACTGTCTTGTTTCGTTCGAGTCCTCGTCGTTCTCCACCTCAGTCTGTTCTCCCGTCACCTCCTGAGTCGTCTCTTACAGCCTCCACGTCTACCCCTATCACTGACTACTACCGTGCCACCCGTCCTGTTGTCACTCGTGTTCTCGCCTCTCTAGTCACGGACCCTCGTGCCTCTCCGTCGTCTGTCTCGGCTCTTTCTGCCGCTGTCGCTGACTTTGCCGCCACCCGTCGCCTTGACTACGCCACCCGTGTGGTAGCCGCCCGTCCTCTGTCCGCCGGGGGTGAGTCTGCCCTTGGCTGTGACGTCCTAGAGGACAGGCAGTTTGAGCTGGAGTTCTTGGCGGCCGCTTCTCCCCATCTCTGTGCCATGCTGCTAGCTCCTGAGGGAGACCCCGACGCCCTTGACATACCGACTCCTCGCACGTACCGTGAGGCAGTGTCAGGGCAGTGGGCTTCTCAGTGGATAGCGGCCATGGAGTCAGAGATGGCGTCTTGGAGATCCACAGGCACTTACGTCGACGCAGTTCCCCCACCTGGGGCGAACGTAGTCGACGGCATGTGGATTTTCAAGGTGAAGCGGCCGCCTGGATCGCCGCCTGTGTTCAAGGCGCGCTACGTGGCTAGAGGTTTCAGTCAGCGTGAGGGAGTTGACTTCTTCCAGACCTTCGCTCCGACCCCGAAGATGACGACTCTTCGGGTGTTACTACACGTTGCAGCACAGCGAGACTACGAGTTGCACTCCCTCGACTTCTCCACCGCCTTTCTCCAGGGCAGCCTGCACGAGGAGATCTGGTTGCGTCGTCCTCCCAGCTTCACTGGCACTTTCCCGCCTGGGACCCAGTGGAGCCTGAGGCGACCAGTCTACGGTCTCCGCCAGGCGCCCCGTGAGTGGCACGACACGCTGCGCACTACTCTTGCTGCCCTCGGGTTTCGTCCTTCGTCCGCCGACCCGTCGCTGTTCGTTCGTTCTGGGCCCACACCCTTCTTCGTCCTCGTCTACGTCGACGACTTGGTCTTTGCTACAGCAGACAGGACTGCACTGGCTGAGGTGAAGTCAGAACTGCAGAAGAGACACACGTGCACTGACCTTGGTGAGCTGCGCCGCTACCTTGGCTTGCAGATCACCAGGGACAGAGCCGCTCGCACCATCACACTCACACAGTCACACATGGTGCGGCAGGTCCTTCAGCGGTTCGGGCTTCAGCACTCCACCACACAGCCCACCCCTCTTGCCGTTGACCACAGACTCACCGGCCCTTTTCCCGACGAGCCTTTTGAGTCTAGTGGTCCCTACGCAGAGCTTGTGGGCTGCCTCATGTACCTGATGACTTGTACTCGTCCGGACCTCGCTCTTCCCCTCAGCGTCCTCTCTCGCTTTGTTGCGACTGGGAGACACCGTCCTGCTCACTGGACAGCTGCTGTGAGGGTGGCGAAGTACCTGGCGACTACATCAGGCATGGGACTTGTGCTTGGAGGGACACAGCCAGTTGTACTGACTGGTCACTGCGACTCTTCCTACGCCGACGACGTGGAGACACAGAGGTCCACTCAGGGCTACTGCTTCAGCTTGGGCGCTGGAGCTGTGTCGTGGAGGTCTACTCGGTCGTCTTCTGTGGCTTCGTCTAGTGCTGAGGCAGAGATCTACGCCGGTGCCATGGCTGCGCAGGAGCTTCGCTGGTTGACTTTCTTGCTCACCGACCTTGGTGAGCGGCCGAGCTCTGCACCGACCTTGTTCGCTGACAACAAGGCCATGATCCTCCTGTGTCGAGAGCCTCGACTGGAGAGCAGAGTGAAGCACATCGACGTCAGGTACTTTCTCCTGCGAGAGTTGCAGCGACGTGGCCAGGCACGCTTGGACTTCGTGGCCTCACAGGCCAACACTGCAGACATATTCACCAAGGCCCTTCCGCCTGGTGACCACCACAGGTTCTGTTTGCAGTTAGGCCTTGTTGACGTAGGCTCGTGGCTACAGTAGTCTTGTCTCTTGTTGCTTGCTGTACTTCTATATATGTCTGCGAACGCTTGAACTGGCCTTGTGGCCTCTTGTTTGTGCTCAGAATGTGTGGTGACTTCGTGATCCACCCTGAGCTTGCTGTGTTTCTTTTCTTGACTGGTCTTGTGACCACATGCGTGTCATACCTGTTTTGATGCTGGAGCTGGGGGTACTAGAGGTGCTTCTGGTGCTGGAGGTGCTAGAGCTACCACTACTGGAGGTACTGGAGCTGGACAGCCACCGCAGCCTGCTCTACTTGAGACGCTCTCGCCGCAGGCGATTCGTGCGTGGGTCGTTCGGCGAGGCAGTCCTGGTGGTGGAGGGTACGGTCCGGCTGGTGCTGGAGTTACTAGTCCAGGAGGTGCTGCTGGTGCTGGAGGTGCTGGAGGTACTACTGGAGGTACTAGAGGTACTGCTGGTGCTGGGGGTGCTGCTGGTGCTGGGGGTACTGGAGCTGCTGCTGGTGCTGGAGGTGCTGGAGGTGCTGACCTTGGAGGTGCTGGTGCTGGAGGTACTGGAGGTGCTGGAGCTACTGGTCCCGGAGGTGCTCGTACTGGAGGTGCTGGAGCTGCCGGAGCAGGTGGTGCTGCTGGTGCTGGAGGTGCTAGAGGTGCTACTGGAGCTGCTGGCACGGGAGGTACTGGAGGTACTACTGGTGCTGGAGGCGCTGGAGCTGGAGCTGGAGGTGCTGGAGGTACTACTGGTGCTCGAGGTGCTAGCGCTGTCGGAGCTCGTGGTGCTGGAGGTGCTGGTGCTACTGGTGCTGGAGGTGTTGCTGGGGGTACTGGAGGAGCTGCTCGTGCTGGAGGTACGGGAGCTACTGGTGCTCTTCGCCACCTTCTCAGTCTTCCGCCAGGTGCTACTGGCTTCCCTGTGGCAGGTACTACTCCTCCGTTGCTGTGTCCGCCAGTAGACCAGTCACAGCCACCGCTGCTACCACACTCCCCACTGCCTGCTCCTGCTCCTTACACTGCGGTGTCAGAGTCCCTGACTGAGCGTCGAGAGCCTGAGACTCGTGCTTCCACCCCTGAGCGTCGAGAGCCTGAGTCTAGCTTTGACCTTGAGCCTGAGCCTAGAGCTGCTGTCCGTGCTCGTGTTCCTCGTGTTCGTCGTCCGCGTGCTCTGGCTGTCCCCGGCACTCACGATATGACACTCCGTCCTTCCTCTGTTCCTCAGCGTGTTGTACTACCGTTACCTCCTGCGTCCTCTCTGCCTGACGTTGCTGACCCTCCGTCTGACCTTGCTCGTGCGTCCAGTCCGACTGTTACTCGCCTTCTTGCTACGGTTGTGACGGACCCTACGTTCTCGTCTCCTGCTGCGTCTGCCCTAGTAGCTGAGCTCGTTGACTTTGCTGCTGTGTACCGCCTAGACTACCTTGCGAGTCTTGTCTTTGACCCTGTCCCTGCCTGTCCTCCGTCCGTCGGGGGTGAGACTGCTCTTGGCTGTACTGCCCTTGGCTGTGACGTTCATGAGGACAGACAGGAGGAGCTGGAGTGCCTTGCTGTCGCTTCACCCCATCACGCGACCATGCTGCTTGCCCCTGAAGGAGACCCGGATGCACTTGACATCCCCACCCAGTGCTCCTACAGGGAGGCGATTTCGGGTGAGTACTCATCTCAGTGGCAAACAGCCATGGACGCAGAGATGGCTTCCTGGAAGTCCACAGGCACCTACGTCGACGAGGTTCCCCCACCTGGGGCGAACATCGTCAGTGGCATGTGGATTTTCAGGGTGAAGCGGCCGCCGGGTTCTCCGCCTGCCTTCAAGGCATGTTACGTTGCTCGAGGCTTCAGTCAGCGCGAGGGGGTCGACTTCTTTCAGACCTTCTCCCCCACCCCGAAGATGACCACTCTTCGGGTGTTGCTACACGTTGCAGCTCAGCGTGACTACGAGCTGCACTCCCTCGACTTCTCGACAGCTTTCTTGCAGGGTAGCCTTCACGAGGCCATCTGGTTGCGCCGTCCACAGGGCTTCACTGGGTCGTTTCCTGAGGGTACCCAGTGGAGCCTACGCCGACCAGTGTACGGCCTGCGTCAGGCGCCCCGTGAGTGGCACGACACACTGAGGACGACACTTGCGGCTCTAGGGTTTGCTCCTTCGACTGCTGACCCGTCGCTGTTTCTCCGCACCGACACTACTCTGCCGCCGTTCTACATCCTCGTGTACGTCGACGACTTGGTTTTTGCTACTGCTGACACTGAGGCACTGGCCCTAGTGAAGGCGGAGCTGCAGGAGAGACACACATGCACTGATCTGGGTGAGCTGCGGAGCTATCTTGGCTTGCAGATCACCCAGGACAGACCACGGCGCACCATCACCCTCACTCAGTCACACATGGTGCACCAGGTCCTTCAGCGCTTCCGCTTCACTTGGTCCTCGCCACAGCCCACTCCTCTGTCTACTAGCCACTCGCTCTCAGCTCCACCTTCGAACGAGTCCGTAGAGCCGAGTGGTCCGTACCCAGAGCTTGTGGGTTGCCTCATGTACCTGATGACGTGCACACGACCTGACCTCGCGTACCCTTTCAGCCTCCTGGCTCGCTACGTGGCACCTGGTCGACACCGAAAGGTGCACTTTGATGCTGCGAAGAGGGTACTGCGTTACTTGTGCAGCACATTGGGCATGGGGCTCGTGCTTGGAGGACGGGGTTCGGTGGTCCTCACAGGACACTCTGACGCTTCTTGGGCCGACGACCAGACGACTCAGCGTTCGTCACAGGGTTACACCTTCAGTCTTGGCTCTGGTTCTGTCTCGTGGAGGTCCACTCGTTCTTCTTCTGTGCTTGGTTCCAGCTGTGAGGCCGAGATCTACGCTGGGGCCATGGCTGCACAGGAGCTACGCTGGCTGACCTACCTGCTGACCGACTTGGGGGAGCGGCCTCGTTCTCCTCCAGGTCTGTACGTCGACAACAAGGCAATGCTTGCCTTGTGTCGCGAGCAGAGACTGGAGCACAGAACGAAGCACATTGCTCTTCGCTACTTCCTTGCGTGTGAGCTGCAGCAGCGTGGTCAGCTGCGCCTTGCTTACGTGGCCTCTCGGGCCAACACTGCTGATGTCTTCACCAAGGCCCTTGGGTCTGGTGATCATCACCGTTTCTGCACTACTCTTGGGCTTGTGCCCACTCTGCCTCACCTGTTGGTTGCTTGACTTGCTCTTGTTGTACACTGCTATATATCTTTATACCTGCTTGTTTTCTCTTGCTAGGTTGTGATCAGTGTACTGCCTTGCTATTATATACCTCTGCATGTGAACTGGCCTTGTGGCCACTTGCTTGTGCTCAGAATGCGTGGTGACTTTGTGATCCACCCTGAGCTGTGTTCTCTTCTGCAGAGTGGTCTTGTGACTGCTTGTTGTGTTTGATGTCCCCTACTTTGCGTATGGGGGTGTGTCAGATTACAATTGTATCTCTAGGCTACAGTAGGGTCACTCCTTAGTGAGTACAACACTTTAGGGTTAGGTTTCCTCTACTTGTACTCACCTCTTGCCTAGTTCAATCATTCATTCCTAGTTCTATTCTTGACACTACCACCCTGCCAACAACCTCACCATGCCCTGCGCGGCTGACATCGCCGCCCTCTGCCCCAACGCCACCTCCTCCACCACCATCTCCTCTGCTGTGTCGCATGCGGCGCAGGGAGTGGTGGTGGCGGAGGTGGGGCAGTGCCTGGTGGACCAGCCGCTGGCAAAGCTGAGCAGCGAGTCGTGCCGGCAGCTGGTGGCCGTGGTGGGCGTGGCGGGCGCGCATGTGGGCGGGGTGGTGGACGAGGCCCGCCTCGAATCCACTCTCGCTGAGATCGCTCAGGTGAGGCTGCTGGAGGTTGCACATGTGGCACAGATCGCTCAGGTGATGCTGGTGGGGGTTGCACATGTGGCACAGATTGCTCAGGTGATGCTGGTGGGGGTTGCACATGTGGCACAGATTGCTCAGGTGATGCTGGTGGGGGTTGCACATGTGGCACATATTGCTCAGGTGATGCTGGTGGGGGTTGCACATGTGGCACAGATTGCTCAGGTGATGCTGTCAAAGATATGCATATGTTATATTTGTGGGTAGGCTGTAGTGGGGTAGATACTGTGGGGTATAACCCCTTAGGGTTTTCTCCTTGTACCAATTCTCTCGATAGTCAACTTCACTCATGCCTAGATTCTAAGATGGTATCTAGAGCCTAGAGGTCTTTAGGACCTAAGATTAGGGCCCACCCGTTACCACGTTACCTCACTTGCCTGCCTGCCTTGCCTACTGCCCGCGCGCGCCTCGGCTGCACGTGCGCGGCCCCTTTTTTTTTTCCCGCGCGCGCCACTTAAGCAGCCCGCGCGCGGCTCGTTTAGGCCCGTTTTCGGCCCCGCGCGCCACGTCAGCCGCCCGCGCAGCCTGCCGCCGGCCTCGCGCGTCGCCTCCTCCGGTGTGCAGCCCGCGCGCAGCCCGCTTAGGCCCCGCCGCGCGCAGCCCGTCGCCACGCGCAGCCAGAAGCCGCGCGCAGCCCACAGCCGCGCGCAGCCCGTCACCACGCGCAGCCAGCAGCCACATGCAGCCCACAGCCACGCGCAGCCCTTAGCCACGCGTGCCCTGCCAGTGTGCCGCCCGTGAGCCGCGCGCCTGGCTGTCTTAACCTGCCTGGAGAGCCTGCCTTGAGTGCCTGCCTGACAAGAGAGCCTGCCTGCCTTGAGTGCCTGCCTGCCTTGAGCTGCCTTGCCTGCACTGCTACTATGGCGACGCTTAATGTGCTCGAGTTCGATCCTGACGGTCGCCCAGTAGAGTTTCCCACCTGGCTTGACGACCTGCAACTGTTCCTTCTGACTGATGCCAAGGACGGTGTTTCCCTGTTCGATTACGTGTCTGGCACTGCCGTTGCTCCTGCTGACACTGAGACTGCTCTAGCCCGCTCCCAGTGGCAGACCCGCGATGCTGCTGCGCGCCTAGCTATTCGCAACCATCTGCCAATCACAGAGCGAGCGCATTTTAGCCAGCACAAGACTGCCAAGGCACTGTACGAAGCTGTAGTTGCCCGCTACTCTTCCCCGGCCACTGCAGCCCTCGGTCGACTTATGCTACCCTACCTGTTCCCCGACCTGTCCTCGTTTACCACCGCTGAGGACCTCATCTCTCACCTACGCGCTAGTGACACTCGCCTTCGTGCCGCCCTTCCAGCCGAGTTCCTTGCAGAGAACCACCCCCCGATGTACTTTACTCTCTACTTCCTCATCACCCGCCTCCCTGACACTCTTCGCTCAGTCAGGGATCACTTCCTCGCCCTTGACCCCCATTCTCTCACTGTCGACGACCTCGAGAAGCACCTCCTAGCAGCCGAGAAGAACATTCTAGCTGTAGGTGCTGCTCGTGGTACTCCCCGCACTCCCCTCTTTGAGGGGTGCTCCCCCTCCCCTCTTACCTCCTCCTACGCCTCCGCAGCTGCTGCTATCGACCTCCTTGGTGCTGAGCAGGTCGCAGCTGCTTCCGCTCCTAGTGGGAAGCGCAGCGGCTCTAGGGGAGGCAAGGGTGGCAGGGGTGGCGGACGTGGCGGTGGAGGGGGCGGTGGTGGAGGCGGCGGGGGAGGTGGAGGTGGTGGGGGTGGTCGTGGGGGTGGAGGTGGTAGTGGGGGCGGTGGTGGTGCCGGGAGCGGTGGCGGCGGCGGTGGTGGCGGAGGGGGGAGTGGTGGTGGCAGCGTTGGTGGGGGCTTGGGTGACACCCGTGGTGGCCAGGGGCAGCAGCAGCAGCAGCAGCAGCGTCAGCGCCAGACCCCCACTTCCCAGCAGCTTCTTGACTGGTATGCCGGGCGTGGGGCGTCTGGGGGTCCTGGTCGCTGCCCCTATATCATTCGCACAGGTCCCCGCACTGGTCGCCAGTGCACAGGGTTTCACACTGAGTACCGCTGTTTTGCTCGGCTTAGCGACGCCTGGCGCGTCAAGTTTCCTGATGCTACTGAGTTCCCCAACTGGGCAGACCTGCTTAGGCGTGATGTACCTATCTTTGATCTTGACTATGAGGCTATTCTTGTTGCCATGTATGCATTGACTGTTAGTGCTGAGGGCGACTGCTACTTGTGTGTGCCGCCTGACCCAGGTATATTCCCAGGTATAGCGCCTGTGGCACTAGGTGCTTGTGAGTCTGCTCCCCCTGGTACTGCGTCCGCACAGGCCTTGCACACCTTCACACTTGACTCTGGTGCTTCCCGCTATTTCTTTCGCGACAGCACCACAGTCACTCCCCTCCCTGCACCTGTTCCTGTCTCACTGGCTGACCCCTCTGGGGGCCCAGTGCTTGCACGGTCTTCCACTGTGCTTCCGTGTCCGGCGGTCCCGTCTGGTGAGCTGTCTGGTCTCCACCTCCCCTCGTTCTCTACGAACTTGGTGAGCAACGCCGTCATCCAGGATCACTGGGTTGACACCTTTACTCCTGGAGGACAGCGTGTGGCAATCTGCACGTGCTCCCGGACCGGCCGTCACCTGGCCACGTTCACACGTGCGCCTGGGTCCAGTCTCTACACCCTCACCACTGCGTCACGCTACACCCCTTTGTCCCCCCAGCTGTACGCGTCTGCTCAGGTAGCTACCCAGTGTGAGTGTCGCCGCCTGTCGCACGACACTCTCCTGTGGCATCACCGCCTTGGTCACCCCTCCCTGCCTCGCCTTCGTAGCATGCACTCTCGCTACCTGGTCTCTGGCCTTCCCGAGTCTCTGCCTGCCCTCCCTCCCTCGCCTGCGCCGCCCTGCATTCATTGCGTCGAGGGGCGGCAGCGCGCCGCTCCTCACTCCTCCTCGTTCCCTCCCACAGAGGCTCCCCTGCAGACTCTCCACATGGACGTGTGGGGCCCAGCCCGCGTCCGTGGACAGGGCCACGAGCGGTACTTCCTGCTGGTCGTCGACGACTACACGCGTTACACCACGGTCTTCCCCTTGCGCAGCAAAGGGGAGGTCCCTGATGTTTTGATCCCCTGGATCCGCGCTGTTCGTCTCCAGCTCCGCGAGCGGTTCCACTCGGACTTTCCTGTCCTGCGTCTGCACTCTGACAGGGGTGGTGAGTTCTCCTCAGACCTCTTGGCAGCCTTCTGTGCGGAGCACGGCATCCGCCAGGCGTTCACGCTTTCGGCCTCTCCGCAGCAGAATGGGGTTGCTGAGCGCCGCATTGGCTTAGTCATGGAGGTCGCTCGTACCTCCATGTTCCATGCGGCTGCCCCCCATTTTCTGTGGCCGTTTGCGGTCCGGTACGCCGCGCATCAGCTCAACCTCTGGCCCCGTGTCTCCTTGCCGGAGACCTCGCCCACACTGCTGTGGACGGGGAAGGTTGGCGATGCGTTGCGTTTCCGGGTCTGGGGTGCTCGTGCCTTTGTCCGCGATACCACCGCGGACAAGCTCTCCGCTCGCGCCATTCCCTGCGTCTTCCTTGGCTTTGTTCCTGACGCGCCTGGCTGGCAGTTTTACGACCCAGCCTCGCGCCGTGTCTTTCCGTCACGTCACCTTTAACGAGTCCGTCCCCTTTTACCGTCTCTTTCCCTACCGCACTGCCCCTCGCCCCCCCCCGCCGCTCTTTCTCGCCCCAGGTCCTCCCCAGGTAGACCCCCTCCCCGCGCCAGGTCCCGCTCCTTCAGGTGTTTCTCAGGTAGACCCTCCCGTGCCTGCGCCTGTTGAGGTCACTGGTGACTCAGGTCCTGCTGGGGGTGGTGCTGTCTTTGGGGGTGCTGGGCCTGGGGGTGTGGAGCGTGGGGGTGCTGAGCCTGGGGGTACGGAGCTTGGGGGTACTGAGCCTGGGGGTGCGGAGCCTGCGCGTGAGGAGCCTGGAGGTCCTGAGCCTGGGGGAGCTGTGTCTGGAGGTGCTGAGCCCGAGCGTGAGGAGCCTGGTGGTACTGAGTCTGGGGGTGAGACGCCTGAGGGTTCTGAGTCTGCTGCTGCGCGGTCTCCTTGGAGTAGCCGCCTTCGTCCGCGTGTGCCTCTCACCTCACAGCAGCTGCACGACTGGTACGGTCGCCGTTAGGGTCGAGCTTCTGGAGCTCGGGGCTCTACTGCTGGAGGTACTTCTGCTGACGTCACTGGAGCTAGGAGTGGTACTGGTCCCGGAGGTGCTCGTACTGGAGGTACTGGAGCTACTGGGGCTGGAGGTGCTGCTGAGCCTGAGGGTGCTACTACTGGAGACCCTGGGTCTGGGGGTGCTGCTGCTGGAGACACTGAGGCTAGAGACCCTGGGACTGGGGTGCCGGTTCTGGGGGTGCTGCTGTTGGTGGAGCTGGTCCTAGAGGAGCTGGTGCTGAGGGTTCTGGGGCTGCTGGAGGTGCTGGAGCTGCTCGGGGTACTGGAGCTGCTGGTGCTGGTGTCACTGCACAGCCGCGCCTGTTTTTTGCTCCACCGTCTCCGTCGTCTCAGCCACCTCCTGACTCTGTGCTTCGCCAGGTTCTTAGTCTCCCTTCGTCTACTGGTCTTCCGTTACAGCCTGGCTCACCGCTGCCTGCTCCTTCTCCTTACACTGAGCAGACAGGGGGTCTTACTGAGCGTCGTGCGCTTGCGTTGCGTCCTGTCTCGCCTGTCCGTTCTGGTCGTCGTATTCCTCGTCCGCGTCAGTCGGCTGTCCCCAACACCCACCTCGTAGTCCGTCGTCCTTCCTCTCCTCCGCAGCGTGTTCCTCTGCCGTCTCCTCCTGCGTCTTCTCTGCCTGTTGTTCCGGACCCTGAGTCTGACCGGTTTCGTGCTGAGCACCCTACTGTCACGCGTCTGCTAGCCACTGTTGCCACTGACCCGTCGTTTGAGTCTGCTGTTGCGTCTGTTTTTGTCGCTGAGCTGGTTGACTTTGCTGCTGCCTGTCGTCTAGACTACGCTGCTAGTCTTGTTGCTGAGTCTGAGTCTGTCTGTCCTCCGTCCATCGGAGGTGAGTGTGCTCTTGGCACGGACGTCCTTGAGGACAGACAGGAGGACCTTGAGTGTCTTGCGGCCGCTGCACCTCATCTCGTGGCCATGCTGCTTGCCCCTGAGGGAGACCCAAATGCACCAGACATCCCGACCCCGCGCTCTTACGCTGAGGCGATCGCGGGTGAGTACTCCTCTCAGTGGCAGACAGCCATGGACGCAGAGATGGCATCCTGGAAGTCCATAGGCACCTACGTTGACGAGGTTCCCCCTCCTGGGGCGAACATCGTCGACGGCATGTGGATTTTCAGGGTGAAGCGGCCGCCAGGTTCTCCGCCTGTCTTCAAGGCTCGTTACGTTACTCGAGGCTTCAGTCAGCGGGAGGGAGTTGACTTCTTCCAGACTTTCTCCCCCACCCCGAAGATGACCACTCTTCGGGTGTTGCTGCACATTGCCGCTCAGCGTGACTACGAGCTTCACTCCCTTGACTTCAGCACAGCTTTCTTACAGGGCAGCCTGCACGAGGAGATCTGGCTGCGCCGCCCACCTGGCTTCACTGGGTCGTTCCCTCCTGGTACCCAGTGGAGCCTCCGGCGGCCGGTCTACGGTCTCCGCCAGGCGCCACGTGAGTGGCACGACACACTGAGGACGACACTTGCGGCTCTTGGGTTTGCTCCTTCGACTGCTGACCCGTCGCTGTTTCTGCGCACCGACACTTCGCTGCCGCCGTTCTACATCCTTGTGTACGTCGACGACTTGGTCTTTGCCACTGCTGACACGGAGGCTCTCGCCCTGGTGAAGTCGGAGCTGCAGAAGAGACACACGTGCACAGACCTGGGTGAGCTGCGCAGTTACCTTGGCTTGCAGATCACCCGGGACAGAGCACGCCGCACCATCACTCTGACTCAGTCACACATGGTGCAGCAGGTCCTTCAGCGCTTCGGCTTCACCTGGTCCTCGGCACAGGCCACTCCTCTGGCTACAGGTCACTCGCTCTCAGCTCCACCTTCGGACGAGTCCGTAGAGCCGAGTGGTCCTTACCCAGAGCTAGTTGGCTGCCTCATGTACCTGATGACCTGCACTCGTCCTGACCTTGCGTACCCTCTTGGCCTTCTGGCTCGCTACGTGGCTCCTGGTCGGCACCGAAAGGTGCACATGGATGCTGCTAAGAGGGTACTACGCTACTTGTGCAGTACATCGGGCATGGGGCTCGTGCTTGGAGGACGGGGCGACGTTGTCCTCACTGGTCACTCGGACGCTTCTTGGGTTGACGACCAGGCTACGCAGCGGTCGTCACAGGGTTACACCTTCAGTCTTGGCTCTGGCTCTGTTTCTTGGCGGTCTACGCGCTCGTCTTCAGTTCTCAGCTCCAGTTGTGAGGCTGAGATCTACGCCACAGCCATGGCTGCACAGGAGTTACGCTGGCTCACCTACCTGCTGACCGACTTGGGAGAGAGGCCTCGTTCTCCTCCAGTTCTGTACGTCGACAACAAGGCAGCCATTGCCTTGTGTCAGGAGCACAGACGGGAGCACAGAACGAAGCACATCGCTCTGCGTTACTTCCTGGCTCGAGAGTTGCAGCAGCGGGGTCAGCTTCGTCTTGCTCACGTGGCCACTCGGGCCAACACTGCTGATATATTCACCAAGGCACTTCCGTCTGGTGATCATCAGCGCTTTTGTACTTTGTTGGGCCTTGTGCCTACGTTTCCACACTTGCTGTAGACTCTGCTTGTACTCTGATATATATATATATATACCTGCATGCTTGCTCTTGCTAGGTAGAGATCACTGTACTGTTCTTGTTGCATATATACCTCTGCACGTGAACTGGCCTTGTGGCCTGTTGTTTGTGCTCAGTGTGTGTGGTGACGTTGTGATCCACCCTGAGCTTGCTTTGATTTTCTTGACTGGTCTTGTGACCTCTTGCTCTCCCCCACTTTGCCTATGGGGGTGTGTCAAAGATATGCATATGTTATATTTGTGGGTAGGCTGTAGTGGGGTAGATACTGTGGGGTATAACCCCTTAGGGTTTTCTCCTTCTACCAATTCTCTCGATAGTCAACTTCACTCATGCCTAGATTCTAAGAGATGCTGGTGGGGGTTGCACATGTGGCACAGATTGCTCAGGTGATGCTGGTGGGGGTTGCACATGTGGCACAGATTGCTCAGGTGATGCTGGTGGGGGTTGCACATGTGGCACAGATTGCTCAGGTGATGCTGGTGGGGGTTGCACATGTGGCACAGATTGCTCAGGTGATGCTGGTGGGGGTTGCACATGTGGCACAGATTGCTCAGGTGATGTTGGTGGGGGTTGCACATGTGGTACAGATAGCAGGGGTATCAGGAGGTTGACCAGTGCATGTGAGTTGGTGGTCGCTGCCTCACCTTCTGTCATGTGCTGCATTCGACTTGTGAGGCACCATTCGACTTGCCTCACCTTCTGTCATGTGCTGCATTCGACTTGTGAGGCACCATTCGACTTGCCTCAGCTTCTGTCATGTGTCTGCAAGCATCTGCATCACCCCTGCTCCCTGGATATCCCGTCTTCCTCACTGCCCCACCTTGCCACTGCTAACCATCTTCGCCATTGCTCCCATCCCCCAGCCCCTCACTTGCGTTTCTCCTGAACTCCCTGCTGTCGCCCTCTGAACGTGCAGCTGGGGGCGTTGGAGCAGCAGCAGCAGCAAGGGGAGGCGGGTGCCGTGTGATACAATCTGAACCGTCTTATAGGATCGTCTCAGGTTGATCGCACGTAGTGTAGCAGCGGAAGATTGCTTGGTAATGTCGGGTACGGACTCTGTCAGTAGAAGGAGATTTAGATATTGACAGAAGTAAATAACACAATGCGGTACAAGGGTTTATATAGGAATACAGTGGAATACGAAAGGTCCTAGCTAGCCATGTACTCTGAGGGGGTACATTCCCCTTAGGGCTAATCTAGATGCACGATTGAAACCGTGCGACTCGGTAACCGTACGCGGTCCGGTAACCGTTTGAAGTTTTCCCGCGCTTTGCACTTTGAATTCTTCCTGCTTGTAACTGTCTTCGATAACTGTCTTGTCGCTCGGTCTTCGTCCTCGCTGCAGTCATCTTCGCGTTAAGGTTTCGTTACTCAGGAATGTTTATTCAACAATTCCATATCGTAACACTCCCCTTCATTCCTGGAGAAGCGAAGTCTTGACGCGCTTGGTTATACCGCAGATGTTTCCGCAGTGATGGTACTGCTGACGTGGTAGTTTCTTGGTGAGGAAGTCGGCTGCCATGTCACCAGTGGGGCAGTAAGTCAAGATGACTTTGTCAGAATTACGAGCAGAAAGTTTAGAACAAGAAAGAGGGATTTCACTAGCAGCAGTTGGGATACAAATAGCAAACCCTAACTGGGTTGTACTCGCTATAGAGCACCCCACTGCAGGCTAGATAATATAACATTCTGACACACCCCCATAGCCAAAGTGGGGTGTAATCAGCACAGCAAGCAGCAGTTCATAGAGTTCACAAATAATAAGCAAAGCCAGAGGCAACCACAAAGGGCAAGTGAGGAGGAGGAGGAACCGTAAAGAAAAGAAGATAGGAGACGACGGCTGAAGCTGCAGACACACAGGCAACAGGAGTGCGCTCTGCGACTCAGTGGCTACCGGGAGCTAGTGCCCCGGAATACAGGAGTAACAGGCTCTGCGGCTGCGACGAGTGGCAGGAGCAACGGACCCACGGGCGACAGGTGCAGCAGGCTCTCTGAGCTGCCGGGAGCAAGTGCCCCGGAATACAGGCGCTGCGGACGACACGACGGTAGCCTCCTCTCAGCCTCCCCAAACAGTCCCACCCCCCTGACACACACCCCCTTCTTCACCCCTAACTCCACTCCCACGTCACCCCCCTAGCACCACTCCTTCGTCTCCCACACACCCACCCCCCTCAGCGGCAGCTGCAGCAGTGGGAGACGGAGGAGGAGGAGGAGCAGGGGACCGCGCACACCCGCCACCCCCATACCCGTCACCCCCATACCCTGAGTGTGCGGTAAGCGAGCTCAGGTGTGCGCGAAGCGTGCACAAGCGTGCGGGAAGCGAACTCGGGTGTGCGGTAAGCAAACTCAGGTGTGCGGGGAGGGGGGGCCGCAGGGCGACGCGCGGGTCGACGGGGTCGCCGCGAAGGGCGATGGGGAGCCGCGCGCGGGTCGACGGGGCCGCCGCGAAGGGCGACGAGGAGCCGCGCGCGGGTCGACGGGGCCGCCGCGAAGGGCGACGGGGAGCCGCGCGCAGGTCGACGGGGACGGGCGCGCGGGTCGACGGAACGCGAAACCGCCGCGTGCGCCCCGGGTGCGCGGCGGGCAGGAAACCGCCGCGCGAAGCAGGAAACCGCCGCGCACCTCGGGGCGCACGGCGGCCAGAAAACCGCCGCACGCCCCGAGCGCACGGCGGGATAAAAAACGCCGCGCGCTCCGAGTGCGCGGCAGGAAGAAAGGGTCGCGCGCCCGGGGCGCGCGACAGCAGTAGAGCAGCGGAAGCAGTTAGGTGGTGGGCCCACCCACAGGATCGACCCAAGGGGGTCGACCTGCTCTGAAACTATGTCAAAATTACGAGCAGAAAGTTTAGAACAAGAAAGAGGGATTTCACTAGCAGCAGTTGGGATACAAATAGCAAACCCTAACTGGGTTGTACTCGCTATAGAGCACCCCACTGCAGGCTAGATAATATAACATTATGACAGACTTTGCCTTTGTCAACTTCGTCTTTGACGAAGAAGTAGCGGAGTGCGATGTGCTTTGTGCGGTTGACGAAGCCAGGCTTGTTCGCGATCTTGATCGCACTCTGGTTGTCGCAGTGAAGTTTGAAGCTCGCGGATGTCGCAATTTTCGCCTGTTGGAGAAGTTCCTGAAGGTAGAGTCCTTCGCGGACTGCTGACGTGGCAGCGATGAACTCGGCTTCAGCGGAGGAGAGTGCTACCATTTCCTGCTTATGGGAATTCTAGGAAATTGGGCCAGTAGGTTCGAGGCGAAAAAGAAAGCCGGTTCGGGATCGTCGATTCGCAGGATCGGCAGCATGATCTGCGTCCACGTAGCCAACGAGGCTGAAGGAGCAGGTCGTGAGAGTTGAATAGGTGAGGCCGATGAGAGGTGTGGAGATGAAGTACTGCAGGGCGCGCTGTAAATCCAGCATGTGCTCCCCTTCAGGCCGCTTAGCATACTGAGCGAGCTGGCTCGAGATGTATGATAAGTCAGGCCTGCACGTGACCGCAGCGAACAGGAGGCAACCGAGTTGCTGCTGGTATAGCTGATGTCCAGATGGGTTGAGTGGGGTGGTGTCGGGGTGGTGTGGAGTGGCTGGGTTGCGGTAAGGGGTTGAGAGATTGGCAGGTGGAATGTTGAACTTGGCCGAGAGAGTTTCTGCGTACTTGGAGGCAGAGAGATGAATGGCGTCAGCGGCGTAGGAGATGTTGAGGCCCAGGAACTGAGTCACCTGGTCGGTGCTGGTGACTTCGACGCGGTTGCTGAGATTCTTTCCGAACTGGGCGAGAAGATCGTTGCTAGTGCCCGTATAGAGGAGGTCGTCCACGTACGCCGTGAGTAGGATGTAATCGCCGCGGTAGTGGAGACGATACATGCCGGGGTCCTGAGGCAGCTGAATGAAGCCTATGTTGAGCAGGATTTGATGGAGATACTGCTGCCAGAGTCGTGGCGCCTGTTTGATGCCGTAGAGGGATTTACGGAGTTGACACACGCGATCGTCGCCGTCGCCGTAGGTGTGTGGTTGTTCGACGTAGATGAGCGCATCGACGGGTGCGTAGAGGAAGGCATTTTTCACGTCAATTTGGCGGAGAGGGAGGTGTTTGGCGGCGGCGATGGCGAGGAGGATGCGGACAGAGGTGTGACGGCTGACAGGAGCGAAGGTTTGATCAAAGTCAACGCCGTGGCGCTGATCGAAGCCGCGAACAACCCATCGGGCCTTGAAGCGCTCGATGGTGCCATCGGCGGTGGTTTTGACGCGGAATACCCATTTGCCGGAGAGGACGCGTCTCCCCTTTAGCGCTGCGCGGTCGGCGAGAACCCAGGTGTCTCGAGCTTCGAGCGCAGCGACTTCCGCATCCATTGCGGCGCGCCATTCCTTGGCGTATGGACCGGTGAGGGCTTGGCGTGGGGTTTTGGGTTCAACTGCTTTGGGCAGTCGAGACACAGCCGTGTGAAGCCCAAGGATGTGAAGGCCAGAGAGACCGGGGCTGTGGCGCTGGTCGCTTGTGACTTCGACCACGTCGTCGTCGGAGTTGTGACTGCTGGAGGGCGTCGGACTGAGGAGGGAGTCGCGAGAAGAGTCAAGGGGAGCGCTGTCCTCGTCCTCGTCTTCGTCGCTCCATGGGCGAGGGCCGGGATGAGGATCCATAGGATCCTGGTCCACGAGGGCTGCTGCGGCTTCATCTTCAGGAGTAGCGAAGCTGCGCGGCGGGCGTTCTATCACAATGTAGGGAGAACACCTAGACTAGAACTACACAAACTATAGAATTATAGTTTGACACACCCCCATAGTCTAGGTGACGGTAGTCCTGTAGAAACAACAAGAGCAAGCAACGGGCACAAGACCAGTCCACAAGAACAAGACAAATCTCAGGGTGGAGCTCAAAGTCACCACACACTCCGAGAGCAAACAAGGGGCCACAAGGCCAGTCCACATGCAGGTATATAGCAAATATAAAGAGATGCAAGAGTACAAGACATGCAAGACAAGGCATCTCTACGTAAGCAAGTGTGGACGGGCAGGCACAAGGCCAAGCTGGGTGCAGAAACGCTGGTGGTCACAAGGCGGCAACGCCTTGGTGAAGATATCTGCCGTGTTGGCCTCAGAGACAACACGTCGAACGAGTGCCTGGCCACGCTGCTGCAACTCACGCAGAAGGAAGTAACGAAGCTGGATGTGCTTCGCCTTCCCAACCAGTCGGGGCTCCTCACACAACAGGACAGCAGACCTGTTGTCGGCAAACAAGACTGGGGGAGAGCGAGGCCGCTCACCAAGGTCGGTGAGAAGGAAAGACAGCCAGCGAAGCTCCTGAGCGGCCATGGCCGCAGCATACACCTCTGCCTCACAGCTGGAACCGGCGACGGACGACGCCCGAGTCGACCGCCACGAAACAGCACCTGTCCCGAGGCTAAAGGAGTACCCCTGTGTAGACCGACGCGTCTCCGCGTCGTCGGCCCACGACGAGTCTGAGTAACCGGTGAGTGTAACTGGCTGCTTCCCTCCAAGGACAAGTCCCATGCCTGATGTACTCGCCACATACTTTGCCACCCTCTTAGCAGCGGACCAGTGGGACGGTCGGTGTCTCCCAGGCGCAACAAAGCGCGCAAGGACGCTAAGAGGGTAAGCTAGGTCTGGGCGAGTACAGGTCATCAGGTACATGAGACAACCCACCAGCTCAGGATATGGACCACTGGACTCAAATGACTCGTCCGAAGGTGGGGCCGTGAGCCCATGATCCACAGCAAGAGGGTTGAGCTGTACCTTGGAGAACGGGAAGCGAAACCGCGTGAGGATCTGCTCGACCATATGCGACTGCGTCAGCGTAATGGTGCGAGCTGCCCTGTCCCTGGTGATCTGCAGGCCAAGGTAGTGCTGCAGCTCACCAAGGTCAGTGCAAGTGTGTCTCCTCTGCAGTTCCTCCTTCACGGAGGCCAGCGCGCGTCGGTCGGGAGTGGCGAACACCAGGTCGTCAACGTAGACCAGGACAAAGAACGGGGTCGAGCCACGGCGGACGAACAGTGACGGGTCGGCAGACGACGGAAAGAAGTCAAGCGCTGCAAGGGTCGAGCGAAGTGTGTCGTGCCACTCACGTGGAGCCTGACGCAGGCCGTAGACTGGTCGACGCAGCTGCCACTGGGTCCCAGGTGGGAAAGAGCCAGTGAAGCCAGGCGGGCGACGCAACCAGATCTGCTCGTGCAGGCTCCCCTGAAGGAACGCGGTGGAAAAGTCCAAGGAGTGCAACTCGTAGTCGCGCTGGGCTGCAATATGCAGCAGCACCCGAAGAGTACTCATCTTCGGGGTGGGCGCAAAGGTCTGGAAGAAGTCCACCCCCTCTCGCTGACTGAAGCCTCTCGCCACATAGCGCGCCTTGAACACTGGTGGTGATCCAGGCGGCCGTTTCACCTTGTAGAGCCATCGGCCACTGACGACGTTCGTCCCAGGTGGTGGGACTGCGTCGACGTAAGTGCCTGTGGACCTATAAAATGCCATCTCTGCCTCCTCAGCTGCTATCCAGTACGAAGCCCAGGGTCCCGAGACCGCCTCGGCGTGAGTGCGAGGGATCGGGATGTCAAGGGCGTCTGGATCCCCCTCAGGGGCAAGCAGCATGGCGCAGAGATGAGGAACAGCGGCCGCAAGGAAACCAAGCTCGAACTGCCTGTCCTCTAGGACCTCCAGGGGAAAGACATGAGCACCCCCAGAGGACGGAGAACGAGCAGGGCCACTCACCAAGTGAGCGGCGTAGTCAAGGCGGTGGGAAGAGGCAAAGCTAGAGACAGTGGTAACAAGTGCTGAGACAGACGACAGAGGTGCAGTCAGGTGAGTGACCAACGCGGACAAAACACGGGAGACGACAGGACGGGAGGCACGGAGGTAGTCGGACAACGGGTCGTGAAGCACAGTGAGGGACGACTCAGGGGGCTGTGGAAGGACAGGAGGAGGTGGAACACGAGAGCGGGGAACAAGGTGAAACGGACCGTCTGCACGGTAACGGGACCGACGGGGCTGTGGAGACACAGCACGACTGAGTGGAGGATGACGAGTCCACTGGGACGAGGAAAGGGACTCAACAGGGGGAACAGGAGGGGACGGTAGGGGACCACGAACAAAGCGTGCAGGTGCTGGGTCGGGGAGGTCGCGTAGTCGCAGTCGCTGCTGCTCCGCCTCCTCTGGCGTCTGCTGCGACGGTACCGGCCCCTGCTGCTGCCTCCTGTTCAGCACGAGCGAGGAAGTCTTCAATAGGTTCTTCGTCATCCACGGTAGATGGTGGGACCTCCCCCCATCCTGTTGTGCTTGGGTCGCCTCCCCATCCTCCAGCTGTGGCTGCTCCGCTCCCCCATCCTCCAGTTATGGATGCTGCTGCTGTTTTTGCTTCTTCATCCGCGCGGCGGCGCCTTTCTTCTTCTTCATGACGCTGAAGCTCCTCAGTGGTCATGGTGCGGTGGGACCAGGGGTGTTGGACGTGATAAGTTTCCCATGTCAGTGGGAGAGGGTTGTTGTTGGCGTCGTGTGCGCCCGGTCCTATGTAGCGTGTGAGAAGATCTAGGCGATCGTGGACTGTGGGGTCGGTGCGAGTCCTGCGTGGTTGGAAGGTGGTGATTGCAGCTGCAAGTTCTCCATCGCGCATGCCAGTTGGCTGAGGTGTCTGCCACTCTGCTTCCTCAATGATATCCGTGCCAGCAGGCTGAATGGCAGGTCCATCATTCACAGCCTGTGTTGCTGCGGCCATGAGTCGTCGTGCTGCTGCTGCGGAGGATTCTCCTGTTGTGTCTGTTGTTGAGGCAGTTGGAGTACGACAGTTGCGGCAGAGACCATCAGGTCCAGGTGCGTGTAGGTCGATTTCGCGTGGATGTGCGTGATGCTTGATCCAGGGGCGTCCGTCTGGGTGTTTGGGTTTACGGTTCCAGACGATGTCTTGAGGCTGAAGATCAATGAGGTCCCCTGAATCAGCGCTGCAGTCGGGAATGTCAAAGTCAAGGATGTAGACCCCATCTTCGGAATGAGCTCTGCCGATGTAGCGCGGTTCGCTGTCAAGGTTGCTGTAATCTTTCCAGTGCATGAGAATGTCGCGTGTCTCAAGGTCAGTCGTCATCAGTACCCCGCTCTGCACGAGTTGGTCGTAGGAGAGGAGATTATAGCGGAGGTTGCGGACGATGAGGACGTCGTTGAGTGTGATGTGGATATCGCTGTCGCGCGCCTTGAGGACAACGATTCCGCATGCTCGTGCTTGGAGTTGCTGATTGTTGGCCACGGTGACGACGGTGGGTTGGGGGATGGCGCTTGCGTTGGAGATGTAGCGCTCTGAGCCCACCATGTGCTGCCCACAGCAGCTGTCGAGGTACCACGCGTTATAAGAGTTCGTTCGGTGCTGGGCCGAGAGTGCCAAGTTTGGCGTATTTCGGAACGGGATGCGCTGATCTCCAGCGGCGCGGTAATTGTCCATAGGGCGCGTGTCGATGTTGTGCCCGTAATAGTAGCCGGTAATTGAGGGCGAGTTGAGAAAATCTTCGTCATGCGGCGGTGACTCCAGCAGAGGTATCGGCAGGTCCCAATCTTGTTCGTATTCGTCGGAGACGAACTCCCCATCTTGTGTGAACGGGTTGTTGTAGCCATTGAATTGCACTTCGCGTCCTGGCGGGGGAGGAGAGACATGTCGCAAATGTCGCCGATTTGTGCGGCGGGTGCGACGTGGAATGCGCATCGCCATGTTGCCCATGACATGGCGAGTGGTGTTGTTGTTCTGGGGTGCGTGTCAGAGGTCCACTGGTGATCCCCGATTGATCCTAGGGAAGGGTTACAGGCATGTTGGCCTGGGGGGTTATGGGCGCACTGACCCGCTACTTAACAAGCCCTTTTATCCCAATGGTCTAGTGGTTGGGATTCTGACATGGTATCAGAGCGAAGGTCTCGGGTTCGAATCCCAGTGTATGCACTTCGGGCATCCCAGTGCGGGGGGGTGTCAGAGGTCCACTGGTGATCCCCGATTGATCCTAGGGAAGGGTTACAGGCATGTTGGCCTGGGGGGTTATGGGCGCACTGACCCGCTACTTAACAAGCCCTTTTATCCCAATGGTCTAGTGGTTGGGATTCTGACAGTGCGCGCTGAATGTCTGATTGCTGTGGCTGGCGCGGGGCAGACCGATGGTCCGAAGACGGTCGGTTTGCCTGGCGCATTTGGTCAGGGCCGTAAGCAGAGTTGTTGCGCGGTGCGGAATGTCGTGGTCCGGGTCGGCAGTGTTCGGTGGAGTGACCGAAGATTTTGCAATGTCAGATTTATATGACATAGCTACTGTAGGCTATAGTGGGGTAGCACATATGGGGTACAGTTTTCTAGGGTTTACATTTGTACCCAACTTTCCCTTAGTCAATTCATTCTCGTTTCTATTTTATCATGGTATCGAGCAGGTTCCCTCGTGGGAACTGTTCCTAGGGCCCACCAATTCGACATTTTTTTTCTGCCCGGAGCGCGCTCAGTCCTAGCCCGAGTCGCGCTCCCCCCCCCTCCTTTTTTTTTTTTTCTCGCCCCGTCGCGCCTCCCTAGCGGCCCTGTCGCCTGCCTTGCGGCCCTCGCGCCGCCCTTCCTGGCCCCGACCCGCCGCCCGGCGGCCTCGTCGCCTACCCCGCGGCCATCGCGCCGCCCTTACCCGGCCCCGATCCGCCGCCCTGCGGCCTCGTCGCCTACCCAGCGGCCCTCGCGCCACCCTGCGGCCCTGACGCCGCCCTTTCCGGCCCCGGCGCCTACCTCCGGCCCCGACGCCTACCTGTGCGGCCCCGGCGCCTACCTGCTGGCCCCGCCACCTACCCGCGGCCCCGCCACCTACCTGTGCGGCCCCGCCACCTACCTGCGGCCCTGCCACCTACCTGCGGCCCCGCCACCTACCAGCGGCCCCGCCACCTACCCGCGGCCCCGCCATCTACCTGTGCGGCCCCGCCACCTACCTGCGGCCCCGCCACCTACCAGCGGCCCCGCCACCTACCCGCGGCCCCGCCACCTACCTGTGCGGCCCCGCCTCCTACCTGCTGGCCCCGCCACCTACCTGCTGGCCCCGCCACCTACCTTTGCGGCCCCGCCGCCTCCTCTCAGCGGCCCCGCCGCCTCCTCCCAGCGGCCCCGGACGCCGCCCTCTCAGCGGCCCCGCCGAGCCGCCCAGCAGCCGAGCCGCCCAGCAGCCGAGCCGCCCAGCCGCCGAGCCGCCCAGCAGCCGAGCCGCCCAGCAGCCGAGCCGCCGAGCCGCCCAGCAGCCGAGCCGCCGAGCCGCCAAGCAGCCGAGCCGCCGAGCCGCCCAGCAGCCGAGCCGCCGAGCCGCCCTGCAGCCGAGCCGCCCGAGCCGCCCTGTCCGGTAAGAGCAGCGCCTCTTTCACAGCACTGCCCTCACCCTACTGTTTGCGCTGCTAGTCTACTGCTGTCATGGCTACCCCTAGTGTCCTCTCTTTTGACGCTGAGGGTCGGGCCATTGACTTTGACGTCTGGATAGATGACCTGCAGCTTTTCTTACAGTGCGATAGGGCAGACGGCCTCTCCCTCTTTGACCTCACTTCTGGTGCCTCTCCTGCCCCCGCTGCTGATGCTGACGCCACTGTTCGCTCACAGTGGGCCACGCGCGATGCTGCTGCACGTCTTGCTGTGCGTCGCCACCTGCCTACCTCTGAGCGTGCGCACTTTAGCCAGTACAAGAGTGCTCACACCTTGTACGACGCTGTAGTTGCGCGCTACTCCTCCCCTGCCACTGTTGCACTGAGCCGCCTCATGCTACCGTACCTCTTCCCTGACCTTGCTGCCTTTCCCAGAGTCGCTGACCTCATTACGCACCTCCGCACTAGTGACACTCGCTACCGCGCTGCGCTTCCTGCTGAGTTCTGCGCCAAGAACCCCCCCCCCATGTACATCACCCTCTACTACATAGTCACCCGTCTCTCTGACTCCCTTCGCGTAGTCAGGGACCACTTCCTCTCAGTTTGCCCCACCACTCTCACCGTTGACCTCCTCGAGAAGGCCCTCCTAGCAGCAGAAAAGAGCATAGTAGCTGTAGGAGCCTCTCGTGGTGACCCTCGCACCCCCATCTTTGAGGGGTGTTCCCCCTCCCCTCTTTTGCCCTCTGTTGCCTCTGCTGCTGCGGCCGACCTCGTTGGTCTCGAGTCGGTCGGCGCTGCGTCTGCCCCAAGCGGGAGACGCCGCACCGGCAAGGGCAAGGGGGGCAAGGGTGCTGGAGGGGCTGGCGGGGGTGGCGGAGGTAGCGGTGGCGGCAGTGGAGGGGGTGGGGGTGGTGGTGGGAGTGGTGGCGGGGGTGGAGGTGTCGGTGGCGGCAGTGGAGGCGGAGGCGGCGGCGGCGGTGGCGGTGGGAGCGGAGGTGGCGGAGGTGGCGGCGGTGGAGGAGGCGGCGGCGGAGGAGGTGGAGCTGGTCGGGGTGGCGCTGGGCAGAGGGTCGGCTCCGGTGGTGGTCAGCGCCAGCAGCAGCAGCAGCAGCGGCAGCAGCGCACTCGTGACATCCCCCCCCCTCAGCAGCTCCGTGAGTGGTACGCTGCACGCCAGCGGGGTGGGGGAACTGGTCCGTGCACCTACGTCCTACGCACCGGCGACCGCGCGGGTGAGCAGTGCGGGGGTGCGCACTCCACCCAGCGCTGCTTTGGTCGCCTGACGGACGCTTGGTGTCACCAGTTCCCTGAGGCCACTAAGATCCCCCGCTGGGGCGAGCTGTCTAGGGCGGGTGTAGCTGTCTTTGACCTTGACTTTGATGCTATTCTTGCTGCCATGTATGCTGTGACTATTAGTGATGAGGGTGACTGTTACCGGTGTTTTCCGCCCGACCCGGGCATTGAGACTGCTGCTCTAGGTACTGGTGAGGCTGCTGCTCTAGGTGCTAGCGAGGCTGCTGCTCTAGGTGCTCGTGCGTCTGCTCCCTCAGGTGCTGGTGAGTCTGCTCTCTCAGGTACTGCGTCGGCTTCGGCCTCCCACA
Source organism: Closterium sp. Naga37s-1 (assembly GCA_947471745.1). Classification (NCBI taxonomy): domain Eukaryota; kingdom Viridiplantae; phylum Streptophyta; class Zygnematophyceae; order Desmidiales; family Closteriaceae; genus Closterium; species Closterium sp. Naga37s-1. The sequence continues at coordinate 1,577,842 of CANJKZ010000261.1, forward strand.
CCTTCACCCTTGACTCGGGGGCTTCTCGCTCCTTCTTTCGAGACCGCACCCCACTCACGCCGCTTGGCCGGCTAGTTGCAGTCTCTCTGGCAGACCCCTCTGGGGGTCCTGTCCTTGCTCACTTCTCCACTGTCCTCCCGTGTCCGGCGGCCCCCTCTGGCACCCTGTCTGGTCTTTACCTCCCCTCGTTCTCTACGAACTTGGTGAGTGGTGCTGACCTACAGGATGCGGGGGTTCACCAGTTCACTCCTGCGAGTCAGCGGGTGACCCACTGCACGGACGCTCGGACTGGCCGACACCTGGCCACGTTTACCCGTCGGCCGGGGTCGAGCCTGTACACCCTGACCACTGCGTCTCCTCCAGTCACTGCGTCTGGTCAGGTAGATGCGTCGGGTCAGGTGTTTGCTGCAGCGTCCAGGTCTGGTCCTGAGTCTGCCCCCTGCTCGTGTCGCCTCCTGTCTCACGAGACTCTCCTCTGGCACCACCGCCTTGGTCACCCCTCCCTGCTTCGTCTCCGAGGCATGGCCTCCCGTGTCCTTGTCTCTGGTCTTCCCCGGTCCCTCCCTCCCCTTCCTCCGGGGCCTGGCCCTACCTGCGTCCCCTGTGTCGAGGGGCGGCAGCGGGCTGCCCCTCACTCCTCCCAGTTTCCTCCGACAGAGGCCCCGCTGCAGACGCTTCACATGGACGTGTGGGGCCCGGCCCGCGTCCGTGGACAGGGTCACGAGCGCTACTTCCTGCTGGTGGTTGACGACTACTCGCGTTACACCACAGTCTTCCCCTTGCGCAGCAAGGGTGATGTCACTGAGGTGTTGATCGACTGGATCCGCGCAGCTCGTCTCCAGCTCAGGCAGAGCTTCGGCTCGGACTTTCCTGTTCTGCGTCTGCACTCTGACAGAGGTGGAGAGTTCTCCTCTGGCCTTCTGCGAGCCTACTGTCGTGCACGAGGCATCCGCCAGACCTTCACGCTTCCGGACTCTCCACAGCAAAATGGGATTGCTGAGCGCCGCATTGGCATGGTCATGGACGTCGCCCGTACGTCCATGATGCATGCGGCTGCCCCCCATTTTCTGTGGCCGTTTGCGGTTCGGTACGCGGCGCATCAGATCAACCTGACCTCCCCAGCTTTGCTGTGGACGGGGAAGGTTGGCGATGCGTCTGCGTTCCGTGTCTGGGGATCTCGGGCGTTTGTCCGCGACTTGTCTGCGGACAAGCTGTCCCCTCGTGCTGCTCCTTGCGTCTTCCTTGGCTTCCCCCCTGACGCGCCAGGGTGGCAGTTCTACCACCCCACCTCTCGCCGTGTTCTGTCCTCCCAGGACGTCACGTTTGACGAGTCGGTCCCCTACTACCGCCTCTTCCCCTACCGCACTCCGTCCCTCCCCCCGCCACCGCTCTTCCTTGTGCCAGGTCCCCCCCCGGTAGACCCCCTCCCCCCTCAGGGTCCTGCCCCTTCAGGTATGTCCCAGGTAGACGCAGTCGAGCCTGTCGAGGTTACTGGTGACTCTGGTGCTGCTGAGGGTGCTGAGCCTGGGGGTGCTGACTCTGGGGGTGCTGAGCGTGTGGGTGCTACGCCTGGGGGTGCTGAGCCTGAGGGTGCTACTCTTGGGGGTGCTGAGCCTGGGGGTGCTGAGCCTGGGGGTGCTACTACTGGGGGTGCTGAGCCTGGGGGTGCTGAGCCTGGGGGTGCTGAGCCTGGGGGTGCTACGCCTGGAGGTGCTGAGCCTGGGGGTGCGGAGCCTGAGGGAGCTGGGCCTGCTCGTGTGGCGTCTGGCGGTGCTGAGCCTGGAGGTTCTCCGGGTGCTTCGTCTCGGCGGGAGCCACTCTCTCCACAGGAGCTGCGCGAGTGGTTTGCCCGGCGCTGGAGGCGTGCTGCTGGAGCTGGAGGTTCTTCGACTGCTGAGGGTGCTGGTGCTGCGGGTCCCGGAGGTGCTCGTACTGGGAGTACTGGAGCTGCTGGGCCTGCGGGTACGACTGGAGCTGGAGCTGCTGAGGGTGTTGACGCTGAGGCTACTGCTGTCGGTCCTGGAGGCGGTCCTGCTGGGGGTGCTACTGGTGCTGCTGGAGGTACTGGAGCTGGAGGTGCTGCTGGCGCTGGTGCTGCCGCTGGGGGTACTGGTGCTGTCCCTGCCGTGTCTAGAGTCGCCGCGCGGCCTCGGCCGTACTTCGTTCCGCTCCTTCAGCAGGTTCTTGGTCTCCCGCCTTCTACTGGTCCTCCTCCTCCCTTAGAGTGTCCACAGCCTGTCCCGTCACAGTTACAGTTACAGCCGGCCTCCCCACTGCCCGCTCCTTCTCCCTACACTGGTCCTACTGGAGGTCTGGCTGAGCGTCGTGAGCCTGCGTCTCGCCCTGCGTCGCCTGTCCGTCCTGCTCGCTCTAGTGGTCGTGGTTCGCGTCAGCGTCCTCCTCCTGTCCCTGGCACGCACCGGATGTCTCTGCGTTCGTCCACTGCTCCTCTGCGTGCCCCTTTGCCTTCTCCTCCTGAGTCCTCTCTTCCTGCTCTTCCCGACCCGGAGTCGGACTCTCTTCGTGCTGCCAGTCCTACTGTCACGCGTCTCCTTGCTACTGTCGTCACTGACCCTTCCTTTGTGTCCACTGCTGCGTCTGCCCTAGTTGCTGAGCTCGTCGACTTTGCTGCTCGCTGTCGTCTAGACTACGCTGCTAGTCTTGTCGTTGAGTCTGAGTCTGTCTGTCCTCCGTCCGTCGGGGGTGAGTGTGCCCTTGGCACGGACGTTCTTGAGGACAGGCAGGAGGAGTTCCAGTGTTTGGCTACTGCTTCACCTCATCTCGTGTCCGTACTGCTTACCCCTGAGGGAGACCCGGATGCACTTGACATCCCGACTCCGCGCTCTTACGCGGAGGCGATAGAGGGTCCCTACTCCTCTCAGTGGCAGGCAGCTATGGACACAGAGATGGCTTCCTGGAAGTCCACAGGCACCTACGTTGACGAGGTTCCCCCGCCTGGGGCGAACATCGTCAGTGGCATGTGGATTTTCAGGGTGAAGCGACCGCCGGGTTCTCCGCCTGTCTTCAAGGCGCGTTACGTGGCTCGTGGCTTCAGTCAGCGGCAGGGAGTTGACTACTTTCAGACCTTCTCTCCCACCCCGAAGATGACCACTCTTCGGGTACTGCTGCACATAGCTGCTCACCGCGACTACGAGCTGCACTCTCTTGACTTCAGCACTGCTTTCTTGCAGGGCAGCCTGCACGAGGAGATCTGGCTGCGTCGCCCACCTGGCTTCACTGGGTCTTTTCCTCCTGGCACCCAGTGGAGCCTCCGGCGACCAGTCTACGGTCTCCGCCAGGCACCGCGTGAGTGGCACGACACACTGAGGACTACACTTGCGGCTCTTGGGTTTGCTCCCTCTACTGCCGACCCGTCGCTGTTTCTGCGCACCGACACTTCTTTGCCGCCGTTCTACATCCTCGTGTACGTCGACGACTTGGTCTTTGCCACAGCTGACACTGCTGGACTCGCCCACGTGAAGTCCGAGCTGCAGAAGAGACACACGTGCACAGACCTGGGTGAACTGCGCAGCTACCTTGGCTTGCAGATCACCCGGGACAGAGCACGCCGCACCATTACCCTGACTCAGTCACACATGGTGCAGCAGGTCCTTCAGCGCTTCGGCTTCACGTACTCCTCGCCTCAGGCCACTCCTCTGCCTACTCGCCACTCGCTCTCAGCTCTGCCTTCGGATGAGTCCGTAGAGTCGAGTGGCCCGTACCCAGAGCTTGTTGGCTGCCTCATGTACCCGATGACCTGCACACGACCTGACCTCGCATACCCTCTTAGCATTCTCGCACGCTATGTTGCTCCTGGGAGACACAGACCGGAGCACATGGCTGCAGCGAAGAGGGTGTTGCGTTACTTGTGCAGTACGTCGGGCATGGGGCTTGTGCTCGGAGGGCAGAGTCCAGTGGTCCTCACTGGGCACGCAGACGCTTCTTGGGCTGACGACCAGGCTGCGCAGCGGTCGTCACAGGGTTACACCTTCAGCCTTGGTTCCGGCTCTGTTTCGTGGCGGGCTACCCGCTCGTCTTCTGTTCTCGGCTCCAGTTGTGAGGCTGAGATCTACGCCGGGGCCATGGCTGCACAGGAGCTTCGCTGGCTCACCTACCTGCTGACTGACCTCGGAGAGCCGCCTCGTTCTCCTCCAGTGCTGTACGTAGACAACAAGGCCATGCTGGCCTTGTGTCGAGAGCAGAGACTGGAGCACAGAACGAAGCACATTGCTCTCCGCTACTTCCTTGCTCGTGAGCTACAGCAGCGTGGTCAGCTGCGGCTTGCGTACGTGGCCTCTCAGGCCAACACTGCTGATATCTTCACCAAGGCACTTGCGCCTTGTGATCATCAGCGCTTCTGTACTCAGCTGGGTCTTGTGCCTACCTTGCCTCACTTGCTCACCCCTTGACCTTGTTTGTACTGTTGCATATATATATGCACTTGCTCTTGCTTGTCTAGCCTTATATATATATGTAATCCTGCATGTGAACTGGCCTTGTGGCCTTGAACTTGTGCTCGGAATGTGTGGTGACTTTGTGATCCACCCTGAGCTTGCTTTGCTTTGCTACTGTAGGCTATAGTGGGGTAGCACATATGGGGTACAGTTTTCTAGGGTTTACATTTGTACCCAACTTTCCCTTAGTCAATTCATTCTCGTTTCTATTTTATCATGCAGTTCTTGCAGTAGTATTGTCGTGGCCGTGTGTCGCGATTCCTTCGTTGGTCGCGATTAGAGTAGAAGGCGATCTGTTCGCGTCGCACCCCCTTGTCTTGGTTGAAATCCATGTCGCGCTGCTCGTGCAGTAGAGTTGCGCAGAGATGTGCTTCGGATATTATCCCTTGTTGGCGAAGAAGCGCCTTGCAGGGATTCCAGTGAGGTCCTAGTCCTCGAAGCACGATGGTGACGAACATATCCTCGGAAATGGTGTTTCCGAGCTTTAGTAGTTGATCGCGAATACTTCGGCAGCGGTTGATGTAAGAATCCGCCTTTTCACCCGGTGCCATTTTGACCTCCATGAGTTGCTGGAGCAGACGACTAGACGACACGGAGTCTTTGGGCTGGTAGGTTTTATTGAGGTAGCTCCAGGCGGCCATGGCGGGGGCTTGATGAGTTTTGTAGGGGCGAATGCCGAGTTGCTCGGTTGGTGCCATGTTCCGAAGTAGAACGCTATACGCCATGAGGGACTCGTTGTAATACTGAGCCTTTGCGTCGTCGGTGTCGCTGTTAGGGCCAGCGTAGCTACCGTCAAAATAGCAGAAGATTTGCGCGTTCTGTAGAAGTAGCTCGAGCTCGAAACTCCAGGTGTAGAAATCTCGTCCGCTAAAGACGGTGCTGGTTCGAATCTTGGAGATAGTCAGAAACTTGTTCTGAGCTGCGAGCACAGCTTCGTCACTTGGACGTGGAACTGTTGGGGCAGAGGAGTTTGACCCGAGATCGAAGTTGGCTGGGCTCGGTTCCTTGATTGGAGCAGCCGGTTAATCGGGTTGCGGAGCGGTTTCAGGGTTGTCATTCTTCAGTTGTTGAATTCCTGTTTCCAGCGTGGATATCCGCTGGATGAGTTGCTCCAGAAGCGCATTGCTGACGGTGGTAGTTCCCGCGGAGTTCGCGGTAGGGTTGGCGGGGGCTTCGGCAGTGTTGGCCGTTTGTCCGCCAGATCCTCCGGCCATGTTTCGGCGGGAGCGCGTAACGGACGCCACCTTGAATTTGAATTTGAATCAAAAGGTGGTGGTGCGAAGAATCCTGAGTTGCTCTCATACCATGATACAATCTGAACCGTCTTATAGGATCGTCTCAGGTTGATCGCACGTAGTGTAGCAGCGGAAGATTGCTTGGTAATGTCGAGTACGGACTCTGTCAGTAGAAGGAGATTTAGATATCGACAGAAGTAAATAACACAATGCGGTACAATGGTTTATATAGGAATACAGTGGAATACGAAAGGTCCTAGCTAGCCATGTACTCTGAGGGGGTACATTCCCCTTAGGGCTAATCTAGATGCACGATTGAAACCGTGCGACTCGGTAACCGTACGCGGTCCGGTAACCGTTTGAAGTTTTCCCGCGCTTTGCACTTTGAATTCTTCCTGCTTGTAACTGTCTTCGATAACTGTCTTGTCGCTCGGTCTTCGTCCTCGCTGCAGTCATCTTCGCGTTAAGGTTTCGCTACTCAGGAATGTTTATTCAACAATTCCATATCGTAACACCGTGGTGCTGACGGGGTGGACGGCGCTGCTGGCAGTGCTGGCGCTCTCCTTGCTGCTCATTGGTGCCGGCATCTATGCTCACCACCGCTTCTTCAGCCCCACGCGCGACTACACTCTAGTTGAGGCAGAGTGGGCACAAGCCCAAGAGCAGTGCAGAAACGCTGATGATCACCAGCCGCAAGGGCCTTGGTGAAGACATCAGCAGTGTTGGCCCGAGAGGCCACGAAAGCAAGGCGCAGCTGACCACGCTGCTGCAGCTCACGCGCAAGGAAATAGCGCAGAGCAATGTGCTTCGTTCTGTGCTCCAGTCTCTGTTCGCGACACAAGGCAAGCATTGCCTTGTTGTCGACGTACAGAACTGGAGGAGAACGAGGCCGCTCCCCCAAGTCGGTCAGCAGGTAGGTCAGCCAACGGAGCTCCTGTGCAGCCATGGCCCCAGCGTAGATCTCGGCCTCACAGCTGGAACCAAGCACAGAAGAAGAACGAGTGGACCTCCACGAGACAGAACCAGCGCCAAGACTGAAGGTGTAGCCCTGTGACGAACGCTGAGTCGCCTGGTCGTCAGCCCAAGAAGCGTCAGAGTGTCCTGTGAGGACCACAGGACCCCGTCCTCCAAGCACGAGCCCCATGCCCGATGTGCTGCACAAGTAACGCAGTACCCTCTTCGCAGCATCAAAGTGCACCTTTCGGTGCCTGCCGGGTGCCACGTAGCGAGCCAGAAGGCTGAGAGGATATGCGAGGTCAGGTCGTGTGCACGTCATCAGGTACATGAGGCAGCCCACAAGCTCTGGGTACGGACCACTCGGCTCTACGGACTCGTCCGAAGGTGGAGCTGAGAGCGAGTGGCCGGTAGCCAGAGGTGTGGGCTGTGGCGAGGAGTACGTGAAGCGGAAGCGCTGAAGGACCTGGTGCACCATGTGTGAATGAGTCAGGGTGATGGTGCGCCGTGCTCTGTCCCGGGTGATCTGCAAGCCAAGATAGCTCCGCAGCTCACCCAGGTCAGTGCAGGTGTGTCTCTCCTGCAGCTCCGCCTTCACTAGGGCCAGTGCCTCAGTGTCAGCAGTAGCAAAAACCAAGTCGTCGACGTACACGAGGATGTAGAACGGCGGCAGAGTAGTGTCGGTGCGTAGAAACAGCGACGGGTCAGCAGTCGAAGGAGCAAACCCGAGAGCCGCAAGTGTCGTCCTCAGTGTGTCGTGCCACTCACGGGGCGCCTGACGCAGGCCGTACACTGGTCGCCGTAGGCTCCACTGGGTACCCGCAGGAAACGACCCAGTGAAGCCCTGTGGACGGCGCAACCAGATGGCCTCGTGAAGGCTACCCTGCAAGAAAGCTGTCGAGAAGTCGAGGGAGTGCAGCTCGTAGTCACGCTGAGCTGCAACGTGTAGCAACACCCGAAGAGTGGTCATCTTCGGGGTGGGGGAGAAGGTCTGAAAGAAGTCGACCCCCTCACGCTGACTGAAGCCTCGAGCAACGTAACGTGCCTTGAAGGCAGGCGGAGAACCCGGCGGCCGCTTCACCCTGAAAATCCACATGCCACTGACGATGTTCGCCCCAGGTGGGGGAACCTCGTCGACGTAGGTGCCTGTGGACTTCCAGGAAGCCATCTCTGCGTCCATGGCTGTCTGCCACTGAGAGGAGTACTCACCCGAAATCGCCTCCCTGTAGGAGCGCGGGGTGGGGATGTCAAGTGCATCCGGGTCTCCTTCAGGGGCAAGCAGCATGGTCGCGTGATGGGGTGAAGCGGCAGCAAGGCACTCCAACTCCTCCTGTCTGTCCTCAAGAACGTCACAGCCAAGGGCAGTGCAGCCAAGAGCAGTCTCACCCCCGACGGACGGAGGACAGGCAGGGACAGGGTCAGAGACAAGACTCGTAAGGTAGTCTAGGCGGTACACAGCAGCAAAGTCAACGAGCTCAGCTACTAGGGCAGACGCAGCAGGAGACGAGAACGTAGGGTCCGTCACAACCGTAGCAAGAAGGCGAGTAACAGTCGGACTGGACGCACGAGTAAGGTCAGACGGAGGGTCAGCAACGTCAGGCAAAGAAGACGCAGGAGGTAACGGTAGGACAACACGCTGAGGAACAGAGGAAGGACGGAGTCTCATATCGTGAGTGCCGGGGACAGCCGGAGCACGCTGACGACGAACACGAGGAACACGAGCACGGACAGCAGCTCTAGGCTCAGGCTCAAGGTCAAAGCTAGACTCAGGCTCTCGACGCTCAGGGGTGGAAGCACGAGTCTCAGGCTCTCGACGCTCAGTCAGGGACTCTGACACCGCAGTGTAAGGAGCAGGAGCAGGCAGTGGGGAGTGTGGTAGCAGCGGCGGCTGTGACTGGTCCGCCGGTGGACACAGCAACGGAGGAGTAGTACCTGCCACAGGGAAGCCAGTAGCACCTGGCTGAAGACTGAGAAGGTGGCGAAGAGCACCAGTAGCTCCACCAGGACCTCCAGCACCTCCAGCACCTCCAGCCCCAGCAGCTTCGGCGCCTCCAGCACCAGCAGCTCTAGCAGCTCCACGACCTCCAGCACCAGCAGTACCTCCAGTACCTCCAGCACCAACAGCTCCACGACCTCCAGCACCAGCAGCACCTCCAGTACCTCCAGCACCAGCAGCTCCACCAGGACCAGCAGCACCTGCAGCTCCCCGACCTCCAGCACCAGCAGCACCTCCAGTACCTCCAGCACCTCCAGGACCTCCAGCACCAGCAGCACCTCCAGGACCTCCAGCACCAGCAGTACCTCCAGTACCTCCAGCACCAGTAGCTCTAGGTCCTCCGGTAGGAGCTCCGACGACACCAACACCAGAAGGACTCGCAGCACCCCCAGAGTCAGCACTCGAACTCGAAGCACCCCCAGAGGCAGCACCCTCGGTCTCAGCACTCGCAGGCTCAGTACCCTCAGTCGCAGCACCCTCAGGCCCAGTACCCTCAGTCCCAGCACCCCCAGGCTCAGTACCCTCAGTCCCAGCACCCCCAGGCTCAGTACCCTCAGTCCCAGCACCCCCAGGCTCAGTACCCTCAGTCCCAGCACCCCCAGGCCCAGTACCCTCAGTCTCTGCTCCAGTGTCCACAGCAGCAGGCTGCAGAGGCGGCGAAGACGGCCGTGGCGGGAAACCCGGGGGGGTCTCCAAGCGAGGAGTGCGGCGAGTGGTCGCCGTGTCGTCGGCGACGGCGTCACCCCCCTCAGATGATTCAGAGGAGTCAGAAGAGATCTCAACTGGCTCATCCAAGGGGGGTGGGTCTACCTGGGACACACCTGAGGGAGCAGGACCCTGTGGGGGAAGGGGGTCTACCGGGGGGGGGACTGGTACCAGGAAGAGAGGTGCGAGAGGGACCGGGTGGGACGCGTGCGGGTGAAGTCGGTAGTAACAGACCGACTCGTCAAAGGTGACATCCTGAGAGGTCAGAACACGACGCGAGGCAGGGTGGTAGAACTGCCAGGGTGGAGCGTCGGTGGGGAAGCCCAGGAAGACACAGCGGAGAGTGCGAGGGGAGAGCTTGCTCGCTTTGGTATCGCGAACAAGGGAGAGCGCGCCCCAGACCCGAAACGACGACGCATCACCAGGCTGTCCCGTCCAACGGAGTGTGGGCGAGGTCTCTGGAGCAGAGACACGGGGCCAGAGGTTGAGCTGATGCGCGGCGTATCGGACCGCAAACGGCCACAGGAAATGGGGAGCAGCCGCATGGATCATGGAGGTACGAGCAACCTCCATGATCAGGCCAATGCGACGCTCAGCGATCTCATTTTGTTGCGGAGAGGCCGGAAGCGTGAACGACTGGCGGATGCCCTCATCCTGGCAGAACGTCTCAAGGACGCCAGAGGAGAACTCACCACCCCTGTCAGAGTGCAGACGCAGGACTGGGAAGTCCTGCTGAAAGCGCTCGTGCAGCTGGAGACGAGTAGCACGGATCCAGCGGATCAAGACACCACTGACATCCGCCTTGCGCCGCAAGGGGAAGACTGTGGTGTAGCGTGTGTAGTCGTCAACCACCAGCAGGAAGTAGCGCTCCTGGTCCGTTCCACCGACGGGGGCCGGGCCCCACACGTCCATGTGGAGAGTCTGCAGAGGAGCAGTGGTCAGAGGAAACTCGGAGGAGTGAGGAGCGGCGCGCTGCCGCCCCTCGACGCAAGGAAGGCACGGCGGCGCAAGTGAGCGCGGGAGGGGGGGCAGGGTCTCAGGGAGGCCAGTGACCAGGAGTCGGGAGTGCATGTGGCGCAGACGCTGCAGGGAGGGGTGACCAAGACGGTGGTGCCAGCGCTGAGTCTCGTGCGTGAGTACTCGGCACGAGCAAGACGCAGCTAACTGCCCTGACGCAGACGCTCGACTCGACGTAGCTACCTGACCTGACTCAGCCACCTGTGCAGACGCAGTGGTCAGTGTGTACAGACTAGACCCAGGCTGTCGAGTGAACGTAGCCAGGTGACGGCCAGTCCGGGAGCACGTACAGATCGCCACACGCTGCCCTCCAGGAATAAAGGTATCAACCCATACATCCTGAATGGCAGCGTTGCTCACCAAGTTCGTCGAGAACGTGGGGAGGTGGAGACCTGACAAAGAGCCGGAGGGGACTGCTGGACAAGGGAGGACCGTGGAGGCTCTCGCAACCACTGGGCCCCCAGAGGGGTCAGCCAGTGAGACTGGGACAGGTGCTGTGAGTGGTGTGACTGTGGTGCAATCACGGAAGAAGCAACGTGACGCGCCGGAGTCAAGCGTGAACGTGTGCAAGACCTCAGCTGAGGCAGGACCTGTGGTAGTAGACGCACTAGCAACTAGAGCGTCGGTAGACTCACGGGCACCTAGAGCTGCAGCAGACTCACTAGCACCTGGAGTGGCAGCAGACTCACTAACACCTGGAGTGGCAGCAGACTGACTAACACCTGGAGTGGCAGCAGACTCACTAACACCAAGAGCAGCGGTCTTAACATAACGATAACCTCCACCACCAGGACGACCTCGCTGAATAACCCACTCACAAAGCTGCTGAGGGGTGGGGTCGTCCGGGAGAAGCAGTGCCCGCTGCTGTCCACCCCTGGCCGCAGCGACTGCCGCGGAAGTGGCCATGACAGACAGTGACTGTCAGGAGTAGGTCCAGCACCTCCAGCTCCTACAGCGCCAGCAGCACCTCCTACACTCCCAGCAGCACCTCCTCCACTCCCAGTAGCACAAGTAGCAGCAGCAGCAGTAGTAACAGCAGCAGGGCGGTTCGGTGGGGGTGGGAGGCCGCACCTCCACCACTCCCAGCAGTACTCCCTCCAGTAGCAGCAGTAGCAGGGCGGCTCGGGCAGCAGCAGCAGACCGAGCAGCAGCAGCAGCAGCAGTAGCACTAGCTGTAGCAAGTGCAGTAGTAGGAGCTGCAGCAGTAGCACTAGCTGTAGCAAGTGAAGTAGTAGGAGCTGCAGCAGTAGTACTAGCTGTACCAAGTGAAGTAGTAGGAGCTGCAGCAGTAGCTTCAGTCAGGAGCAGCTGCAGTAAGTGCTGGAGTAGGAGCTGCAGCAGTAGCACTAGCTGTAGCAGAAGTAGCTTCAGTCAGTACCAGCTGTACCAAGTACAGTAGTAGGAGCTGCAGCAGTAGCACTAGCTGTAGCAGCCGTAGCTTCAGTCAGTAGCAGCTGTAGCAAGTGCCGTAGTAGCAGCAGCAGCAGTAGCACTAGCTGTAGCAGCACTAGCTTCAGTAGCAGCAGCAGTGAGTTGCGCTAGCTGTAACAGGAGTAGCGTCAGTAGCAGCAGCAGTGAGTAGCGCTAGCTGTAGCAGCAGTAGCTTCAGTAGCAGCAGCAGTGAGTAGCACTAGCTGTAGCAGCACTAGCTTCAGTAGCAGCAGCAGTGAGTAGCACTAGCTGTAGCAGCACTAGCTTCAGTAGCAGCAGCAGTGAGTAGCACTAGCTGTAGCAGCAGTAGCGTCAGTAGCAGCAGCAGTGACAGCTCGGGCTGGGCAGCGCGTAGTAGCAGTAGGCGCGCGTGGGCTGTGGGCGTGCAAACCAGGGGCGCGCAACAGGTGCGTGCGGGGCGGCACTACGAGGAGCGCGCATCAGGTGCGTGCTAGGGGCTGGCGGGCAGCGTGAGTGGCGCGCGCAGCAGCAGGAACGAGGGGGGGACCGGGCGTAGGGGCTGACGGGCCGCGCGAGAGGCGCACGGGGCAGCTAGGGCTCGGTCAGGGGGGTCGCACGTGACTAGGAACAGAAAATCGCGTCTAGGCAGAAAAGGGAACCGTCTCGCCTAGGGCACGTTTTCGCATTTCGCGTTTCTCCTAGGGGCGCGACTCGGGCAGCAGGTCGAAATAGTAGTGGTGGGCCCTTTTAAAATTTCGGTCCTAAGGAGCATTGTGCTCTTAATACCATGTTAGAGTTACTAGCTAGATGAGTGGGTTCGATTAGGTAAGGGGGGGGTACAAGGACTATCGAGAGAGATTGTTGTACCCTCTAAGGAAAGAACCCTACACAACCTAGAGTGAAATAAGCAGAACAATATGTTTTGACAGTTTATTCAACAATTCCATATCGTAACACCGTGGTGCTGACGGGGTGGACGGCGCTGCTGGCAGTGCTGGCGCTCTCCTTGCTGCTCATTGGTGCCGGCATCTATGCTCACCACCGCTTCTTCAGCCCCACGCGCGACTACACTCTAGTTGTGCAGGATGGAGGTGTCAAGGAGGGGGATGTGTGAGGGATGCTCTGCTTGTGTACCTGTGCGTTATTGAACCTGCCTCTAGTTCTGACTCAATGACAGTAATGCTTCAAAATGAGTTGAAGAAAGTCAATGCAAGAAGGAAATTCTCGTGGACAATACATACTAACTTTTTCCGTCAATGTGTCAAGATGGCTGAGTTGGTCCAAGGCACTGGGGCTAGTGGGGAGTGACACCAATCCAGTATACAAATGTTGATATAATCAAACCAGTATCACATAGAAATAGGCAGCAATCAGCACTGAACCACTGCCTGATACTACAAGGAATTCAGTGCAAGTCTGTACGTCTTTCAGGCACCACGCAGTGTCTGAGGGGCACAAGGCCAGCAAAGCAGTTTGGAAAAGCAAGCAAGGCACTGAGTGGCAAGGCGGCGAGGAATAAGGTCAGCCACTGGCTGTGACAGCTTGAGACACGGGAAAGTAAGAGGCAGAGAGGCAGAGCTCCCTGGCCCAGATGGATGATGGATGATGGTGGGAGCATGATTCATGCCACGGGAGGGTGGGGAGAAGTGTGGCGTGCAGCAGCGCAGGGCCCGTGGGGGTTGTGGGGGGCGGGTCACTCGTCGTAGGTGCGGCACTCATCGGTGTCGGGGTTCTCCTCGCAGTACTCAATGAGTGGGTCCTCGTAGTCAGCTGGTCCGTACACCACTGCCGTGCGCGACGGCGCATACACCTGGAACGAGTGCGGCCTCCCGTCATGCCACCCCTCCTGCACGCACAGCCATGGTCACAGCCACAGTCCGTCAGTCAACATGCACAGACACATGGATGAGCAGAGAGGGACGAGGTCAAGGGAGACGAAAGGAGGGACGAACAGAAGCGAGGGAATGAAGGGGTGGTTGGAGCGGGCGATGGGGCCAGCTGCAAGGGTAAAGAGGCGTGGACATGGAATTAAAACGCTTTGAAACTCCATGAGGAAGGGGCGGGCGGAAGCATGGGGGGAGTTGGAGAGAGCGAGGCAGGGGGCATACATTGGAGTAGTAGGCAGCGTTGTGGTCGATGCGGTTGTAGCCTCCAAAGCGCCCCTCATCCGAGTCCAGCACCACCTGGTGATGGAGGAGGGGTAGGAGAGCAGGCAGCGAGCGACGCACAGGTACATGCTCCAAAGTTTGAACCAGGCAGCATGGCAGCAGGAGAGAAGGAGGGGCAGACTCGTGCAGGCAGCAAGAAGGGTGGAGGCACGGGCAGGATGAGGGTCGGGTGGGGGCGCGGCAGCGCTGACTGACCTTGTATTTGCCGGGTTTGTTGCAGCCGATGCGGTAGTCGGTGTAGGAGTTGCTCCAGTGCAGGTTGAACACAAACACCAAGTCGCCGCGCTCAAACACGATCAGCTTGTCGCCCTCGTCCTTGCGCGACACGTACTGGTGCTCCGATGATATGAACTGGTGGCACGGGGGGGGGGGGAGGTTAAGAGGGAAGGAGGGGCAGGGACCAGGTGAGATGGAACGCCAAAGATGGAGAGAGGTGACTCATCGAGTTGGCGTTGGTGTCACATTCCCCCTAGGTGAACGTCTAACTACCCTACCCACTGCACCTTGTACGTCTCCTTCCCTGCACCACCAAGCACCTCACCCCACCCCACCAAGAACCTCTTTCTCCCCTCTCTTCCCTGGTACGTCTCCCCCCTTTGCACCTTGTAGGTCTCTTCGAGGTGCTGCATGGCCTGGTCGAAGTCGTTGAGCACCTTGTAGCGCAGGAAGGGGGCGTCCGCCAGGTCAAAGCGGCGCCGGCACAGGTGGTAGCTGCCGCCGTTGCCGGGGATGAACTTGCCCGCCGGGGTCGTGAAGTCCCACCGCGGGAAGTCAATCCACTCTGCCGTGCCGGAACATGCCATGCCACACCGTGCCATGCCATGCCACATGGTGCCATGCCATGTGAAGTCGCATGCACACAAACAGGACGCATCGCAAAAGGAACGGGAAAAACCAGTGAGGGACGTATTACCCATGTCATTTGTTTCTTTCAATTGTCACATCACGTTCCAACAGGTGTTCCTCTGCATTTCCACCAACTTCATTCCTTGAGGAACGCATACCCCACCCCCCCCTTCCTACACCGTGTGCGCAGCGTACCGGGGTGGCCGAACTCGTTGCCCATGAAGTTGAGGTAGCCCTCGCCGCCCAGCGCCATGGTGAGCAGGCGAACCATCTTGTGCAGCGCAATGCCGCGGTCCACACGCGGAGTGGAGGGCCCATCGAGGGCCATGAAGTCGTACATGTCCTTGTCCATCAGCCAGAAGGCGATGGTCTTGTCGCCCACCAGCGCCTGGTCGTGGCTCTCCGCGTACGCTATCGACTTCTCATTCCACCGCCGGTTGGTGAGCGTGTGCACTATGTCCCCCATCTGCCACTGCTCGTCCGTCTGCCTGCAGGGGCGCAAGGCAGCAGCAGCAGCAGCAGCATCAGCAGCAGGGCGCGCAGGAGCAGAGGGCACAAAGGCCGAGGCAGGGTGAGGCGGAGCATGCAACAAAGGCCATGCGAGACGCACCATGTGTGTGAGGTGTGGGGGGCGGGGTGAGGGGCGAAGGGGAGCAAGGTTTCAGCAGTGAGGCCAGCAACTCACTCGGAGAGCAGCTCGATCCACTTGTCAGCGATGGCCATCTGCAGGCGGTAGTCAAAGCCCACGCCGCCCCACGCCACGGGCTGGCAGAGAGTGGGCATGCCGCTGACGTCCTCCGCGATGGTGACGCAGTCGGGGTAGAGCCCGTGCATCATGTCGTTGGCCGTCATCAGGTATGCCATGGCCTCCACGTCCGTCGCAAGCCCAAAGTACTCCTCGTAGTTGCCCGTGAACGCCATCTGTGGGGGGGAAAGGGGGGTGGAAGCAGGGAGTCGACTTTTGAGTCGACTCAAAAGCGTCCGTGGCAAACCCAAAGTACTCCTCGTAATTTCCCGTGAATGCCATCTGTGAGTGGGAAAAAAGGGGGGTGAAAGCCGGGAGTTGAGTAAATGATAAGGGAAGTGGGTGCGAGGGAACATAGCCAGAAGAGGTGCAGAGGGAGAGGGAGAGAGAGATGATATGTCCATGGGGCATGGTGCGTGGTGCGTGGTGTGTGGTGTGTGTGGTGCACGTTTCATGCGGCATGGTGCATGGTGTATGATGCATGGTGCACAGTGCATGGTGTATGATGCGTGGTGCACAGTGCATGGTGTATAATGCATGGTGCACAGTGCATGGTGTATGATGCATGGTGCACAGTGCATGGTGTATGATGCATGGTGCATGGTGCACGGAGCAGGAGCACGCACCTGCAGCCCATGGTGCGTGTACATCATGGAGGTGATGCCATCGAAGCGGAAGCCGTCGAACTTGTACTCCTCGAGCCACCAGCGCAGGTTGGAGAGGAGGAAGCGCACGACCTCCCAGTGGCCGTAGTTGAAGAGGCGCGAGTCCCACATCCAGTGGTACCCGCGCTCGCCCGAGTGGAAGTACTGCCCGTCCGTGCCGTCAAACATGTTCAGCCCGTCCAACACGTTGTTCGACGCGTGGCTGTTGTGCGCCCGTGGTGGTTGTGGCGGCGGTGGTGGTGGAGGGGGAAGAAGGGAAGTGAGAGGGAGGAGAAAGTGCGAGTTCATGCCAGCAACACATCCGTTCGTTCAAGTCCGTTCAGTCTGGCTGCTTCACGTGTGGTTGAGGAGGAAGGGGGGCGGAGCGGGGAGAGGGCGAGAGAGTGCGGGCAGTGGCAGTGCCCCAACAAGGTGGGCGTGGCGGTGCACCGGCAAGCCGGATATGGTGATGCGCGTGCGCACAGGCATGACTGTACGTGCACACGCGCACACCCACCTCCCCGCTCCCTCTTGCATGTCAACCGTCCCGTAACCTCCTGCCTGTGCACACGGCGCACACCACCATGCCCCGCCCACCTGTATCAGCAGTGCGTCATCCCAGTCAGCCTGCCTGTGCGCGCAGCAAACCATCTATTCCCCAGGCCACCTGTGCGGCGCGGCCCACCCACCTGTGCACGCAGTCCATGAGCACGACGATGCCCATGCCGTGCGCGGCGTCAATGAGGCTCTTGAGCTCGTCGGGCGTGCCGCACCGGCTGCTCACCGCAAAGAAGTTGGTCACGTGGTACCTGCGGGGGGGGGGGGAAGGGGGAAAACGGGGAGGGGGCACAATGCGGGCGGGCGCCGCATAGAGACGGATGATGTGAGGGAGGGGTTTGCGAGGGCGTGGTGACAGGCTGAGAGCGTGCACACACGACGATGCCATGCAACACGGCAGGTAGGCACGCGTGGGGGAGAGACGCCATGCACGCACGAAAGGGCAAGGAAGAAGCGGAGCGGCGGAGCGGCGGGCTCGCGTGTTGATGCAAGCACGCAACGAGGTGAAAACGGGCGCGAGGGACGGGGGGAGCGGGAGCGGGGCAACCGACGAACGAGCCGTAAAATGAGTGGAAGCGAAGCAGAAAGGGGGGAATGGGGTAGCGGGCGACTTACCCGAAGGAGCCGTAGTAGGCGTGTTCCTGGATGGCCATGAGCTGGATGGCGTTGTACCCCAGATCGCGCACCCGCGGCAACACGTTGTCGCGGAACTCCGCGTACGTGCTCACTCGCGGCTCCTGTTAGTGCACGATGCAATAACGCGGATGAGTGAAACCAGAAGTGGCAGGATGGAGAGCTGGCATGGGTGCGCCGAGGAGGCATAGATGAACGGAGGGAGCTGGCGCGCAGTGCGGGGAGAGGCGGAAAAGGATGCACGAGAGTCAGAGGAGGAAGGCGGAACAGGAGGGGCAAAGAGGGGCTGCCGGGAGAGAGCGGGGAAAGGGGGAGGGAAGGGCGGACGTACAGTGCTGCTCATGCCCACGTGCGCCTCGTAGATGCGCAGCGCTCTGGGTCGCTTGGGGCGCGCATTCTTCCACACGTGGCGCTCCTGCGGGCGCGCGCAAAACGAGGACAATCACGGTGGGCAATGCAGGCACGGTGGGCAATGCAGGCACGGTGAAAAGGCAGCGAGAAATGGTGAGCGAGCAGCGCAGAGTGAGAGAAGCAGATGCATCAGTTAGGTGGCGGCCAATGACTAGACAAATTCGCATGGAGGATGGCGCGGGAGGCGTTGAGAGTCGGGGCTGACCTCCGGAGGCGGGTCGTAGTAGATGCCGTTGTAGGGGATCTCGCCGGGCGCCTGCACCGCGAACTTGATCCACGCCGGAATCGCGTCCTTCCACCCCGACGGCGTGTCCATGTGAATCTGAATGCCACGTCATGCAAAAAATAATCCACGTGTCATCGCTGCAGGATAACGCTAGCCAGGGGAGACCTCATACTGGCAGGCAATACTGAGTGCATGCTAGTAAGGCCGTTAATTACCCGCACGGCGCATCTGCATCGCCATGCCGAGTACAAGGCACTGGATGCTGAGCTTTCGTTGTTTCCGCCAGCTGCTATACGTGAGTTGATGCCAACATTCGCTACAAGAAAAGTTTCTGGCTCACGTGACGCGCTGTGTGTCGCGCTATTAACCACATGTGATGCAGCCATTCATACAGTAACACTCAGGTACTTAGGAGCTCGAGAAGGGCACAAACTGACCTTGACGCGGGAGCCGTGGGGAATGGCGGGGGTGCCATCGGGGTTGTCGGGCAGGAAGAGCTCCCACACGCCGAACTCGTCCTGCCACACGCAAACGCGCACCAACAGCACGCAACATAGACACTCGAAAACCGTTACTGATTCTGTCAAATCGCAGCAAGCAAGCGTTGAGGGCAGCAGAGTGAGCAGGGGGGGCGGACCTTCTTCATGATGTCGGCGTTGGGGTTCCAGTTGTTGAAGTCGCCGATCAGCGACGCCGACTGCACCACACACCCACAGCCACGCACATCGCTGTCAGATTGAATGCGTACAAGGAAACAACGTCAACCAGGATGCGGAAAAGCTTGCAGTCAACTTACATAAGCGCCGGGAGCCCACTCGCGGTACACGATGCCGTTGTGCCTGCGCAGATTAAACGAGACGCGTTCACAATGCCAAACGACTTCATATTATAGCGGTCAGTTCGCGGCAAAACAACGGCGACGCGAGAGCGAGCGGCTTACACTCGGTTGAAGCCGAACTTCTCGTAACCGCGGGAGAACTTCTCCAGCCCGCCCTCGTGCTGGTCGATCTCCCACCGCAGCTTCTTGTACTGCCCGAAGCTGTGCAGGGACGAAAAGGTGGCGTTGCGGGTGGAATGTAAACGTGCGCGAAAGGAACATGGCCTACGTGCGCGATTCACAACCCAATATTATGAAAAATAAAAGAAAAGGCAACGCCTTGGTTCGCCCGGTACTATCCGTGGCTACGGTTACTGGTATTCCATCACAAAGTGCCTATCGGTACTAAATGGCGTACACGCGATGCCTACCGGTACTATCGAGGTACAAGCGGTGTGCGTACCGGTACTGTCGAGGTACAAGCGGTGCGCGTACCGGTACTCGAGGTGGACGCGGTGTGCGTTGAGGTACTCGTCAGTCTCAAAGATCTTCTTGCCCTCGCCCGGCGGCGGCACCACTTTGGGCCCCTCCTGCGTGAAGATCATCTGCTCGCGCAGCTTCGCGTTCTCCTGCCGCAGAGCCTGCGCCACGCCAACACAAAACACATGCGCTGTCAGTGTGTCTGCTGGAAACAAATTATCCGCTTGCGGGATTTGAGGTGAACCAATGGGTGTCCAAAGGTGTGGGTCTGACGGCTAAGACGGTATGTGCGGACCTTAATCTGCGCTTCAATGACTTCCGCCTCCGCCTCCAAGTCCCCCACTACCAGCTCCGAGCCCCCGTCCTTCGCGGCCTGAGCGGCCACGCGGAGCCGGCGGCTGCTGTCATCAGTCCACGTCAGCTTCGCCTGACGATGCCGTGAGGCCCGTTGCCTGAGCTGCAATCGCGCGGGAATCTGACAGATTCTGGCATTGCCTGCAAGGTTGATAGGCGGATCTGAGTGAGTTCGAGAGAAATCAAATATGCTGTTTTCGAGTTTGGAGGCCTGCAAATCATGAAAAAAAAAGAAGCGAATTTCTGTTCGAAAAACACACCTCCAAGGAAGGGGCTTCGGCTGGAGGTAATTTTATGGCCTGATAAAAGCCGAGACGCCGACGGCGCAGAGACGGTGGTCGTCGCCATAGCTACACAGCTAAAGCGCTGCTAGAGATTCAGAGTGAATTCCACCTGGTGCTGCCTTGAGTACATTCCCAGCCGAATCGAAGGGCAGTGGGGGAAGGGTGAGGGGGGGAAGTAAGGGCGGTGGTAGGCGGAGCCGGGCAAGGGAAGTGGAGGCCAAGAAGTGTAGGTTGGGCGGAGCGGAGGTTGGGTTTGGCTGGGGGGCTGGTGCGCATTGCCCCGCAGCACTGCTGCGCTTCCAGATTAGTAGAGCAGGTCCGCGAACATCCGACCCCACCCAACTCCATGTGGCTCCAAGACCACAAAGGGCTTGCCACGTCGGCACGGGCCAAGCATCAAACGACCTCCCGTTTCAATCTTGAAGGGGCTGTGACTTGGTATCGAGCCAAAACACCTGCGGGAGCAAAGCAGGGATTCCCTGCTTTGGTTGCTTGTTCCTGAACTGCTCCAGTTGACAGGATGTGAGGCTGGACTCATTTATCCCACCCCCACCACCACCAGACCATTTGAGGGTAGAATGATTGAAGCACCACTCATCCTCGAATTCCTTCGTTTCCATCTGCCCGAAATAACAGATCCACAAAAGAGTCCCGCTTGCCTTCGAAATCTTCAGAACGACGTAAAAAGCAAGAGGAATAACGAGTTGTACCAATGCGATTGCGACATCAAGGCAGGAAGACATGCCAGGCTGGCCGTAGTAACTTCAGGCTCGAAACTAGCTCGTGTAGTGAGTGTTTCGTTACGGGTCTTCCGATATACATGAAGAATGGTTGGCCATCATTGTAACGTTATGTATATACTTTTGATTTCTCCAATTGCAGGTCTTTGTGATAGCAGAAGCCTGTGATAAGCCACCTGCTTGGGTCGAGAAATGGCGTACAACCAGGCCAATCAGCAAGGACCAACAAGCCTCCACCGACTCTGCACGCACGTGACTCTTCACTTCACCGTCTCACGTAACACCCACCTCCTTGTGTTACGGATCGCGCGGCTCCCTGCACTGTACTGTACCGCATTGCCCGGCGCTGAGAGCAGTTGTTGACGTTCATCCCCAACCCAACCCCCACCAGCAACCTTCTGGCAGACAATCAATCCCACAGAAACTGCCGACGAACACTTCCCCCCAACCCAACCATTTGCAATTGAGCTCCTAGCTTTTTGACAACTGCCTTCACAAACACCATTTTAGGGTTTTCTTGCCAGGTCCTTGCAGCAGTTGTCAAGCAGAAGCCGCTAATGTTGTAATTGGAGCTATTCTCTGCAGTTCTTTCTAGTGCCTGTTCGCCGTACTCATAGTTACGTCTCATCCGCTTCGTAGTAAGACGGAACTGTCGATTCGTCGTAGCTTGGAAACATTGATTATCGTTGGCAGTGTTTCAACTCCATGGCCGTTTCACTAGTGGGAATGATTGTACAAAGTCTTCTATTTATACGTAGTGGGTAGTTTAGAGTTTATATTTGGAGCATTTATTCGTTCAGAAGTCATGGACCGGTCAGTGTTGGATCGTCCCGCGATAGATCGTCGGATGATGCTGCTCAGCCGCAGCCGGCGGGAGCACGACGGAGATTCCGATTCTGAGGAAGCGTATTCAGTTGGAAGAGATGACGTGGATCGTTCTGATTCGCTCAGCCGGGCCTTCGCTCAGGTCAGACACCAGCAGGCGGCTAGCGTCCCAGTAGACGACATATTTGACCTGCTTCGCGACCATGCGACAAAGCATATCAAAAGCGTGCGGTCCTGTGAAGTCCTGACACAATGGAATGACTGGGTTTCGTTGCTCTCTCGAAAGGGATATTTGGCCCGGTGTGCGTTTCTGGGTATGCTCGTATGTGGGCTCGAACGTTCGTGTCTGGTTCATGCGTTCATTTTCCCCAATGCTGCCAGCAAGCGACCGTGGGGGACTACCGGGGAAGAGGAGGGGACTCGCGGCAAGTGCGGGAAGAAGAGGAGGAGGAGGAGGACGAGGAGGAGTACACTGTGGAAGTGTGGGACGCGCTTGACTCGCTAGAGCAGGTAAGGGGGTGGGTGAAGGGAGGAGCATGGCCATGCGAGGAGCAGGGGGGCGAGGTTGTGCGTGGAGATGTGGGAGTGGAACACCTCAGTGTGTCTCAAGCACCCCCGCTCAAGCCGCAGATGTGTGTGCTTGCTCACCCCGGCTCGTTGCCTCACCCTCGTCCTCTCTTCCGCCTGCGCACTCTTATCACTGTCCGCCATTCTCTTCTCCCCCTCCCCACCCCCTCCCGTGCTTCCCCACGGTCCTCGTCCCCACGGTGTCCCCATGCGCGCGTGCGGCAGTTAAAGCCCATCATCGCGTCGGGCCCGCGGTGGAAGCTCGAGGAGTTTCTACGAGCCATCGACATCCTCCAGGTGCGCTCGCACGCTCGCATGCTGCTGCAGGCACGCTCGCATGCTGCTGCAGACACAGGCACGCTCGCATGCTGCTACAGCTACGCTCGCATGGAATGGTATAGTGCTCTATAATTCTCTCTGCTCTGCTATTCCCCCCTTTCCCCATCCCCTCCTCTGACGGCGCGCAGGAGATGGCGGAGTTCTTTGAGCGCAACGAGTGCGCGTCGTGCGTGCGCGAGTGCGAGAAGTACATGGCGGTCGCCATGGACCACCTCGTCGACGAGTTCCGCGACGCGCTCGTCAAAATCAGGTGCGCGCGCACACACGCACCCATGTATCCTTGCATGCACCTACTGAGATCGCATTGGACAAGGGGATTGCAATGGGGAGGGACGGGGGCGCACATGAACGAATGAGGTGGGGATGGAGTGGAGCAAGCGTGCAAGCGTGTGCAACGTGTGTGAGCTGGTGAGAAACGCCTCCACGCTGTTATCCCACGCTCTTCCCAACCTTCTCGTCCGCACCTCTCAATCCTTCCATGCCTGAACACCTCCCCGCTTCTCTGAACCTCCGCTGCCACCCCTTTCCTCCTTTCCCCCCCTTTTTCCTCCCCTTCCCCTCCTTCTCCCCTCCCTCCACCCCCACTTCTCTCCCTCCCCATCCCTGCCCACGGCCGTGTGGCTCGGCGCGCAGCAAGCCGTTGCCAGCAGCCATGCTGCGCGAGGTGGCCATGTCAGCGCACGCGGGCCGCCTCGTGGACCAGCACCAGGGCGGCGCCGCTGCTGCCGCCGCCGCCGTGCTGGCGGGCGCGGCGGGCCCGGGCGTGCCGCGCACGTCCACGGGGTCGTCGTCTGCGTCGTCCCACCTGCCCACCTCTCGCTCGCGCACCGCCAACACCACCTCCTCGCCCGACTCGTCGGGGTCGTCGTCCCCCGTGGGGGGGGGGTCCGCCATGGCGCACGCGGTGTCAGCAGCGACACACCTGGCGCTGCAGGACTGGCTGTCAGCCAGCGCCGTGCCCTTCCTGCACCGCATGGCCGTCAAGCTCGCGCAGGGGGGCGAGTCGCAGCGCTGCATGCAGCAATACGTGTGAGCACTGGCAAGAATGATTTCCGTCGCCTGTCACTTTTGCTTCCTATCAATCCTCCTCTTCTCCTCCTTCCTATTATCCCCCCACTGTTCTTCCTTGGCCACTTTTCCTATTATCCCAACTCTTACCCCTCCCCCTTTTTCTCATTCCCACGGGCAGCAAGGTGCGGGCGGAGGCCATTCAGCGGAGTGTAGACGCGCTGGACATCAAGAGAGTGCTGACGACATCACTGGAGGAGATGACGTGGCAGCAGCTGGAGGCGCTGATGAAGGGATGGGTCACGGACATGCGAGCCATGGTGGGCAGGGCGTGGGGCTTGGGGCTGGCGTGGACGTGGGCTTGGGGTTTGGTTCGGATGTGGGGTTGGGGAGGTTGGGGGTGGTGTGATCCATGAATTGGGAGAGAAAATATTCAGTTGACCCACCAGCGCTCTCGTGCTTGCCATGTGCGCTGCATGGTGCTCATGCCGTTTCCCCCCTCTCACTCGCCTCTACTTCTCCTCTCTGCCATGTCTGCCACTGACCACTGCAGGTGTTGGTGCTGCTGGGCAGTGAGCGCGTGCTGTGTGACGAGATATTCGACTCACTCGAACCCGACAGAGAGCTCTGCTACCTCTCGCTCATTCAGGTGACCCCTGCTTCCTCCCACCTCAATCTCTTCGCATGTCTGTTCCAGATGTCTCCCCACCATCGTGTTTGCCTAAAATCTCCCTTGTTCACCCTTAACAATCCCTATCCCTCCTCCCCCGTTCCTCCTCTCCCCACTCCTGAGCGCAGGCGAGTGGGTTGGCGGCGACGGTGGAGGCGGTGGTGAGCAACGGGCGGGTGGTGGCGTCGGGGCGCAACACACCGGAGCGCCTCTTTGCGCTGCTCGACATGTTCACCACCGGCCGCGAGCTGCGCGCCCAGGTGGGGGGGAAGAGTAGGTGGGGAGGAGAGGGGGGTGTGAGCGAGGAAGGCCACAGGTGGAGGGCGGAAGGTCGCAGGTGGGGTGAGGGGGCTGGAGATGCGCGCCCGTGTCTTGTCTCCCTGTGCTGCCTGTCAACTTCCTGAAAGCCTTTCAAACCCTTCCCTAACTCCCTCCTGCCCTTCCCACCCTGGCCGTGCGGTGCATGGGGATCAGATAGAGGCGGTGGTGTCGGTGCCGGGGTTTGGCAGTGTGCTGCGCGAGATGGAGCGGCTGCCGCGTGACCTGGCGGGGGCGGTGATGGACACCATCGGCGAGTTCAAACGCGTTCTTGAGGAGCCGCCCGCCCACCACCAGGCGCACAGCCAGGACAAGAAGAAAGGGTGAGTGGGAGGAGGGTCTGTTGATGGAAGGCGGGCTGGATGGGACAGGCATGGGGTGTGGCAGCTACAATAGCATGTGACACCACCTCCTGCACCCATCCTGTGTCTGCCCTCTGTCTTTGACTTCGCCTGCTCAATGTTTCTCCCCTCACTCTGCCTCTTCCATCCCCCCTGACCACCCGCTCGAGCACCATCTCACCCCTTCATCCCATCCCACCCCGTCCATGTGCCCTTGTGACCGCAGCATGCTGAAGCCGTTCCTGCGCAGTGCGAGTGCGAGCAGTGGGGCGGACACGGGGCCCGTGGAGGAGATGGAGGTCGCCACGGCCGCCACGCACCCGCTCACCTCCTACGTCGTCAACTACATGAACAACCTCCTCGATAAGTGCGTGCGGGGTCGCCTCCTGTCACCCTGCTCTCATTTCCGATGTCCATGTGTTAGGCTTACAGCACCAGGTTGTGGAATTGAGCGTGGCGCAGTTGAAGCTAGCAGCTTGATGTATGGAAATGGATGGATGGATGCAACGCATGGGTGCACTGACCCCACTGGAGTTGTTATGGATTTCCTGTGGTGGTGAGCAGGCAGAGCAAGCGCAACTACCCGGTGACGTTGGAGTATCTGTTGCTGGAGTACGGCCGCAGCATCACGTCCACCGGCACCGACGCCACAGCAGCGGCGCTCATAACGCGCAGCGGGCCGCAGTACAAGACGCCCTTCAGCGGCGCCGCGGTGGAGCGGCGGTCGGGCGCGGTGGGGCCGGCAGCGCTGGGGCAGCGTGCAGCGACGCTGGCGGGCGTGGTGTCGTCGGTGCTGGAGTCGCTGCTGCGCTGCCTGGAGAGCCGCGCCAAGGCCGCCTCCGACCCCACCCAGGGCGCCCTCTTCCTGCTCAACAACGCCCTCTACATCTCCAAAAACCTGTGAGCCGTCCACCCATCAACCCCGTCAGTGCAGTGCATGACACTCCTGCCACCCTGTGAGGTCTTCCCTGTGTAGAATTCCCACTTCCGTGTGTCCATGCCCGCATGTGTCCACACAACCATGCACCCATGCATTCATCCATATGCACCAATGCACCCTTAGGCCCATGCACCCATGCACTCACCCACGTGCACCCCCATGCACCCTCGCACTTATGTGTGTGTGTGTGTGTCATGGCCCATGCAGGTCGGACGGCAAGCTGTCAGCGGTGGCGGACCTACCGGACTGGAAGGACGGGCAGATGCTGGACAAGTACATGATCCACTTCAGGGACGCCGTGCTCGCCCGGGTGACTCCCGCCTGCCCTGCCCTGCCCTGCCTCGCCATGCCATGCCATGCCATGCCTTGGTGCATTTGATTGAATGACAGGAAGCTTGTGGCATGTGTGCATGAAGAGATGTATACATGAACATGTGTGCATGAAGAGATGTATACATGAACATGTGTGCATGAAGAGATGTATACATGAACATGTGTGCATGAAGAGATGTATACATGAACATGTGTGCATGAAGAGATGTATACATGAACATGTGTGCATGAAGAGATGTATACATGAACATGTGTGCATGAAGAGATGTATACATGAACATGTGTGCATGAAGAGATGTATACATGAACATGTGTGCATGAAGAGATGTATACATGAACATGTGTGCATGAAGAGATGTATACATGAACATGTGTGCATGAAGAGATGTATACATGAACATGTGTGCATGAAGAGATGTATACATGAACATGTGTGCATGAAGAGATGTATACATGAACATGTGTGCATGAAGAGATGTATACATGAACATGTGTGCATGAAGAGATGTATACATGAACATGTGTGCATGAAGAGATGTATACATGAACATGTGTGCATGAAGAGATGTATACATGAACATGTGTGCGCGGCTTCATGGAGTGTGCTCATGCGTGCTTTAGCAGTCCCCTTTTGGCTTGCATGATGGTGCCCTCTTGGTTTCATACCGCCTATTGCACTCGTCTGGATGCCATGCCACCTCTTTCTCTCATCCCCCCCACCTCCTCCATCTCTCTCAATTCACCTCACACCTTCCCTCGCCTGCGTGCTGGTGCCCACGGCCACAACAGATATCGCACGCTCTGGAGGAGACAGCAGTCACGGGGGGGCTGCTCAAGTCTGTCAATGAGCACACGGAGGTCAAGGCCAAGTGAGTGGTTGGGGGGGGGTGGGGGACGTCCGCTTGGAGGGGTGGTTGAGCACCAGTCAGGGGGGGCTTGGCCGTGCATCCTTTTTTACTCACCTTTGTGCTGTCCGTGCAGCTTTCTCACTCTCATCCGTGTCCCTCCTTCCCCTCGCTGCCATGTTTCACCCCGACATGCGCACATGTGTGTGCGTGCCCGCACGTGCGTGTGTGTGTGCGGCAGGTTGAAGAAGTTCAACGCGGCGTTTGAGGAGCTGGCGATAAAGCAGGCGGGGTGGAACATCCCCGATGAGGACCGCCGCAAGAAGACTCGCAGCAGCGTTGCCCGCCGCCTGCGAGAAATCTACTCCGCCTTCCTGCTGCCCTACCGGTGCGCTGCCTTGCCCATTCTCTTCTGCTGCCCACAGGTGCCCTGTCTTGCCCATTCTCTTCTGCTGCCCACAGGTGCCCTGCCTTGCCCATTCTCTTCTGCTGCCCACAGGTGCTGCAGTCCCTAGGCCTTCCTGCTGCCCTACAGGTGCCCTGCCTTGCCCATTCTCTCCTGCTGCCCACAGGTGCTGCAGTCCCTAGGCCTTCCTGCTGCCCTACAGGTGCCCTGCCTTGCCCATTCTCTTCTGCTGCCCACAGGTGCTGCAGTCCCTAGGCCTTCCTGCTGCCCTACAGGTGCCCTGCCTTGCCCATTCTCTTCTGCTGCCCACAGGTGCTGCAGTCCCTAGGCCTTCCTGCTGCCCTACAGGTGCCCTGCCTTGCCCATTCTCTTCTGCTGCCCACAGGTGCTGCAGTCCCTAGGCCTTCCTGCTGCCCTACAGGTGCCCTGCCTTGCCCATTCTCTTCTGCTGCCCACAGGTGCTGCAGTCCCTAGGCCTTCCTGCTGCCCTACAGGTGCCCTGCCTTGCCCATTCTCTTCTGCTGCCCACAGGTGCTGCAGTCCCTAGGCCTTCCTGCTGCCCTACAGGTGCCCTGCCTTGCCCATTCTCTTCTGCTGCCCACAGGTGCTGCAGTCCCTAGGCCTTCCTGCTGCCCTACAGGTGGCGCGTGAATGGGGAGTGGGCAGCAGCACACTTGACGTGCAATTATTGTGTCCTATTCCAGTCTGGCTGCACTCTCTGCTCCCTTATTTCTGCTCACATTCTTATCGTGTTTGCATGTGTGCCTTTTGCTCTCTGTGTGCATGTGTGCTGGCATGCATGGGGTGGCAGGGAGGAGCTGTGTGAGTTCAAGACGTACCGCTATTCACCGGACGCCATAGAGCGCGTCGTGCTCGACTACTTCTTCCTCGCCACTCCCTCCAGAGGCCTCCCCATCTCCTTCGGATAGCCACCCCTCCCCATCTCCTTCGGATAGCCACCCCTCCCCATCTCCTTCGGATAGCCACGCCTCCCCATCTCCTTCGGATAGCCACGCCTCCCCATCTCCTTCGGATAGCCACCCCTCCCCATCTCCTTCGGATAGCCACGCCTCCCCATCTCCTTCGGATAGCCACCCCTCCCCATTTCCTTCGGATAGCCACGCCTCCCCATTCCCTTTCCATCTCCTTTCGAGTCGTCTCGAAGCTTCCCATCCCCATCATCTCGGATAGCCATGCCAGCTCGCCCACTCCCTCGCCCTGCACAGCCACTCCTCTTTGCTACCCTCTCTCACTGGCACCTTGTCTCAGCAGCGCCTGCGCATCGCACGCGCCCTGTTGACTTGGGAGTGCCGTGGCATGCCATCCCCCCCACTGGAACGGGCAATAAGGCTTGCTGAAAGCGCCCAGTCTGCCTGGCCGTGTGCCCCCTCCCACAGCAGCAAGGAACAACACACCCACTCAGCGGCACAGTAGCAGTAGCAACAGCAGCAGTACCCAAAGCATTAGCACCAGTAGCAGTAGCAGGAGTAAATGAAGCAGCAGCAGCAGCAGCAGCAGTGTGCATGGCATGCTGGCTGCAGCACATGCACGGCAATGAGGCAGTGGAGGGGCAGCAGCATGGGTGATGTACCTTTAGTGAGCCATGGTAGAGGGGTAGGGTCACTTGCAGCCTTAGCACATGCATTCTTCATTTGGAAAGTGCAGCCCTTGGCACACAGCCCTGTTGATGTTGCACAAGATACTTGCTAGCGAAGATACCGTAGTCTGAATTGTTCTGTACAATAAGTAACACTGTCAGTTGCTAATTATAACTTTCGAGGAACAAAACGTGTAAGAAGCTAGTATGCCAATCATGGTACCAGTAGTATGCTCAGACCAGCTCCAGCACACGCACACCATCCTTGCCCATTTCTGAGGTTAATCTGTGCCCGTGAGATTCGCTACCGCCAACATCATGCTGCCAGCACCTGTGCGGCATGGAGCTGTGGTAACCAGTGGGGCAAGTGGCCACGCTCACTACCTCTCCCTCTTTGCCCTACCCTTGCCCCTTCTATGGCTCTTCTCCCCCCCTCCCCCTCTCTTGTCCCCCCGCCCCTCCCGCTTCTCCCCCTTGCCCTCCCTCCTGCCCCCCCCCACCAGCTCTGCTGCTTTCTCTGACAGCCGCCGCCGCCGCCTGCCCCGCCCTGATGCCCCCCGCCCCTCTGCAGCCGCCAAAAAAGGGGGTGGGGAAGGTTTGAGAGAGTGAAGGTGGGTGAGGGGGAGAGGGAAGAGCGCAAGGGGAGATGAGTGTATACAGGTTGAAGAAGCAAAACATCCAGTGGCATCGCTGAACCCAGTGACTGCTGGTAGGAAACACAGTGCGTGAGTGGTGTTGGTGATGGAAGTGGCGCTGGTGACTACATGCACTCACACCACTCGCAAAGAGCCGAAAGACCCTTTCCTCACCTGAGTCACTGTCAGCGCCAGCCCCGCCACTGCCCTGCCCCTCCCCCTCCTCCCCCTCCGAACCACTCTCCTCCCCATCACTCTCACCCTCCCTGTTCCGCGCCCTTGCCCCCTGCCCCTGCTCCTCCTCTGCATCCTCCGCTGCGCCGTTGGCAGCGGGGGCAGCGGCAGCGGTGGGCGGAGGGGGGGTGGGGAGGGGGTGGGTGGGGAGGAAGAGCAGGGCGTCAGAGGAGTCGTCGGAGTCGCTGTACGCCGCCACGCGCTCCACCCTCTCTATGTCCACCTCCTCCCACCCACCCCCCTCCTCCCCCGCGCCCGGCCGCACGGGAAGGCCGAGCCCGGGGTCAGGCCAGGCGTCGAACTCGTCTTCTCGCTCCATGTACTCCTCGTTCTCCTCCAGCTCACGGAAGTCAGGCGCGAACGCACTCCAGCTCTCACGGTAGTCCTGCGCCCACAGGTAGATGCTGCCGCCGCCCGCCAGCGACGCCATCACCTTGCGCGTGGGGTGCCACAGCAGGTCCGCCAGCGCCTCCTTGGGGCCCTCCAGGATGCGCACGAGCTGCCCGAAGGCGCGGTTCCAGATGTGGATCTTGTGCTCGCCACGCGCCGCCACGCCGCCCACCACGAACTCGCCGTCGCCGCTGAAGCAGGCGCTGCGCCACTGCACGCGGTTCACCGCGTCCTGATACTCCTTCACAAACGCCAGCGACACCAGCGCGCGTTGCTTGCCCCGTGCCACCACCTCGTCTGCACTCGGCCACCCCCCGCCCTGCTTGCTACCCCCTGCTCGCCCGCCCCCGCGCTCACTGTGCTCTGACTCCCCAGCTCCGCTCTCGCCTCTCTCCCCGTTCTGCTTCGCCCCCCTGGTCTCCCCGCCAGCGCCGCTGCCCTCGGCGCCGTGCAGGGCGGCGGTGGCGAGGGAGAAGACGCGCAGCACGCGGTCTGTGCAGTTGGTCAGCAGGAACCGCCCGTCGCGACTCAGCGCCAGCTGGCGGATGCACGCCGCCGCCCATCCAGTGCTCCCACTGCTGCCGCCCGCGGGGGAGGGCACGCCGGGGATGGCGGCGAGGAGGGCGGCGTCGGGCACGGAGGCGACGAGGATGTGGCCCGAGGGCGCGCCCACCAGCGCCAGGCTGCCGCTCTTGTCAAACACCGCCGGCCACGGCAGGCTCCCCGCCCCCGCCTCGCCCCCCCCGCCCCTCCCGCCTTTCCCTGCTCCGCCCCCCGCGCCATCCGCCTTGGGCGAGGTGGGGAGCGGTCGGAGCTTTCCGGAGGGGAGGTGGAGGAGGGCGGGGGGGGCGCCCATGGGGCAGACGAGCGCGAGGGAGGGGGAGGGGGAGGGGTGCAGGCGCACGTGGAGGGCGGGTTTGGGGAGCGCCACGGAGGTCACGGGGGAGCCCGCAGCCACGTCCCACAGCACCACGCGGTGGGGCGACGGCGGAGCATGCGGCTGCGCGGGGGAGTGCGCGTGCGCGTGGGCGGAGGGGCCCGCGGCGGTGTAAGCGGCGAGCAGCAGGCGGCCGCATTTGGACCACGCGACGCTCGTGATCAGCGACGGAGGCGGAGGGGGAACGGCGGAGGGCGTGGAGGACGGAGAGTCCGCCGTGGCAGGTGAGGTGGTCTCATGGGGGGGCGGGAGGAGCAGCGGGGGCAGCGGCAGCTCCTTGGCCACTCCGCGCGTGTCGAAGTCCCAGATGACGCACACGCCGTCCGCGCACCCCGCTGGCGTGGGGGGGGGGGCGGGCAAGGGGCAAGGGGCAAGGGGCAAGGGGCAAGGGAAAGAGAAGCTGGCGTAAGGGGAAGGGGAGGTGGCCAAGGGGGGGGCGCGCAACGGACTGGCGGATGGAGAGAGCCATGACGGCGGTGTGTGGCCGCGCACGCAGAGCCATGGCGTACCTGCGAGCAGCGTGCCACGGCGGTTGAAGGCGATGCACTTGGCGGCGCGGTGGTCCAGATACTCCTCGATCACTTCGGGAAAGTCGTTCTGAAACGGATCTGCCTCGAGGCGCGCGCGCCGCCGTTAGTGCGTTGCGACATGCCAAGCAACGGGAAAGACGGGAGCAATGGGACTGAGGCTGGGCGCGGGAGGGCGGCGCACGCACGAGGAGCGGGCGAGAACGAGGAGAGGGAGAAACGGGGAAAAGAGCGAGGCTGACCTAGCAGGCTGAGATTCATCGCGACGCTCGACCAATGGCTGCACGTTCCAGCATTCGACGAGCGCGGCACGTGTGATGAGATAGATGATCAACGTCCAAGAAGCTGCTTTGGATTTTGAGAGCAAATGTATGAAATTAATATGATTATGGGAGTTCGAATTTCCATGAGGGAAAACGAGTGTTCTGAGTTCTGAATTTTACAGCATGCTTTCGGTGCAACATCGAGGTTGACGATAACGGAGACAGGTCAACCAATTGCATATGTTCCCTCGTCACTTGGGGCTTGGCCCAGGCGCCCCACGTCCAGTCCCCCTGCGACGATTGCAGTCGCATGCCACGACTGGCTGAGAGCCATCCAGCCTTCTCACGTCGCATCCGTTTCGTCCACATTTCGCCTCGGCCTGCGACGCACACCCCGTCGCCCACTGGCCTCGCCCTGCCTCCTCTGGGCTCGCCTCAAACCCTCACCGCACCCGCCCAGCACCATTCTATTCCGCGACTCACCGCCACCCTACCGCTTCCTAAAGTCCTCCCACTTTGCCGCTCTTGCTACTCCTGCTACTATTACTACAGCCTTTCGCTTACCTCGCTAATTACCTGTTTTTAGGGTTTCATCGAACTTTTTAGCGGCTCGTGGCATGCGTTACGTGTGAGCGCGCGGTGGAGGTGAGGCGCGGGGCGACATGGGATGCTTCCTGTCCGTCGAGGTCGAGGCCCCAACTGCGCCCTCGTCCAAACCCGCAGGTGAGCGCTGCCGCTTGCTCGTAACGCTGCGTATTGCACGCGGTCGTTTCCCACGACGCCCGTGCCACTCGCGATTCCGTGTTTCTCGCCGCTGTTACTACTCCCGGCACTGTATCGCCGTTCCTCACTGCCCCCTTTGTCGCCGCGTGCGCAGAGGGCAGCCAATCTTCATCGTCGGGGGCTCCTAGGTCTATGAAAAGCGGCGGCTCGAGCGCGGCGTTATCCAAATTAAAGAGCTCCACATCAGGGTTAGGGGCGGACCCGGGAGGGGGAACAGGGCCGCCGCCAGCGCGGCGGCTGAAGCTGAAGGAGTTTCTGACGATCACGAACAGCTTCGACGAGAACGGCGTTCTAGGGGAGGGCAGCTTCGGCAAGGTGTACCGCGGCCTGTGGGAGGAGGCGCCGGCGGGGCGAGGCGGGGGGGGCGAGGTGGTGCGCACGCAGGTGGCGGTGAAGAAGCTCAACCCGGAGAGCTTCCAGGGCTACGAGGAGTGGCTGGTGCGCCCCCCCCCCCCCTTCCCCTCGCGCGCGCCCCGCGCTCCCCGCTTTGTCGCGCACGCCCTTCCCCGTTGCTATGCCCCTTACTCTGCGCTCTCGTTTTTTGCCACGCGTCTGCATGGTCGTGTGTGTTGTGTCGTACCCAGCCTGTGCGCGTTTGACTGACGCGCGCGCATTGCGTATGGGGGGGTGGGGGTGGGCGGGCGGCAGGCGGAGGTGCTGCTACTGGACAAGCTGCGGCACCCGAACCTGGTGCGGCTGGTGGGATACTGCGCGGAGAAGGGCGAGGCGCTGCTGATGTACGAGCTCTGCCCCAACGGCTCGCTCGACGACGTCCTCTTCGAACGTACGCCCTTTCCGCCCCCCTTATGCATTGTCCTGCCATCGCCCCGTGCTGCTTTTTCCCTGTCGTCGCCGTCGGCGCGTGCCGCAAGGCAATTCCAAGTTTAATATCCCGCATCCGGCGCGTGTGTTGCACATGGGCGTGGGTGTGCGTGCGGTTGCACATGGGTGTGGGTGCGCGTGTGGGTGAGCATGGGTGTGGGTGCGCGCGTGTGTGGCGGTGAGCAGCGGAGGAGTACGTGTTGTCGTGGGAGCAGCGAGTGCGCATAGCGCTGGACGCGGCGAAGGGGTTGGCGTATCTGCACGAGAGCAACATCATCCACCGCGACTTCAAGGCCTCCAACATCCTGCTCGCCGAGGTCAGTGCAACATCCTGCTCGCCGAGGTCAGTGCAACATCCTGCTCGCCGAGGTCAGTCCTGCTCGCCGAGGTCAGTGCAACATCCTGCTCGCCGAGGTCAGTGCAACATCCTGCTCGCCGAGGTCAGTGCAACATCCTGCTCGCCGAGGTCAGTGCAACATCCTGCTCGCCGAGGTCAGTGCAACATCCTGCTCGCCGAGGTCAGTGCAACATCCTGCTCGGCGAGGTACCAGCCAACCAGGGTCAGGGGCTGTGAGGGCGCAGGTCCGTGCAGCATCCTCCCCTCCTCGCCGAGGGCAGTGCGTAGCTCGTCGCTCCACTGCGCTGTACGGCTGAGCGCGTTGCCTCGCTCTCGGCGATTGGGACGCGCCTTTCGATTGTGTTACCCGCGCGCACTGCTCCACAGCTGCCCCTTCTGCTGAGCCCGCCCCCCCTGTCCCCATGCCGCTGCATCGCAATTATCAATGCTTCCCCCCTTGCCACGTGGCTGCCACACGCGCCACATGGGTGCCACGCTCGGCCACGGGTGTGCGGTGGATGGCAGGACTACTCGGCGCGGTTGACGGACTTTGGCATGGCGCGGGCAGGGCCGGACGGCGGGGAGACGCACATCTCCACGCGAGTCATGGGCACGCTGGGCTACCTCGACCCCACTTACATGGAAACCGGTGCCGTACCTTCCCCCTCCTCTCCCCCCTCCCGCCCCACCCCTTTCCTCCTTGCCACCCCCCTCCATGCTACCTTCCTCCTTGCTTCACTTGTTTCCACTGTCTCCCCCCACTGCTGCTTTGCCTCCTTGCATGATCTTCCCCACTGTTGTTCTTTCCGCCCGCTCATTCTCCTCTTCGAGAACTATGAGGACATTGCTTGATCGAGCATCGCCCATGTTCCTCTCGGCACTGTCACTGCTCTTGGCCTCCGCCTTGCACCCTCCACGTGCACCCACACGCCCTTCACGTGCACCCACACACTCATCTGCCACCCCCCTCTCCACGTGCACCCACACACTCATCTGCCACCCCCACTCCACGTGCACCCACACACTCATCTGCCACCCCCCACTCCACGTGCACCCACACACTCATCTGCCACACCCCCCACTCCACGTGCACACACACTCATCTGCCACACCCCCCACTCCACGTACACCCACACACTCATCTGCCACACCCCCCACTCTACGTGCACCCACACACTGGGCACGGTCTGGCTCTGAAGGTCACTCACCTGCCATGCCCCTGTGCCCCTTCCCCCCGTGTGCGCGCATGTACAGGGCGGTTGACGAAGAAGAGCGACGTGTACGCGTTTGGAGTGCTGCTGCTGGAGCTGCTGACGGGGCGGCGCACAACGGGCGAGAGC
This sequence comes from Closterium sp. Naga37s-1, assembly GCA_947471745.1. Taxonomy (NCBI): domain Eukaryota; kingdom Viridiplantae; phylum Streptophyta; class Zygnematophyceae; order Desmidiales; family Closteriaceae; genus Closterium; species Closterium sp. Naga37s-1. The sequence goes on from CANJKZ010000261.1 coordinate 1,612,958, forward strand.
GGCAACGACAGCCTGACGACGTGGATCCGGCCGTTCCTGTCGCAGCGGCGGCCGGACCTGAACCTGCTGGTGGACCCGCAGCTAAAGGGCGAGTTCAGCAAGGCGGGTGCGGTGAAGATGGCGATCCTGGGCAAGCACTGCATCCACGACGACCCCGGGCTGCGCCCCGACATGACCACCCTCGCTGAGAACCTCGAGCTCGTTGACATCAAGGACCCCGCGCCGCCGCCCCAGGCTGGATGAGGCGTCGGGCGAGGGGGGAGAGCCGCTGGCAGGCTGTGTGGCATCAGTGTGGGAAGCATTATTGTTTTGTTGTGCGGCGATGCTGTAGTGTACCGTAGATGTATTTATAGTGGTGCGTGCGTGCCTGGGCCTGCACAGTTGTGCAGTTATGTTAGAGAAAAAGAGATGGGTCGTGTAGGGTACCTGTCTTTAGTGGTATTAGGGTACATTATCATATCGACATTTGTGTCTCAATCCCTGATTTCTCAAGTTGCGCCTGCACATTTGCCCAAGCCCATGTCACAAAATATGAATGTACAGCGACACTGAGCGACCTGGCGATGTGTACAGTTGTTGGCTTCCATAACAGTGCCCTAGATCAGGCCCCACGTTATCAGGGCAAAACATCCTGATTACCTTGAAATCAGGATGCAGTTTTGAATTTGCCCTGTAATTTCAGAATAGCGTTGGCAAGGGTTCATAAATACTGAACTTGAAAAGGGTTGTGCGAAGGTTTACGAGAAGCAATTTCGCCGGAGGCAGGTGGCGAAGGCGAAGTGCTCCACAGTGTATCTGTTACAGGTGCTATGAATCGAGGTAGCGAGGATTGCACTAGAGTGTTCAAATAGTACAAAGTATGAGCGAAGGCATGAGCGTATACTTATACGGTACGCGAAAATGTGCAAACGGTAACGTGGTGCGTGGGAGCTAGCTAGACGGAAGAAAAACGCTCGGAACGAGCGCTTCCAGCCCCAAAACGCGGAAGGATCCGCACATGTGCAGGAAGTGCAGCGGGCGCTCTTCATTCGCGAGCGCCGATGACCGATGATGCTCGCAACCCTCCCACGCCCTTGCTGGCTTGGTAATAGGCTCAGACAAGTGCAGCCACGTGACCCGGCGGAAGAAAAACGCTCGGAACGAGCGCTTCCACCCCCAAAACGCGGAAAGATCCGCACATGTGCAGGAAGTGCAGCGGGCGCTCTTCATTCGCGAGCGCCGATGACCGATGATGCTCGCAACCCTCCCACGCCCTTGCTGGCTTGGTAATAGGCTTAGACAAGCGTAGCCACGTGACCCGGCGGAAGAAAAACGCTAGGAACGGGCGCTTCCACCCCCAAAACGCGAAAGGATCCGCACATGTGCAGGAAGTGCAGCGGGCGCTCTTCATTCGCGAGCGCCAATGACCGATGATGCTCGCAACCCTCCCACGCCCTTGCTGGCTTGGTAATAGGCCCAGACAAGCGCAGCCACGTGACCCGGCGGAAGAAAAACGCTCGGAACGAGCGCTTCCAACCCAAAACGCCGAAGGATCCGCAAATGTGCAGGAAGTGCAGCGGGCGCTCTTCATTCGCGAGCGCCGATGACCGATGATGCTCGCAACCCTCCCACGCCCTTGCTGGCTTGGTAATAGGCTTAGAAATGCGTAGCCATGCGACCTGGCGGAAGAAAAATGCTCGGAATGGGTGCTTCCAGTCCCAAAACGCGGAAGGATCCGCAGATGTGCAGGAAGTGCAGCGGGCGCTCTTCATTCGCGAGCGCCGATGACCGATGATGCTCGCAAGACTCCCACGCCCTTGCTGGCTTGGTAATAGGCCCAGACAAGCGCAACCACGTGACCCGGCGGAAGAAAAACGCTCGGAACGATCGCTTCCGGCCCCAAAACGCGGAAGGATCCGCACATGTGCAGGAAGTGCAGCGGGCGCTCTTCATTCGCGAGCGCCGATGACCGATGATGCTTGCTAGGCCCAGAGAAGCGCAGCCACGTGACCCGGCGGAAGAAAAACGCTCGGAACGGGCGCTTCCACCCCCAAAACGCGGAAGGATCCACACATGTGCAAGAAGTGCAGCAGGAGCTCTTCATTCGCGAGCGCCGATGACCGATGATGCTCGCAACCCTCCCGCGCCGTTGCTGGCTTGGTAATAGGCCCAGACAAGCGCAGCCACAAGACCCGGCGGAAGAAAAACGCTCGGAACGAGCGCTTCCACCCCCAAAACGCGGAAGGATCCACACATGTGCAAGAAGTGCAGCAGGAGCTCTTCATTCGCGAGCGCCGATGACCGATGATGCTCGCAACCCTCCCGCGCCGTTGCTGGCTTGGTAATAGGCCCAGACAAGCGCAGCCACAAGACCCGGCGGAAGAAAAACGCTCGGAACGAGCGCTTCCAGCCCCAAAACGTGGAAGGATCCGCACATGTGCAGGATGTGCAGCAGGAGCTCTTCATTCGCGAGCGCCGATGACCGATGATGCTCGCAACCCTCCCGCGCCCTTGATGGCTTGGTAATACGAACCAGACAAAAGCAGCCACAAGACCCGGCGGAAGAAAAACGCTCGGAACGAGCGTTTCCAGCCACAAAACGCGGAAGGATCCGCACATGTGCAGGAAGTGCAGCAGGAGCTCTTCATTCGCGAGCGCCGATGACCGATGATGCTCGCAACCCTCCCGCGCCCTTGATGGCTTGGTAATACGAACCAGACAAAAGCAGCCACGTGACCCGGCGGAAGAAAAACGCTCGGAACGAGCGCTTCCAGCCCCAAAACGCGGAAGGATCCGCACATGTGCAGGAAGTGCAGCAGGAGCTCTTTATTCGCGAGCGCCGATGACCGATGATGCTCGCAACCGTCCCACGCCCTTGCTGGCTTGGTAATAGGACCAGACAAGCGCAGCCACGTGACTCGGCGGAAGAAAAACGCTCGGAACGAGCGCTTCCAGCCCCAAAACGCGGAAGGATCCGCACATGTGCAGGAAGTGCAGCAGGAGCTCTTTATTCGCGAGCGCCGATGACCGATGATGCTCGCAACCGTCCCACGCCCTTGCTGGCTTGGTAATAGGACCAGACAAGCGCAGCCACGTGACCCGGCGGAAGAAAAACGCTCGGAACGAGCGCTTCGAGCCCCAAAACGCGAAAGGATCCACACATGTGAAGGAAGTGCAGCGGGCGCTCTTCATTCGCGAGCGCCGATGACCGATGATGCTCGCAACCCTCCCGCGCCCTTGCTGGCTTGGTAATAGGCCCAGACAAAAGCAGCCACGTGACCCGGCGGAAGAAAAACGCTCGGAACGAGCGCTTCCACCCCCAAAACGCGGAAGGCTCCGCACATGTGCAGGAAGTGTAGCGGGCGCTCTTCATTCGCGAGCGCCGATGACCGATGATGCTCGCAACCCTCCCACGCCCTTGCTGGCTTGGTAATAGGCTTAGACAAGCGTAGCCACGTGACCCGGCGGAAGAAAAACGCTAGGAACGGGCGCTTCCACCCCCAAAACGCGAAAGGATCCGCACATGTGCAGGAAGTGCAGCGGGCGCTCTTCATTCGCGAGCGCCGATGACCCATGATGCTTGCAACCCTCCCACGCCCTTGCTGGCTTGGTAATAGGACCAAACAAGCGCAGCCACGTGACCCGGCGGAAGAAAAGCGCTCGGAATGGGCGCTTCAAGTCCCAAAACGCGGAAGGATCCGCACATGTGCAGGAAGTGCAGCGGGCGCTCTTCATTCGCGAGCGCCGATGAACGATGATGCTCGCAACCCTCCCACGCCCTTGCTGGCTTGGTAATAGGCCCAGACAAGCGCAGCCACGTGACCCGGCGGAAGAAAAACGCTCGGAGCGAGCTCTTCCAACCCCAAAACGCGAAAGGATCCGTACACCTGCAGGAAGTGCAGCGGGCGCTCTTGAGCGCCTATGACCGATGATGCTCGCAACCCTCCCGCGCCCTTGATGGCTTGGTAATACGAACCAGACAAAAGCAGCCACGTGACCCGGCGGAAGAAAAACGCTCGGAACGAGCGCTTCCGGCCCCAAAACGCGGAAGGATCTGCACATGTGCAGGAAGTGCAGCAGGAGCTCTTTATTCGCGAGCGCCGATGACCGATGATGCTCGCAACCCTCCCACGCCCTTGCTGGCTTGGTAATAGGACCAGACAAGTGCAGCCACGTGACCCGGCGGAAGAAAAAACGCTCGGAACGAGCGCTTCGAGCCCCAAAACGCGAAAGGATCCGCACATGTGCACGAAGTGCAGCGAGCGCTCTTCATTCGCGAGCGCCGATGACCGATGATGCTCGCAACCCTCCCACGCCCTTGCTGGCTTGGTAATAGGACCAGACAAGCGCAGCCACGTGACCCGGCGGAAGAAAAACGCTCGGAACGGGCGCTTCCACCCCCAAAACGCGAAAGGATCCGCACATGTGAAGGAAGTGCAGCGGGCGCTCTTCATTCGCGAGCGCCGATGACCGATGATGCTCGCAACCCTCCCGCGCCCTTGCTGGCTTAGTAATAGGCCCAGACAAAAGCAGCCACGTGACCCGGCGGAAGAAAAACGCTCGGAACGAGCGCTTCCAGCCCCAAAACGCGGAAGGATCCGCACATGTGCAGGAAGTGCAGCAGGAGCTCTTCATTCGCGAGCGCCGATGATCGATGATGCTTGCAACCCTCCCGCGCCCTTGCTGGCTTGGTAATAGGCCCGAACAAGCGCAGCCACGTGACCCGGCGGAAGAAAAACGCTCGGAATGGGCGTTTCAAGTCCCAAAACGCGGAAGGATCCGCACATGTGCAGGAAGTGCAGCGGGCGCTCTTCATTCGCGAGCGCCGATGACCCATGATGCTTGCAACCCTCCCACGCCCTTGCTGGCTTGGTAATAGGACCAAACAAGCGCAGCCACGTGACCCGGCGGAAGAAAAACGCTCGGAATGGGCGCTTCAAGTCCCAAAGCGCGGAAGGATCCGCACATGTGCAGGAAGTGCAGCGGGCGCTCTTCATTCGCGAGCGCCGATGAACGATGATGCTCGCAACCCTCCCACGCCCTTGCTGGCTTGGTAATAGGCCCAGACAAGCGCAGCCACGTGACCCGGCGGAAGAAAAACGCTCGGAGCGAGCTCTTCCAACCCCAAAACGCGAAAGGATCCGCACACCTGCAGGAAGTGCAGCGGGCGCTCTTGAGCGCCTATGACCGATGATACTCGCAACCCTCCCACGCCCTTGCTGGCTTGGTAATATGCCCAAACAAGCGCAACCACGTGACCCGGCGGAAGAAAGACGCTCGGATTGAGCGCTTCCAGCCCCAAAACGCGAAAGGTTACGTACATGTGCAGGAAGTGCAGCGGGAGCTCTTCATTCGCGAGCGCCAATGACCGATGATGCTCCCAACCCTCCCACGCCCTTGCTGGCTTGGTAATAGGCCCAGAGAAACGCAGCCACGTGACCCGGCGGAAGAAAAACGCTCCGAACGAGCGCTTCCAGCCCCAAAACGTGGAAGGATCCGCACATGTGCAGGAAGTGCAGCGGGCGCTCTTCATTCGCGAGCGCCGATGACCGATGATGCTCGCAACCCTCCCACGCCCTTGCTGGCTTGGTAATAGGCCTAGACAAGCGCAGCCACGTGACCTGGCGGAAGAAAAACGCTCGGAACGAGCGTTTCCGGCCCCAAAACGCGGAAGGATCCGCACATGTGCAGGAAGTGCAGCGGGTGCTCTTCATTCGCGAGCGCCGATGACCGATGATGCTCGCAACCCTCCCACGCCCTTGCTGGCTTGGTAATAGGCTTAGACAAGCGTAGCCAGGTGACCCGGTGGAAGAAAAATGCTCGGAATGGGTGCTTCCAGTCCCAAAACGCGGAAGGATCCGCAGATGTGCAGGAAGTGCAGCGGGCGCTCTTCATTCGCGAGCGCCGATGACCGATGATGCTCGCAACCCTCCCACGCCCTTGCTGGCTTGGTAATAGGCCCAAAAAAACGCAGCCACGTGACCCGGCGGAAGAAAAACGCTCGGAACAAGCGCTTCCAGCCCCAAAACGCGGAAGGATCCGCACATGTGCAGGAAGTGCGGCGGGAGCTCTTCATTCGCGAGCGCCGATGACCGATGATGCTCGCAACCCCCCCACGCTCTTGCTGGCTTGGTAATAGGACCAGACAAGCGCAGCCACGTGACCCGGCGGAAGAAAAACGCTCGGAACGGGCGCTTCCACCCCCAAAACACGGAAGGATCCGCACATGTGCAGGAAGTGCAGCGGGCGCTCTTCAATCGCGAGCGCCGATGACCGATGATGCTCGCAACCATCCCACGCCCTTGCTGGCTTGGTAATAGGACCAGACAAGCGCAGCCACGTGACCCGACGGAAGAAAAACGCTCGGAACGAGCGCTTCGAGCCCCAAAACGCGAAAGGATCCGCACATGTGCACGAAGTGCAGCGAGCGCTCTTCATTCGCGAGCGCCGATGACCGATGATGCTCGCAACCCTCCCACGCCCTTGCTGGCTTGGTAATAGGACCAGACAAGCGCAGCCACGTGACCCGGCAGAAGAAAAACGCTCGGAACGAGCGTTTCGAGCCCCAAAACGCGAAAGGATCCGCACATGTGCAGGAAGTGCAGCGGGCGCTCTTAATTCGCGAGCGCCGATGACCGATGATGCTCGCTGTCAAACTTATATGCTATAGCCTTTGTAGGCTGTAGTGGGGTAGTTCACATAGGGTACAACATTTCTAGGTTTCCTACTTGTACCCAAACTGCTTGCTAGTCAATCATTCCTTCGTTCCTATTCTGACATGGTATTCTGAGCAGGTTCCCTCCGTGGGAACGTTTTTTTTAGGGCCCACCACTGAAACTGTTTCGCCTGCCCGAAGCGCGCTGTCGCGCCTACCTCTCCTGCGCCGTCGCGCGCCTCTGCCCTGCTGTCGCGCTAGTCGCGACCCTGACTGCCGCCCGTCGTGCGCCTCTGCCCGTCGCGGCCCTGCCCGTCGCGCGCCTCTGCCCGTCGCGGCCCTGCTTGCCGCCCGTCGCGGCCCTGCCTGCAGCCCGTCGCGGCCCTACGTTGCCGCCAGTCGCGGCCCTCTCCTGCCGCCCTACATCGCGGCCCTGCCCTGCCTCTGCCCGTCGCAGCCCCTGACCTAATCGCCGCCACCGTCGCGGCCCTGCTCTACCGCCGGTCCACCGCACGTCTCTCCACGACGCCCGCCTGTGCGAAGAACGTAAGTGCAGGGACCAACACCCCCAGCCCTCCCACGCCCAGCGTACCACTCACGTAGCTGCTGGGGCGAAAGGGTCTCACGGGAACGCGGGTGCTGCTGACGCTGGCTACCGCCAAAGCCTCCACGCTGTGCGGTACCTCCTCGGCCAGCACCACCACCGCCTCCACCTCCACCGCCGCTGCCGCTGCCTCCACCTCCTCCACTGCCGCCCCCACTCCCGTCACCACCCCCACCGCCACCACCACCGCCTCCACCCCCTCCACCACCTCCACCGCCTCCACCGCCGCCCCCTCCGCCCCTGCCACCACCCCTGCCCCCTTTGCCCTTGCTGTTGCGGCGCCTCCCACTAGGAGCAGACGCAGCCCCGACCTCCTCAGTGCCAACGAGGTCGACAGCAGCAGCAGAAGCAACAGAGGGGAGAAGGGGGACGGGGGAGCACCCCTCAAAGAAAGGGGCGCGGGGGTCGCCGCGAGAAGCACCTATAGCAACAATACTCTTTTCTTCTGCAGTAAGGCGCGTCTCAAGCAGGTCAACGGTGAGCTCAGTGGGGCAAAGGGAGAGAAAGTGGTCCCTGACTGAAGAGAGGGAGTCAGGGAGACGGGTGACTAGGTAGTAGAGAGTGATGTACATGGGGGGGGGGTTCTTGGCACAGAACTCAGTGGGAAGCGCAGCGCGGTAGCGGGTGTCACTAGTGCGGAGGTGAGTAATGAGGTCAGTGACTGTGGCAAAGGCAGCAAGGTCAGGGAACAGGTACGGCAGCATGAGGCGGCTGAGAGAAGCAGTGGCAAGGGAGGAGTAGCGCGCGACAACAGCGTCATACAAAGACTTCGCAGTCTTGTATTGGCCAAAGTGCACGCGCTCAGCAGACGGCAGGTGACTACGAACAGCAAGACGAGCAACAGCGTCACGAGTAGTCCACTGCGGGCGAACCGTACTGTCAGCAGTGGCAGCAGGTGCAGGAGAGACACCGGACGTGTGGTCGAACAGGGAGACTCCGTCCTTGGAGTCGCACTGGAGAAACAGCTGTAAGTCGTCTACCCGAAGTCAACAGCACGACCCTCAGCATCGAAGGTAAGAACAGTAGGACTAGCCATAGCGGCAGTAGCAGCAGTAGCAGCTATAGCAGCAGAAGCAGCTGTAGCAGCAGAACCAGCAGAAGCAGCTGTAGCAGCAGAAGCAGCAGGGCAGTGCGGCTCAGTAGGGCGGCGCGGCTCGGTTAGGCGGCGCGGCTCGGCTGGACGGCGCGGCTCGGCTGGGCGGCGCGGCTCGGCTGGGCGGCGCGGCTCGGCCGGGCGGCGCGGCTCGGCTGAGCGATGCTGCTCAGTTGGGCGGCGCGGGTGCTTACCAGGGGCGGGTGCAGGGCAGGGCCGCAGCTGGCGATTAGGTCAGGGGCCGCGGGTGGGGCGGCAGCAGGGCAGGGCCGCGGCTGGGCGCTTCCAGCCCCAAAACGCGGAAGGATCCGCACATGTGCAGGAAGTGCAGCGGGCGCTCTTCATTCGCGAGCGCCGATGACCGATGATGCTCGCAACCCTCCCACGCCCTTGCGGGCTTGGTAATAGGCCCAAACAAGCGCATCCACGTGACCCGGCGGAAGAAAAACGCTCGGAACGAGCGCTTCCAGCCCCAAAACGCGGAAGGATCCGCACATGTGCAGGAAGTGCAGCGCGAGCTCTTCATTCGCGAGCGCCGATGACCAATGATGCTCGCAACCCTCCCACGCCCTTGCTGGCTTGGTAATAGGCCCAGAGAAGCGCAGCCACGTGACCGGGCGGAAGAAAAACGCTCGGAACGGGCGCTTCCACCCCCAAAACGCGGAAGGATCCGCACATGTGCAGGAAGTGCAGCGGGAGCTCTTCATTCGCGAGCGCCGATGACCGATGATGCTCGCAACCCTCCCACGCCCTTGCTGGCTTGGTAATAGGCCCAGAGAAGCGCAGCCACGTGACCGGGCGGAAGAAAAACGCTCGGAACGGGCGCTTCCACCCCCAAAACGCGGAAGGATCCGCACATGTGCAGGAAGTGCAGCGGGAGCTCTTCATTCGCGAGCGCCGATGACCGATGATGCTCGCAACCCTCCCACGCCCTTGCTGGCTTGGTAATAGGCCCAGAGAAGCGCAGCCACGTGACCGGGCGGAAGAAAAACGCTCGGAACGGGCGCTTCCACCCCCAAAACGCGGAAGGATCCGCACATGTGCAGGAAGTGCAGCGGGAGCTCTTCATTCGCGAGCGCCGATGACCGATGATGCTCGCAACCCTCCCACGCCCTTGCTGGGTTGGTAATAGGCCCAGAGAAGCGCAGCCACGTGACCGGGCGGAAGAAAAACGCTCGGAACGGGCGCTTCCACCCCCAAAACGCGGAAGGATCCGCACATGTGCAGGAAGTGCAGCGGGAGCTCTTCATTCGCGAGCGCCGATGACCGATGATGCTCGCAACCCTCCCACGCCCTTGCTGGCTTGGTAATAGGCCCAGAGAAGCGCAGCCACGTGACCGGGCGGAAGAAAAACGCTCGGAACGGGCGCTTCCACCCCCAAAACGCGGAAGGATCCGCACATGTGCAGGAAGTGCAGCGGGAGCTCTTCATTCGCGAGCGCCGATGACCGATGATGCTCGCAACCCTCCCACGCCCTTGCTGGCTTGGTAATAGGCCCAGAGAAGCGCAGCCACGTGACCGGGCGGAAGAAAAACGCTCGGAACGGGCGCTTCCACCCCCAAAACGCGGAAGGATCCGCACATGTGCAGGAAGTGCAGCGGGAGCTCTTCATTCGCGAGCGCCGATGACCGATGATGCTCGCAACCCTCCCACGCCCTTGCTGGCTTGGTAATAGGCCCAGAGAAGCGCAGCCACGTGACCGGGCGGAAGAAAAACGCTCGGAACGGGCGCTTCCACCCCCAAAACGCGGAAGGATCCGCACATGTGCAGGAAGTGCAGCGGGAGCTCTTCATTCGCGAGCGCCGATGACCGATGATGCTCGCAACCCTCCCACGCCCTTGCTGGGTTGGTAATAGGCCCAGAGAAGCGCAGCCACGTGACCGGGCGGAAGAAAAACGCTCGGAACGGGCGCTTCCACCCCCAAAACGCGGAAGGATCCGCACATGTGCAGGAAGTGCAGCGGGAGCTCTTCATTCGCGAGCGCCGATGACCGATGATGCTCGCAACCCTCCCACGCCCTTGCTGGGTTGGTAATAGGCCCAGAGAAGCGCAGCCACGTGACCGGGCGGAAGAAAAACGCTCGGAACGGGCGCTTCCACCCCCAAAACGCGGAAGGATCCGCACATGTGCAGGAAGTGCAGCGGGAGCTCTTCATTCGCGAGCGCCGATGACCGATGATGCTCGCAACCCTCCCACGCCCTTGCTGGGTTGGTAATAGGCCCAGAGAAGCGCAGCCACGTGACCGGGCGGAAGAAAAACGCTCGGAACGGGCGCTTCCACCCCCAAAACGCGGAAGGATCCGCACATGTGCAGGAAGTGCAGCGGGAGCTCTTCATTCGCGAGCGCCGATGACCGATGATGCTCGCAACCCTCCCACGCCCTTGCTGGGTTGGTAATAGGCCCAGAGAAGCGCAGCCACGTGACCGGGCGGAAGAAAAACGCTCGGAACGGGCGCTTCCACCCCCAAAACGCGGAAGGATCCGCACATGTGCAGGAAGTGCAGCGGGAGCTCTTCATTCGCGAGCGCCGATGACCGATGATGCTCGCAACCCTCCCACGCCCTTGCTGGCTTGGTAATAGGCCCAGAGAAGCGCAGCCACGTGACCGGGCGGAAGAAAAACGCTCGGAACGGGCGCTTCCACCCCCAAAACGCGGAAGGATCCGCACATGTGCAGGAAGTGCAGCGGGCGCTCTTCATTCGCGAGCGCCGATGACCGATGATGCTCGCAACCCTCCCACGCCCTTGCTGGCTTGGTAATAGGCCCAGAGAAGCGCAGCCACGTGACCGGGCGGAAGAAAAACGCTCGGAACGGGCGCTTCCACCCCCAAAACGCGGAAGGATCCGCACATGTGCAGGAAGTGCAGCGGGCGCTCTTCACTCGCGAGCGCCGATGACCGATGATGCTCGCAACCCTCCCACGCCCTTGCTGGCTTGGTAATAGGCCCAGAGAAGCGCAGCCACGTGACCGGGCGGAAGAAAAACGCTCGGAACGGGCGCTTCCACCCCCAAAACGCGGAAGGATCCGCACATGTGCAGGAAGTGCAGCGGGAGCTCTTCATTCGCGAGCGCCGATGACCGATGATGCTCGCAACCCTCCCACGCCCTTGCTGGCTTGGTAATAGGCCCAGAGAAGCGCAGCCACGTGACCGGGCGGAAGAAAAACGCTCGGAACGGGCGCTTCCACCCCCAAAACGCGGAAGGATCCGCACATGTGCAGGAAGTGCAGCGGGAGCTCTTCATTCGCGAGCGCCGATGACCGATGATGCTCGCAACCCTCCCACGCCCTTGCTGGCTTGGTAATAGGCCCAGAGAAGCGCAGCCACGTGACCGGGCGGAAGAAAAACGCTCGGAACGGGCGCTTCCACCCCCAAAACGCGGAAGGATCCGCACATGTGCAGGAAGTGCAGCGGGAGCTCTTCATTCGCGAGCGCCGATGACCGATGATGCTCGCAACCCTCCCACGCCCTTGCTGGCTTGGTAATAGGCCCAGAGAAGCGCAGCCACGTGACCGGGCGGAAGAAAAACGCTCGGAACGGGCGCTTCCACCCCCAAAACGCGGAAGGATCCGCACATGTGCAGGAAGTGCAGCGGGAGCTCTTCATTCGCGAGCGCCGATGACCGATGATGCTCGCAACCCTCCCACGCCCTTGCTGGCTTGGTAATAGGCCCAGAGAAGCGCAGCCACGTGACCGGGCGGAAGAAAAACGCTCGGAACGGGCGCTTCCACCCCCAAAACGCGGAAGGATCCGCACATGTGCAGGAAGTGCAGCGGGAGCTCTTCATTCGCGAGCGCCGATGACCGATGATGCTCGCAACCCTCCCACGCCCTTGCTGGCTTGGTAATAGGCCCAGAGAAGCGCAGCCACGTGACCGGGCGGAAGAAAAACGCTCGGAACGGGCGCTTCCACCCCCAAAACGCGGAAGGATCCGCACATGTGCAGGAAGTGCAGCGGGAGCTCTTCATTCGCGAGCGCCGATGACCGATGATGCTCGCAACCCTCCCACGCCCTTGCTGGGTTGGTAATAGGCCCAGAGAAGCGCAGCCACGTGACCGGGCGGAAGAAAAACGCTCGGAACGGGCGCTTCCACCCCCAAAACGCGGAAGGATCCGCACATGTGCAGGAAGTGCAGCGGGAGCTCTTCATTCGCGAGCGCCGATGACCGATGATGCTCGCAACCCTCCCACGCCCTTGCTGGGTTGGTAATAGGCCCAGAGAAGCGCAGCCACGTGACCGGGCGGAAGAAAAACGCTCGGAACGGGCGCTTCCACCCCCAAAACGCGGAAGGATCCGCACATGTGCAGGAAGTGCAGCGGGAGCTCTTCATTCGCGAGCGCCGATGACCGATGATGCTCGCAACCCTCCCACGCCCTTGCTGGGTTGGTAATAGGCCCAGAGAAGCGCAGCCACGTGACCGGGCGGAAGAAAAACGCTCGGAACGGGCGCTTCCACCCCCAAAACGCGGAAGGATCCGCACATGTGCAGGAAGTGCAGCGGGAGCTCTTCATTCGCGAGCGCCGATGACCGATGATGCTCGCAACCCTCCCACGCCCTTGCTGGGTTGGTAATAGGCCCAGAGAAGCGCAGCCACGTGACCGGGCGGAAGAAAAACGCTCGGAACGGGCGCTTCCACCCCCAAAACGCGGAAGGATCCGCACATGTGCAGGAAGTGCAGCGGGAGCTCTTCATTCGCGAGCGCCGATGACCGATGATGCTCGCAACCCTCCCACGCCCTTGCTGGCTTGGTAATAGGCCCAGAGAAGCGCAGCCACGTGACCGGGCGGAAGAAAAACGCTCGGAACGGGCGCTTCCACCCCCAAAACGCGGAAGGATCCGCACATGTGCAGGAAGTGCAGCGGGAGCTCTTCATTCGCGAGCGCCGATGACCGATGATGCTCGCAACCCTCCCACGCCCTTGCTGGCTTGGTAATAGGCCCAGAGAAGCGCAGCCACGTGACCGGGCGGAAGAAAAACGCTCGGAACGGGCGCTTCCACCCCCAAAACGCGGAAGGATCCGCACATGTGCAGGAAGTGCAGCGGGCGCTCTTCATTCGCGAGCGCCGATGACCGATGATGCTCGCAACCCTCCCACGCCCTTGCTGGCTTGGTAATAGGCCCAGAGAAGCGCAGCCACGTGACCGGGCGGAAGAAAAACGCTCGGAACGGGCGCTTCCACCCCCAAAACGCGGAAGGATCCGCACATGTGCAGGAAGTGCAGCGGGCGCTCTTCACTCGCGAGCGCCGATGACCGATGATGCTCGCAACCCTCCCACGCCCTTGCTGGCTTGGTAATAGGCCCAGAGAAGCGCAGCCACGTGACCGGGCGGAAGAAAAACGCTCGGAACGGGCGCTTCCACCCCCAAAACGCGGAAGGATCCGCACATGTGCAGGAAGTGCAGCGGGAGCTCTTCATTCGCGAGCGCCGATGACCGATGATGCTCGCAACCCTCCCACGCCCTTGCTGGCTTGGTAATAGGCCCAGAGAAGCGCAGCCACGTGACCGGGCGGAAGAAAAACGCTCGGAACGGGCGCTTCCACCCCCAAAACGCGGAAGGATCCGCACATGTGCAGGAAGTGCAGCGGGAGCTCTTCATTCGCGAGCGCCGATGACCGATGATGCTCGCAACCCTCCCACGCCCTTGCTGGCTTGGTAATAGGCCCAGAGAAGCGCAGCCACGTGACCCGGCGGAAGAAAAACGCTCGGAACGGGCGCTTCCACCCCCAAAACGCGGAAGGATCCGCACATGTGCAGGAAGTGCAGCGGGAGCTCTTCATTCGCGAGCGCCGATGACCGATGATGCTCGCAACCCTCCCACGCCCTTGCTGGCTTGGTAATAGGCCCAGAGAAGCGCAGCCACGTGACCGGGCGGAAGAAAAACGCTCGGAACGGGCGCTTCCACCCCCAAAACGCGGAAGGATCCGCACATGTGCAGGAAGTGCAGCGGGCGCTCTTCATTCGCGAGCGCCGATGACCGATGATGCTCGCAACCCTCCCACGCCCTTGCTGGCTTGGTAATAGGCCCAGAGAAGCGCAGCCACGTGACCGGGCGGAAGAAAAACGCTCGGAACGGGCGCTTCCACCCCCAAAACGCGGAAGGATCCGCACATGTGCAGGAAGTGCAGCGGGAGCTCTTCATTCGCGAGCGCCGATGACCGATGATGCTCGCAACCCTCCCACGCCCTTGCTGGCTTGGTAATAGGCCCAGAGAAGCGCAGCCACGTGACCGGGCGGAAGAAAAACGCTCGGAACGGGCGCTTCCACCCCCAAAACGCGGAAGGATCCGCACATGTGCAGGAAGTGCAGCGGGAGCTCTTCATTCGCGAGCGCCGATGACCGATGATGCTCGCAACCCTCCCACGCCCTTGCTGGCTTGGTAATAGGCCCAGAGAAGCGCAGCCACGTGACCCGGCGGAAGAAAAACGCTCGGAACGGGCGCTTCCACCCCCAAAACGCGGAAGGATCCGCACATGTGCAGGAAGTGCAGCGGGAGCTCTTCATTCGCGAGCGCCGATGACCGATGATGCTCGCAACCCTCCCACGCCCTTGCTGGCTTGGTAATAGGCCCAGAGAAGCGCAGCCACGTGACCCGGCGGAAGAAAAACGCTCGGAACGGGCGCTTCCACCCCCAAAACGCGGAAGGATCCGCACATGTGCAGGAAGTGCAGCGGGAGCTCTTCATTCGCGAGCGCCGATGACCGATGATGCTCGCAACCCTCCCACGCCCTTGCTGGCTTGGTAATAGGCCCAGAGAAGCGCAGCCACGTGACCCGGCGGAAGAAAAACGCTCGGAACGGGCGCTTCCACCCCCAAAACGCGGAAGGATCCGCACATGTGCAGGAAGTGCAGCGGGAGCTCTTCATTCGCGAGCGCCGATGACCGATGATGCTCGCAACCCTCCCACGCCCTTGCTGGCTTGGTAATAGGCCCAGAGAAGCGCAGCCACGTGACCCGGCGGAAGAAAAACGCTCGGAACGGGCGCTTCCACCCCCAAAACGCGGAAGGATCCGCACATGTGCAGGAAGTGCAGCGGGAGCTCTTCATTCGCGAGCGCCGATGACCGATGATGCTCGCAACCCTCCCACGCCCTTGCTGGCTTGGTAATAGGCCCAGAGAAGCGCAGCCACGTGACCCGGCGGAAGAAAAACGCTCGGAACGGGCGCTTCCACCCCCAAAACGCGGAAGGATCCGCACATGTGCAGGAAGTGCAGCGGGAGCTCTTCATTCGCGAGCGCCGATGACCGATGATGCTCGCAACCCTCCCACGCCCTTGCTGGCTTGGTAATAGGCCCAGAGAAGCGCAGCCACGTGACCCGGCGGAAGAAAAACGCTCGGAACGGGCGCTTCCACCCCCAAAACGCGGAAGGATCCGCACATGTGCAGGAAGTGCAGCGGGAGCTCTTCATTCGCGAGCGCCGATGACCGATGATGCTCGCAACCCTCCCACGCCCTTGCTGGCTTGGTAATAGGCCCAGAGAAGCGCAGCCACGTGACCCGGCGGAAGAAAAACGCTCGGAACGGGCGCTTCCACCCCCAAAACGCGGAAGGATCCGCACATGTGCAGGAAGTGCAGCGGGAGCTCTTCATTCGCGAGCGCCGATGACCGATGATGCTCGCAACCCTCCCACGCCCTTGCTGGCTTGGTAATAGGCCCAGAGAAGCGCAGCCACGTGACCGGGCGGAAGAAAAACGCTCGGAACGGGCGCTTCCACCCCCAAAACGCGGAAGGATCCGCACATGTGCAGGAAGTGCAGCGGGAGCTCTTCATTCGCGAGCGCCGATGACCGATGATGCTCGCAACCCTCCCACGCCCTTGCTGGCTTGGTAATAGGCCCAGAGAAGCGCAGCCACGTGACCCGGCGGAAGAAAAACGCTCGGAACGGGCGCTTCCACCCCCAAAACGCGGAAGGATCCGCACATGTGCAGGAAGTGCAGCGGGAGCTCTTCATTCGCGAGCGCCGATGACCGATGATGCTCGCAACCCTCCCACGCCCTTGCTGGCTTGGTAATAGGCCCAGAGAAGCGCAGCCACGTGACCCGGCGGAAGAAAAACGCTCGGAACGGGCGCTTCCACCCCCAAAACGCGGAAGGATCCGCACATGTGCAGGAAGTGCAGCGGGAGCTCTTCATTCGCGAGCGCCGATGACCGATGATGCTCGCAACCCTCCCACGCCCTTGCTGGCTTGGTAATAGGCCCAGAGAAGCGCAGCCACGTGACCCGGCGGAAGAAAAACGCTCGGAACGGGCGCTTCCACCCCCAAAACGCGGAAGGATCCGCACATGTGCAGGAAGTGCAGCGGGAGCTCTTCATTCGCGAGCGCCGATGACCGATGATGCTCGCAACCCTCCCACGCCCTTGCTGGCTTGGTAATAGGACCAAACAAGCGCAGCCACGTGACCCGGCCCTTGCTGGCTTGGTAATAGGACCAAACAAGCGCAGCCACGTGACCCGGCGGAAGAAAAACGCTCGGAACGAGCGCTTCCACCCCCAAAACGCGGAAGGATCCGCACATGTGCAGGAAGTGCAGCGGGCGCTCTTCATTTGCGAGCGCCGATGACCGATGATGCTCGCAACCCTCCCACGCCCTTGCTGGCTTGGTAATATGCCAAAAAAAGCGCAGCCACTTGACCAGGCGGAAGAAAAACGCTCGGAACGAGCGCTTCCAGCCCCAAAACGCGGAAGGATCCGCACATGTGCAGGAAGTGCAGCGGGC